>CM035134.1:48979322-49579322 GCA_020205605.1 Panax ginseng
AAAACTGTATAATAATCTTATTCAGTCGATCTGAGTAACAAATGCAAAATGTTATACAATACAATACATTCACATACATAATTAGTGATAAAGCTAAATATCATAAACTTACAAAAAAGTGCAGTAGAAAATTAACCAAAGTTAAGGAACATCAAACAAATGATTCTTTCCTCCATTAATTTATTTTTCTTGTTAAGTGAACGTGCATATGCTCTATTTAGTTTTTGTGAGTCTGTATATATATATATATATATATATATATATATATATATATATATATATATAGAGAGAGAGAGAGAGAGAGAGAGAGAGAGAGAGAATCATACCTACATTTAAGAGGGACAGTCAACCCTTTTCCAGTAGGATTAGTGCTCTGCTGGCCGAAGCTCTCAAATACAAAATAAAAAATATCCCAAACAACTGGCAAATTCCCTGTCAGAATTAACTGAATCAAACAAATGTAAAGAAAACATCTTAAAAATACTCCCTGTCCCTATATTATTGTCCTCTTTGACTTTGCAATCAGCTTTAAGAGAGCTTTTAGTGCATAAACATTGATAACTTTACCTTACTTTTCAATTTTACACTCATGATGGGTGTTAAAAGATGCAAGTTCATATAGTAACAAAGGAGTAAATTTGAAAAGGTGGTGTTAATAAATGTTTGGCTTATCAAAGTAGATAATATTTTTAAGAAAACTCAGGAAATGATGACAATTTTTAGGGACAAACAAAGTAATACGATTTGGCTACACTGACAATAAGCACAAAAACATGACAAGAAAATCATCAGTTACAAAAATACCTTAAAAACTCGACATTGATCATCTCTAATTTCTGCTTCATCATTTCCATACTTTCCTTGACATTCATCATAGAATCCATAGACCTAGATAACTTCATGGAGTAACATGTCGTATAAGGACAACAGCAAAATACTCCCACGTGAAACTACAAGGACAGGAAGATGTTGTCCTTGGCGCATGGTATGGAAGAATGGAGCTACATGTTGTGCATATGGGGTCACCATCAAATTACTC
Source organism: Panax ginseng (assembly GCA_020205605.1). Lineage (NCBI taxonomy): Eukaryota > Viridiplantae > Streptophyta > Magnoliopsida > Apiales > Araliaceae > Panax > Panax ginseng. The sequence goes on from CM035134.1 coordinate 48,980,362, forward strand.
CCAAGTCAAACTACAAGGCAAAGAAGATGAACCTCCACTTCATAAGTGCTATTAGAAAATTAAAATTTACCTCTTATTTCAACAAAAATGCAAGACTTGGGACACATATCACAAGGAAAATGCAAATAGAACAAAAGTCAATACCATAGGCACTGCAGTGGCAACACATGCAATTGTAGCTGCCTTAGCTCCCGCACGAACACCCTCTACAAATTATGCAAAACATGACACCCATGATTCCTAATGCTTGGCGATATGCACCCAAAATAAAATATTAACACAAACAATGTAAATAAAAGCTTCTTTGATGTGTAGCCATTTCTTTACAAAAAAAAAAACAGAAATGAAAAAGTAATTGGGGCATCTATTGTTGAAAGAAATTCCTAATGATGACATGATTCAGGAAAACTACATGGAGAGTTCTCTGCTCTTCGAGAACACAAATTAATTTAAATATGATTATGGACCTAAATTTTCAATTTTCTCATAGAATTGACCTCAATTTTTAAAAGTTAAAATGCAAGACTAATAAATGAGATCTAAAATTTAAAGCTCGTACTTCAAGCTCCTGCCAAGGAGCAAAAGAGAGCAGCAACTTAAATTCTGAGACCCCCAAATCAAAACCCTAAAACTTATTCAAATTAGAGATTTTTACAAAACTGAGGGTACAAATAATCAGCACTTGTCTAATATATCTAACGATCCACAAACTCACCAAAACCGATCGAGTAACACGTCAATTAATAAATTACAACTGGGTTAAGCAAATCAATACCATTAGAACAAACCATCAGAAACAAAAAGTCATGTATTGACACTAATAAACAAATAGAAAATGTTAGTAAATGGTGCCGAACCTCGAGTCACCATTTCGTGCACTGTAACTATATGAGGCTGCTGTTGACTCCCTTTCTCTCTGTCTATGTGTGTGCATGTCTAGAGAGAAAGGAGGGGGGATGTGCATCTTCTGGTCACTACAGTTGAAACCCACAAACCACGACGGTCACTGACCAACCATGCACCATCATTTTATTATCCACCAACCAACCAACCCCTCTCTCTCTCTCTCAGTCTAGCTCTTGGTTGTTATCATGACAAACAGCGGAAGCATGAAAAAATATATTTATAAAAATAGATGCAGTGCATTTCTAACTAATGGAATATAAGTACCACACTGACAATGAAGCTCATATTTGGGGGATTGACTTCGCTATATATATATATATAAGGGTAATAATTAATGTAGCCAACAAGAATCTTCCTATAGGAATTAGTATGAACATACAGGGTAGCATTTTATGTGCCAGGGGTTCAATTGAAGAGACAAAAAGAGAATGCAAAATTAGAGAAGAAGAATGTCAAGCATAACAAATTCATCAGAAAAATGCCAAGGATAATAATAGAAAGAGTAGTCAGTTAGTGAGTTCTAGAATAAGTACTATGCATTTGAAGTTGTTAGAAGGGTACTAGAGTCTTTTAATTTCTTTCCTTGTTACTAAGAATCCATGTGAATTCTCTCCTATAAATATAGTTAGCTAAGCATTGTATTAGAGATCATGATAGGAATGAAATGTGTGAGATCACAGTTGTGACTCATCCCTACCTCTCTCTCTTCTTCCTCATTCACCTGAGTTCTCATGTCATTCTCTTTAGTTCCACTCAAAATTCTTCTATACCTCATCCCCAATTCATCTAACTTCTCATCTCCTCTTTGTGCTTCTCATCCCCTTCACTCTAGTTCTCACCACGACTTCTAAAAAATATGACAGTTTTGATGCTTGCTGATGCTACAAATGGAGGAACAGTAATGGTGTTTGGGAGTAGTTTGTGGTGAATTTCATGAGAATTGACTCATTGAGATAGTGGGTGGTGATTCATGGCTGGAAATAGATAATAATTGGAAAGGAAAGATATACATAGAAAATTTGAGAATAATATATTGCACTATGTCCGTTTATCATATCACAAACCTAAAACTTCAGGGAAGGATAGACCATTTCAAAGCTCAATCGAGAATTGAGACATTGATCCATATATTTTTCAAACTTCTTCAAGTGTAGATACCAGGATTATGAACATAATAATTTCTAATTGAAATATCAACATCTAAAATCATATAAAGAAACACATGATGAATTTTACAACAGTAATACTTTAGCGACATGAAACATGCTGCCAATCACAAACTTCTTTTATACTAATTTAAGAATTTTATATTCTTGATAGGAGCAATAGCATTAGAAAATCAAGGTCCGCCATTCTGTTTGAATATGCTATATTAATAGGATTGTATTCATAGGACACTAAAAGTCTCTAATAATGAATTATAATATAGAGGTGCAGCCATCTGCAACTAAATATGCACATGTGCTCAAAAACAAAGCCCATAAAGCATATATCTATGTTACCTTGCTTTAAGAAGTAAAAGAATTGTAAAAACTTCAAGACTGTTGTATCCACGGTCCACAAAATCTCCCTACCAAAAAACAGGAAGTTCTACAATTCAACCATAGAGCATAAGCAGCAATTTTCAATAAAAGTGAAGGTTTGGTGCAGATAGTATAAAGCTTACCATAAAAATGTAATTTGTGTCTGTTACATAACCTCCTATCTGGAAGAGTTTCATTAAGTCATGGAATTGACCATGTATGTCACCACAAATTATAACAGGACTATTGACAGGCTGCACATTTGACTCCTCAATCAAGATATCCTTCACCTAGCAATAGATATAGAAAAATACATGATTTTATACAAAAGACGGTCATTTCCTATACTAGATAAATTCTAGGACATAAGAAACACACCGATAACATAACCTAATATAAAAGAAATTAAAGAGATATGCTACTTTTGATATTATCTAAACCATGTGGTCTGGAAACCAAACATGCTGCTTAAATATGGCAGACTTGGCTGATTATATAAAATTATTACCGTAGTATAAGGGGTTCACATAATAAATACATCACGTGACAACAATGATAATACAAATTCCTCCAACAAAATAGAAATATCATGACATCATTAATGGACAAATTAGAAGTTGAGGACACTCATAAATATTAAGTCTGCTTGAAATGTTTAAACCCCATAAATACCTAGTTTCCCAAAATACCATCCCCTATTGTATACCAAAACAAATATGTAGCAAAGAACAACACAACTACGATGATTCAACACAGTTTAAAAGTATTTAGGGTAGTTAATGTGTTTAAAAATCAAGGGAATCAATCAATTCAATCCAATTCATCATCGACAAGGCTTATTCATATTGATCAAGAGAATGAAGTAGATTAATTCCCTACCTTTCATCAGTGCTCCCTTATAGAATTCAAAATGGTAAAGGGTCAATGATTTGAATCCCGCCTGAAGTCAATTATGCAGTTTGTTTTTAGAATCTCAGACTTTATGGCTAAGCCTTCATAAATTTATGCTTTTTCCCCATTGCTTTGTAGATGAAAGAGAACATTCCCTTCCTTAAATTTTTATAAGACTATTCAATTAGCTTACTATGGAGTAACGCATAAAAATAAACATGTATACATCCTCACCATTCTAACTATGACATAAAATAAAATACATCCATATAATTTCCAACTTGAGTTACATCTTATATGGAAAGAAAATCTTACAATTCAAAATCTATTACTCAACAGTAGCATCATGCCTAAGTTTTTCACTCTGTTTTGAAAAAACAATGGTACTATTTTCCAGACAGAGGACTATATAACAAATAATATAATTTTAACCTTTTTGGGTAAATTATAAGAAACATTAATATTCTCCACTATAAATCACTATATACATAGAGAGTTAAGCTAAGCCTCACTAATGGGAACTCAAGGGAGGGAGGGAATAACACACCTTTTATTGTTGAACTCCACATTAGTTCCTAGTCTATCACAGATAGATCTCTTACTTCCAGCAGTCGGATGTGAATTAGAAAAGGCGCTATCCAACTCATCCCCAGCCCTCTTTACCACCTGTGAAACCAATGTAAATACTCACAACTCAATAATAAACACACAACTATTCAATTAGAAATACGGATTCAACTCTTCAAAAATTACCCAAATTTTATTCAACTATTTGCATCAATGTTGATAAAACATTAAACTTTATGATCATAGCACTAGCTATAGTTGGAGCAATTGAATGAAACATGCAGATAGAACTGAATATTACTTAGTCATCAAAAACTTGTGGCAAAAGTTTGTGCATTTTACAACTAGAAGAAATAAAACCCTAGCTAATGGGTAAATAGTGAGAAAGAGAGAAATAAATTAAAAGAGGATGATTGTACCAGACCACTACGTCCAAGAGAGTGATTGTGACTTGAGACCTCGAAGTCTCTGCCATTTTCTATAAGATTCAGAAGCTCCGAAACCCTAATCAATCATTTATAAGCCAAGATTGTAAAGGTAGACAACATATATGGATCAATTGCAGAGAGTCGCCTAAGTAGCCTTAGATTAAAATCAGTATCGAGAACGATGAGCAAAAAAAGTCGCAGCTATTAGGGTTTAGTTTTTAGGGTGTGAATGTGTCTGACAGAGATGAATAGGTGTTTGTGTAATTGTGCTTGTTCTTGTGTGCGCTTGTAAATACAATAATGAAAAATGGAAGGAAAATAATCAGAGTTAATGGGAAAAAAACAACACAGAGGGAAAAGATTGAGCGAAACCTTTGATCTCGCTTGCTTCTCTTTTTCGTACGAGTCACACACACTACTGTACTCTTTTTTATTTGTTTTGAAACAAGCACAATACTGTACTTCAAATAAAAAAAGTTTAGGTTTTTTTATGGTTTAGTACGAAACTAATTAAAAATAAAATTAAATAATCTAAAAGATTTTCTTAATTAAAGTCCTCTTAAATTATTATTTAATTGAATATTAAATACAATACCAAAAATAAAGTTATTTTAAATTAATCTTCAAAAATTTTTTTAGATTAATATTATATACTTAAAATAAATTTTAAAGTCTTTTGGATTATTTAATTTTATTTTTATTTAACTTTAACTTTATTTAATTATGATCATAAAAATAAACTTTTATGGATAAATTTTAAAGTTTAACATAGTGTAAAGTTATTTACTTTATAGTTTATTAAAATAAATAGTTGATATTGTAAGTTACTTAAAAAGTGTTATTAAAATTAAATTTACTATTGTAAAAAATTTAAGGTATTTATATTCACCACAATTAATTCAAAAAAAATTATTTAGAACAAGATAATGACCACTTGTATCCCTCGTAAAAAACTTCTGAATAATGATATATAGTGAGTAATAATTCATTCACTAAATAGATTTTTTCCTCGCAAATTTTTATCATAAATTGGCTCCAAAAATCTTTCTATCGCCCCAATTTTGCAAGGAAAAAAATATAAACTGTGAAGGATGTTTCTTTCGCTAATAACTATATTGTCATTATACTTTTTTCCTTCACTGTTCCTTCGCTAAACAACTCCTCATGTGAAGAAATAAATTTATTCACAAAATTTCCTTCGCTAGAGTCCATTTTTGGTGTAGTGTTAATCTCCATTCGACCTTGCATGTTAGTAGGGATGCAGTTCTCAAAGAATACTTTCTTGAACTGTTCCCATGTAACTGCCTCCGTTCTAGTCCCACCCTGGTGAGCCTCCCACTAATAGTTGGCCTACCATTTCATCATGTAAGTCGCAAAAGAAGTCTTTTGTGCCGCACCTACGTTTGTAATAACAAACGCCTTCTCTATCTCTTTTACCCTTGTCTGGGCCTCTAATGGGCCCGTCGTTCCCCTAAACTCCGGAGGACCCACACTTTTGAATTCTTTAAAGGTAGTTATTCTAGCTACCCTAGGTGCTACGAGAATTCCACCCCCAACTTGATTAAATGTTGCCGTTAATAAATTAACGAACTCTTGAATAGGGTTATTAGGACCCCCCCTGATTATCGTTATGTGACTCAGCCTCTTGGTTACATTGTCTTCTTCTTGGCGGCATTATGCTGATTAAATAAATAAAGTTTCATTATTATCTATTTACTTACTTAGTTATCATTCCAAAATAATAACTCATGCCACAACAAGCACGTTAAATAAAAACTTCATTATATTAATATGCTTTCATAGTCAAAACTATTTACACTTTGCTTCCATAGCCAAAAGCTATTACATTACTATCCCACGATTGACTTCTACAAAAATTGGGATTTACAAAAAGACTACCCTTTAATTATACAAAAGAGGGTTTTACATCACTACATATATACCAAAAAGATCTAAAGATCTACTAACACTGCCTTATGGCATTCTTATGTTTCTGATTTGCTAAAATTAAAACAATATCCCAACTAATAGTATGTCGAGTCTGCCCTAACTCAATAGAATAACAAGCAATTTTTAGCTTGAACTCCTCATGAGCACAGTCATGGATGTAAGACATCCGTGCTATCTTCTGGTCTTTTTCAACCATTTTCTTTCGAAGCTCTACGGCCTCTTCCTTATAATCCCTCGCCTTATCCGTCATCATCACTTTCTCATCGTGCCCTGACTCAAAATCTGCCTCTGCAGACTTCTTCACCTCATATAGGGCGGTAATCTCCTCCTTCTGTGTCTGCACCACTGTGTGTAGATGCACATTCCTATCAAGCACGACTAGGTACAATGATCTCATTGCATCTGGAGGTGTTGACTCCTGAGTAACCGTATTAATCGATGTTACCTCCATATCTTCCTCCACATCTATCATCATATCAAGGTATGATGCTATTCCCATTGTTTCCCCGGAGTAATTGTAAGAACCCGAATTTTCAAAAAATATTAAAATAAGAATTTAGTAGATAAAATTCTTAAGGCATGTGAAGGGTTCAAATAAAAATATATAGTGTGTTGTGAAGTATGTGATGTGGTGTTGTATAGGGCAATATGAACTATGCAATAAGTGAGGTTGTGTTTAATATATATATATATATATATATATATATATATATATATCGTTATTATATATTTGTTATAAACTGTAGAGATGAATTAGTAAGAGGATGGATAAAAATTTATGTATGGATGTTCAATAATTTATGTGAAAATTATTTTATTAATAGGTTGGTGACATTAAAATATCTTTGATAGTCACCAATTTCTTGAGTATATATACGAGTGAATATCAAGTCTAAGGTAGTAGAATCATACTCTTTAATGGTTGATGTATAGGAGTTGGGCTAAACGATTCCTTCAGAGAGTGGAGGTATATACGAATTGGTAACCGATCTAACTCACTATGAAAACAAAGGTGTAGGCAGACTAAACTAATTTGTTGGTTGTTTGGGAAACCACTCAATTGTACTATATTGAATACTATTAAAGACTCGATGTGTGTTAGGTTTGGACTTGTATATATGTACGTTGTTGACGAGAGAAGAGAATCGATATACCTTTAAAGTGGTTAGAGAATGATTAAGTAAATTGATACACGGCGAGGAGTGAGGATTAAAAGTATGCATGTATGAGTTATATTCGAGCGTTGTGTTATTGGTGGTATGAAACCATAAAGGGGATGTATAGTTGGTTAAACTAATAAGGGAGATAGAGTTTTAAAAATCGAAGCGTAATCCTTGAATTGTTAAGGAAAATAGTAATCGATGATGTAACGGGACGAATTGTTGAGTTGTGATTCTGAGGACAGAATCCTTTTAAGAGGGGAAAGATGTGACAACCGAGATTTTGTAAATTAATTTTAAATATTTATAGGATTGAATAAATATTTTTCGATGAATTAATTATTAGATTAATTAATTAATTGATGAAGTTGTGATTGATTAATTTAATTATATGTGTTATATTTATTAAGTTGATGTGGAGAATTTTATTATTCGATGTATGTATTTATGTGAGTTTATTGAATTAAAAAAAATATTTAATAAGCCTTTGTTATTTTAATTAATTTGATTATTAATTAGAGATTTAATAATTTGATATTATTAATCAATGAGAATTTGAATTATGTGACTATGTGAATTAATGATAAATTATTATATTTTATTTAAAATAAATTAAATAAGATATTGATTTATTTTATAATGGATGTGACATTATTTAAACTATATAATAAGGCTTTATTAAATTAAATAGTTTTTAAATCCCATTCTTGCTAGCCAAACATGGCACAAAGAGAGGTTGGGAGCAGTTACCCATGATAGGTAACTGACCTCCATCATGCGCATTAGTTCACCTTATGTATTAGTATACGCCTTCTTTTTTTTTCTTATTATTTTCTAAGTCTGACAAAGCTTAATAGAGAGAAATACAGAGAGAGTTTGAGAAAATTATTGAGGGAGATTGCTTGGTGTTTGAGAATTATTGAGGAAGGCTTTAATTCATCTCCTATTATTTTATCTATGCTTGGGTAATCTCTTCAACCCAATTATTATTTTTACGTCTTTTAAGTTTCATGAATATGGCTTAAAGTCTTCTGTGAATCTCTGTAAATTGGAAAGTTGATATATGAATATGTGTAATGATTTGAGTAATATGGCATGTTTTATATATATACAGTATGTTTCCATACCATCAATTTCATAATATTATAACGTATATTATGACTTGTTGTTTAAAAAATTTACAGAGTACGTGATATGGCCATATGGCCTTATACGTGATTTTAATATGTCAAGCATAAAGTGTTCTGTAAAATTTCCATTTGTATATGATTATGCATGCTAAAACGAACAAAACGAAATTTGAATGGTATGATTTGGTCTTATAACGAATCTATGGCTTTGAATTTTAGAATTTATGTTCAAAACTTCAAGAACATCAAGAACAGTACAATTTGCATTCTTTAATTCTGTGATTATGTGCTTTAATGGGTGAGAATCACTCCATAGATGTTAAGTATTAATTATATACGAATTATAACATGTGGGTATGTGTAATTTGGTGAAATTAGTGTTTAAGAAGTGTTGATTTCATTTGAATTTCGTGTTCTTCGCGAATCGAAATTGAGTGCAGGGTTTCAGCCACTACCGCCAACTCCAGCTTTATTTCATGCACATGACCTGCAAAGATCACAAATACCAAGACCTAAGTATAAAAATGAAATACATTGCCACTTTCTTAGCGTAATGTCCAGAAATGCATTTTTTTCAATGTTCAAGTATAGAAATGTGTTAGTAACCTAATCTAATGAGCACAAAAACTTGTTAGACCTATAATGAGATGTTAAAATAAATTCTTAACATGTCCATAACACAATTACGTGTGAATTGAATGATCGAATGCATAATTAGCTTATTGTTCATGAAGTCTTAATTTTACACTAAGTATGGTAATTTGACTAAGTATAGTCTCATTCATGCCTAAGACGTAAACGCATAAATGAAATTAAAATTTTAAAGCAATTTTGAAACCCTAAAACATGATCCATGCGAAAATCAATTAATTCGTAGGTTTAGAGATTATACCAGATATATAAACAAAACGAGAATCAAACCGATCATTGCGCCTCGAATCTCCAACGAATACAAACCGATTAAGCCTCTACTAGATCCACATCGAACGCCGCATCTAACCGGTCGAACGATTCTCGCAATAAGAAGGACTTGCGTGTACTAGCCACCAAAAGGAATGGATTTTCAAATCTGCTTTTCTCTCTAGTCTCTCTCAAGAGCTGGCTAGGGTTTTCAATTATGATATCTTACCCTAAGTAGGCGCTATATATCATATATATAGTAGTTAAAAGGAATTAATCAAATCAAAACCTAATTTTATAAAATCCGAATTTATATATATATATATCTCTTAATTAAGTCTTACTTAATTAATATACATATATACAATTATCCTTTTAATTTAAATTGTGATTTAAATACTATTAATCATATTAATATATTTAAATCCTTAAAATTTAAATTAATTCCCTTTTAAATAACGTTCTATGTGTGTGACCTATAGGTTATTATTACATTGGCAATAATTTTAAAATCATATTATAAAATTATAAATGTTGAGCTGCATCTAGTAATGCATCACTGCTACCCAAGTAATAATAAGATCGATGATTCGATGCAACCTTTGCATGACCAATGTTTCAATGTAATTTAATCCTATTAACCTTAATATCCTAGATTAAACTCGAGTCATGGAATGTGTCACTCTTCATAATTTAATCTGAGTTTTCTTGATCAATGAGTAGACTATATGAAACAAATCACTATTTGAGCATGGCCATGCATTTCATAGTCCTACTCAATCAAGAGGCCTATGGATATCACCCATAATATATAGGATGGTTAAATTCCATCTAGATCACTCATATTTCTCACACGATTAATGATGAACCCAATAATCACCTTTATAGTCCACCCTATTAAAGGTGACATTTGATGATATCAAAGTACATAAATTCTCGTAGTAATATAGCGATTTCGTGCCTGGAGGACCATTACATCATTGTCACTATGAGAATTGCTAATGACACTTCGCATAATGCTCCATATAAAATTCTCATGGTGGGTCCGCCCAAAGACATCGTTCTTCTAACATGTACCTATGCATCGACTTAATATCTCATATATTTATGACCAATGAGATTTGGTCATCAACATCCACATACTAGTCTCAATGCATCATTGTTGTCCCATCAACAATGATACTCGACTAGGACATTTAAGAACACCGATACTAATGGTAATATATAATCTCATGTTCAAGTCACATACTTGAAACTATATAATTTGTATCACTATTCTAAGGAATTTTATTATGTTAACAATTATATTACGCAGTAAATAAAACCATAATAAAATCATATATTTATTCAATCAAATATAATATCAAAACGTTAAGCAATTATATCAAATAATTGGCCTCTAGGGCATAAACTCTAACATAGTCATGAAGTTGAGATTAGACAAAGAATAACTTATGATGTTTAGTACGTTATTATTGACTGGTATTGTGAACGTAATTAATATGTAGGATTTAATTCAAAGAACGAGTTTAGTTAAAGTGTAAACTACGCGCGAGGCAAGTTTCCTAATCCTACTTGTTATCGTTATATAAATTGATTAATTCATCTTTCGATATTGAGCAAGTTCTCATTATTAGTGATCAAGCCTGTCTTGTATATTAAAGTTTATTAATCTTCAAGCATGATGTTGTTATACAATAATTATTCTATTGTATACCTTTTGAGATGTTATTCAAGTTAAATATTCATTTACTGTTAAACCTTATTACACTAGCGAACCCTCATTGATTCGACTAGTCCATAGTTGATGAGCGTTCTAAATTTCAGAATCCCTTGATGAATTATCCAAACCAAACTTCCTTTGGTGCGAACTCGAATGTCAAACTGAGATGAACAACCCTGTACAGGGGATTATTTACGCTTTAGCGTTAAGATATTGTGCATGCGTGATGGTACTAAGGGGTCGATCCCCTAAGTACGAGAAGAAGAGTCCATAGTCTTATGACTGTTAAAGGTTTCAAGTATAAATAATTGACAACGTAGGACATAGTTCAAGGTCTTATGACCCTCAGAATTTCTTTTGATTCTTGTTATTCATTCTTGATTCAAAAGTTGAGCTTTTATATCTGAAGTTATTATTTTCTCTCGCATGTTATTATTCATTGCTATACTTGTGGGCAATCGTGCTCACTCTTGCGTAATAATAACATTGCAGTTAAGAACGAAAGAGCAGACAAACCTTCCACTAGTAAGGGCAAGGGCAAGCTTAGCAAGTAATGAAGACTGATTATTTATGTGATTATGTAATGATAGTTAGACTTGATGTTACTTAAGACTTATTTGTTTATGTTTTCTGCACAGATGTTTTAAGGTTAGAGTAACTTGGGATTTTATTATTATGGTGCAGTTGATGTAACCCCAAAGGGGAGAGATTTTATTATTATTTCTTTTTATTGCATGGTTTGCATTTATTTATGGGTAGATAGATAGATGATGCTTGTGCAGTGAACACCAAATCCTGTGGAAATGGAAGTATCGGATTTGGGGGTGTCACAGATGATGTGAAACCAAATAGAGGATTGATGTTATTCGAGTTAACGCTTAAGGAGGATGTGTAAAGTGTTTAGAAGTGTAAAGTTTTATTTCTGCTAATGCAGAACTTGTCTGCTTGAGAATTGGTATGGCGCAGCTGCGCCATTACCAAGCTTATGACCAGCACAGCTGCGCCGGTCTATAGAAAACTCTGAGTCAATTTGTGAAATGTGATTTGCAAGCCATGTATACTAATAACTCCTATAAGGGTCATATATGGTGACTAAGTTGTCCATGAATGGAGTAGGATGGAAAAGCATGAATTTAATGAGAGTTAGTTATGGAAATTAACTAAACAAAAAAAAATATTCGTTAATTAAAATTATATTATTGAATAATAGAATTTGAGTATTAAAGACTTGTCTGGTAGTGACATGATATTAAATTGATTGAAAGGATTAGTTCACTTGTATATGATGGTGAGTTAACATATGTGTTTAGCATAAGAGGATGAAAGAAATATATTAATTAATATTTGATATTTTAATATATTACATAGTTTTGTAATATATCAAAGGGTTGATATTTGAAAGGTAAATGATTAAAAGAACCAATATAGTTATAAGTAATTATTGGTTAGAGATTTATGCATAAAGTTAATATAGTATGTGGTGGCTAAAGAAAAATTTTTGGGACAATTTATGGAAGAAATGAAATAAAAGAATTATATTAATTAGTGTTGCACATACTAATTATTGTAAGATAATAAATGATTAATAATAATTAATCGTGGTGATATTTAAATGTGATTTTGGGGTTGGGAATATCCAATTGAATTAAACTTAGCCCAATTAAAAATATTAATGTGGACATTATCGTTAAAAAGTATTATTATGTGTAATATGAAAAATGTGGGTAGTAGTAAAATATCTACGACCTAAGAATATCTGAAGTGTGACATTTAATTGGGACTAATGATGTAAGGTACCATGTAATACGGTGAAGTCATTTGTAACCTTAATACATAAATGATTAAATATCTCTGTATTCTAGAAACTGAGAAAGGAAATCAATGTTTTAAATAAACATTAATATTAAATAAGGTATAATGTGATTATGTGAGTAGTAGAAATAATTATGGAACTACTCGGATAATAATACCTCGATCAAGATATTTTATTACATGTATTTAATGTACATGGATTATATGATGTAAGTACATAAATAATCCCTAAATTTTCCTAATATGGTAACAATTGTACATTAAAATTACATTTGGGAGTTAAAATAACTAACTGATCAAAATGGAAACACGTTGCTGAGATATAAGATTTATCAGTTAAGCAAATAGTACATTAACAGTGCCCTAAGGCTAAAATACGTTATTTCCAAGCAATAAATCATTAGCTATGAAGATGGCTGGTGGTGGGTTGTTGAACAACTCTCAAATAACCAATGTTTTCTTCTATTACACCATGAATTTAACCTCAGTGTAATGAAATTGCCCAGTCCATGTTTTCTCTATAAATATAGTCTCCTTCTTCTATTTCACGTTTGTTAAGTTGCTGAGAATTTGGTTATGGAAGTTCAGTAGTATTGATATCAAGTAAAGGTTTGGAGTGCTATAAATAGAAGATTAAATCCATCAAGAGGTAATGAATCTAATGTTTGTTTTTTGATTCCTAAGTCTTGAATTCCTTAGAAATAACAAGAAAAAGTCACTTTTGAGACACAAATTTGATGGATAAGTGTTGTTGTAATCCATGAATTGTTGTTAGATGTTGTTAATATAGTCAAATGCGAAAACAACGAAAGTTAAATAGACCAAATTGGTTAAGAAATGAATCCGTAGTAGTGAAATTCGCTAAATATGTGAAATTATAGAAAAATGGCAATAATCTTGAATTAAAGTAATCAAGTTGTTGTTTTTACGAGTTAAAGTTTGCTATCATGTTAGTTAAGGGTTACAAGAATGTAAAGAAGTATTGTAGTTGAGTTTAAGCATGTTGCATAAAGAAATTATGTTTGGGTTTTGAGCTCTGCAGAAGCAGAGACTCTTCTAGAGTCGTTCCAGAAGGGCGCAATGCCGCTACCATTCTCAGAAGATTCATTTTGTAAGCAGCAGTGAACAGTATCTTTCATCTATGTGGTTTTTTTGGGATAGCGCAGCTGCGCCATTCCCATAATATAGATACAGTAAATGTAGCCGCTGCAATACTCGGTGCCTCACCGAGGTTGTTTGCTACAATCTGTTAAGCCATGACATGATTGGTAGAGCTTAGTTAGGCATGAAGACAGGTTTAGCATGTGGTCTAATGTTCCCTTGCACATATATGTTGCATTGGTTTATGTTAATATATGTTTCGAAAAGAAACTTAAAGATTTTGAAAACAAACTTGGATGAACTTGTGTACCTTTAATTTTGAGGTCTAAGTACGCATGATGTAAGATTTAAAGTTGTATCATAGGTGTGTTAGATTACTTTGATTTGGTTAAAATGCTTTCAAAGGTAAGCTCATATATCATTTATAAACAAATTTTTATAAACATGAAGCGGTTATATTTTAACCTTGAAAATGTATGTAGAATCATGTACAAACAAGTATGACATTTGATTTGAAGTTGCCTTGCATGATTAGTTTAGTATGACATTGACTTTGAGAATAAAGTTTTGAAGTTTTGAAACTAAGAGGGATGAACATTAAGTACTTGTGTTCTGATCTTATGTGCAACATGATAGGACTTGTATGCCTTTAGGCATGGTAAGTACGTGCACCCTACTAGATAGACATACTATGAACTATACATGTCTTAAAGTAAGATTTTAAGTCATAAACAGTGCTAGTTATATGATTACATGTAAGCATGTATATTGAAAGTTGTTTAACCTCGTTAGTGGTCATATAGTTAGACCCTTGTTGCATGAGCTTACTTAGCCGTGAAATAAATGGCAATAAAGCTATAAAGTGTAAAACAACTTAAGGTAAATGCAAGAGGAACCAAGCTTGGGCTAAGACCTCTTAACATGTGGGTTAGTTATGAGTTAACAGTCATGCATGCTAAGGACTCCGATGAAACCAGAAAATAAATACTCAATTTTGGTTTGGCGGGGACTACAAGCAATTGCTTATCCCATGCCTAATTAGAAGCTAAATGCACTGCAGACGATGACGCTGAAGCCCTAACTATTTCAACTTTGATATGAACCTTAAAGCATGTGTGTAATGAATGTCTAAAGCTATAATACTTGACATAAATGATTTTTATGCATGAGAATGTAATGGTTATATAAAACACAGAGTTGTTAAATTTTATTATAGTTTGCATAATGTAAGAACGTTGTAGATCACGTATCTATAGACTTTAAATATGTGTCGAACACATAGCGAGTCAAGTGTGTGAGAAAGATTTATGAATGTTGATATGAAGCATGTGTAGCTAAGGTATACCTATACATACCTAGATATTCTAAGAGTATGATGAGAAAGTGAAATGTAGGTTTTACGAACCTAGTTAGGAAATAATGTAACACTATTATTACATTAAGAATGTATGAAGTATGTGACTAATGGATGTAAATCCATGATTATATAATTGTGTAGGAAAACACAAAACGCAGATAAACTTTAAGCAGTTAAGTCGTAGTTGATAAACTACGACTCAGGCAAGTCTTTCAATTCTTATTTATTATATGAATTCGATAACTGTTAGTTGAGATATATTATGCTGTGAAAATGTTGATGTATATATATGAAATGCATATGAGATATGTATGAAATGTGAAAGTTGATCTTTGATGATATGCTTATGTTGGTAAATCTCTATGCCTGTTATGTGTGAAGTAACATGCGTAGTAAATATTAATTGATTATGAATGCATGAACTGAATATGCTATTATATGCTATGTGCTGCATGAAAACTATTAGAATTGCTGGGCTGTCGAGCTCATCCTTGCAAATAACCACTTTTGCAGGTTAAGGATACACGATAAAGGTTACGTGCTACTTGATTGATAAAGTCCAATAGTATTGAAGGAGATTGATTTATTATTTAACTAGATACTCTTGAACCATGTTTAGGTTCTAGTAGATATACTTGATAGTAATTTACGATGTGTAATACATGTTAGCTTGTAAAGTTGTACTAGGCGGTACATAGAGAAATTCGAATTGAGATGTAAAGAGTTATACAACATTTCTAATAGAATGAATCATAACATAATTTGATTCAGAGATTTGTAATTGATTCAAGTTAAGAAATCAATAAAAGATTTTTTTTTTAATGGAGATTCAAAAAGTTTAAATTATTCCGCATATTTTTAAACATCGAATGTGATGTAAAACAGGAATAGTAAATGACAAAGATTAGAAACTTATTAAAGTTTGAGGTCATTACACAGATCCTGGAAATGGAAAGAATTTATATTCTAAATTGTAATAAGCAAGGTTATATTCATTAAGTTATGAATAAAAGATATAATAGTTTGACGATAGTAGTATCGTGGCGGACCGGATCCGTGGTTCGAAGGGACCCGGATTTGGGGGCGTCACAGATTGGTATCAAAGTTGAAGGTTATAAAATTTAGGTAAGTGTACCTTAGGTGTGACGCCACCAAAATAGGCCCACACGACACATTCTGAGTCGCCAGATATCACATTATAGAAATCAAATACAAACTTTATTTATACAACTGTTGAACAGTCGTGTAGAGTATGACAACACATAAGCTGTGAGTTTTAATACAATATTGTCTCGTACACAGTATCCAAACTCAAATTATTTTAATACCATATAAAATATAGCAGCAAATATTTCAAGACCCCAAAGAAGAACGAGAAGATTACTATCTTGTTCATTCTAATGAGGTGCACTTTTGACGCTTTCAAAGTCGGGTTCTCATCACCCTACTGTTGTTCACCAAAATCAATTATTAAGTGACGTATAAAATATGGCACACACATCTTAGGTCCTCAATACAATTATATATTGCATGTCATGCCGTTTTATAATGTATTGAGAAACTTCGACAGTCTCGGACCATCACACTATTTTCCTGTTATCCCCGCTCGACCTAGCTACACTCTTATTACCTGAAAGGAATTGTGAAGCAAAAGGGTGAGCACAAATATCCTAGTAAAGAATATCATGGCTAAGATAAGTAATTTATCAATAGCCTTCATCAGAATAAATCAAAGATTTAGAATATATGGTAGATAATAAAAGTTTTCAACCATAATTGCAGCGGAATCAACAATCCATTAGAAGAGTCAAGTAGAACATAATGTCTACTATCTCTTCCAAATTAAAAGTCCATCGCTAATATTTCATTCATATAATACTCATCAACAGTTCTTTGTTGTACCCAAGATAAAGAGGACTTTCATTACCTGTCTTCACCTGAACCACTAAAGATTATAATTAAGTTCACAATTCATATTTATAATCATGTAAATCAATAGTTTTTCCTTGTCACAAAGGCTTAATAGAATGTTTCCTCAATATCCTTACCCCAAGGCTAAATATATTCAAATGTAATAACAATGATCATACCAATCAGTTGTCTATCTTTGCACTATGGGCCAAAGATATTCAACTATAAAACTAATGATCATGATTATACCAAACAATTGTCTGTCAGTGCACTACGGAAAAATATATACAACTGTTAACTAATGGTCATGATCCTGCCAATTAAATCATCTAATTATCCATGCACTACGGGCCAAGGATATTCGTTAATATCACCAGTGGTCATGATCATGTCTTACACCTGTCCATCTTTGCACTACGGGCCAAAGCTATCAATCAACAGTTCGTCTATGCACGTAAGCTAAAGATATAACTGTAAAATCAATAAACAATAGTCCATCTTTGAATGTAAGCTAAGTATATACAACTGTAAAACCAATAATCAACAGTCCATCTTTACACCCTTGGCCGAAGATGACTTTCATCATAATATAAGCATGAGGATGATGACAATGGTATAAGCATTAATCAAACGAAATCAAGAATAAATATTAAAGACTTTAAATTTATCCAGAGTTTAAAAATATCCGAATTGTCAACATGATACTGATTTGTGGAGTAAAATTCAAGAATAATATTCATGTATCAAAAATAATTTGAACGGAAAAGAAATAAATTTTTTTAGGTGAATAATACCCTATGAATAGTACTTCGGGAATAGTACCCCGTGAATAGTACCCCAGCGTGAAAAGTTTCACAAATACCCGAGTGAACAAATTTTGAGTGAATAATAACTCATGAATAGTAACTTGTGAATAGTACCTCAGCATGAAAAGTGCTCCGGATACCCGAGTGAATAGTAACTGGGTGAATAGTAACCCATAAATAGTACCCCAAGTGAAAATATTGATATTTAATAAGAAATTTCAGATCAATATTTCAATAAAATGATACTGGATGAAGCACAAAACTCAAGGATATACACTAATTTCAAGGATTATAGAAGCAATACTTACCATAGTAAGTTTAGATTTAAGAATATGAAAAGAAATAACATACGAAACTGTAAATGGATTTTCACTTGTCATACGATACGTAATCCGCGTAGACAGGTTATTCCGACATATTAAAGGATGAATACGGAAAATGGTATTCCTTATGAATACGAAAGAAATGATACCCCTTATGAATACAACAAATAATATCCCTTACGAATACAACAAATAATATTCCTTACGAATACAACAAATAATATCCCTTATCAAATGAAAATAACATCCCTTACCAAACGAAAATAACATCCCTTACCTTAGTAGAAGACTGGATACTACAATAGTGAAATAGCAGAATACTCTTCTTCTTTCTCTCTATAATTTCTCTGTCTATAGCTTCTCTTGTGAATCTCAGTGAATTGGTGAGAACGAAAGAAGAATTAATCTTCTATTTATAGGAAAATGGACTAAATAGTAACTAATTCATGAACGGTCCAAATTGATTTACTATTAGAACGGACGGTCAAGATTGATTACTATTAAAACCACAACCGACGGTCTAGATTGATTTACTTTTAAAACCACCACTCACGGTCCTGATTGATTTACTTTTAAAACCACCATCAACGATCTAGATTGATTTACTATTAAAACCACCACCGACGGTCCAGATTGATTTACTATTAAAACCACCACCAACGGTCCAGATTGTTTTACTATTAAAACCACCATCAATAGTCCAGATTGATTTACTATCAATGTAAGACCCCAACTTTTATGAATAAAAATGAATTTTCTATAAATATCATTTTTGAATATTATGGAATAAATTTGATATAATAGTTGTGGGTAATATTTATAAATTTTACAAAGTACGAAAGTTGTTATATAATATTCAATTGGTCGGGGAATATTCGTTTTAACAGGAAATATTCGTACGATGACACAATCATTGGTGGATCCCACAACAGAATTATTGTTGGATTGAGAAAACGACAAAAATATTTTATTGAAAATAACGGCGGAAGTTTTACCGTTAATACTGTTGAACTACTCGGCAGTAAAAGTACAGTAATACGCGTGGTTGCATAGTAACACACAGTATTGATTATTGATGCTTACGTGAGAAGTCATTCAGTTTTATTCAATTATTGTCGATATTTTATATATTATTAAATCAATAATTGAGATGACAGAGTTATTAATATTATTATTTGCAATATTAGCGATGTCTAGAAGTTCTGCCAAGGAGAGGTTTGGTCACCTAATTGTGCGCCAATAGGGAGAAATCCTTATTGGAAAGCCCCTCTTTCCTAGGAACGACTTGGTCGATTAATATTGCAAATTATAATAATGGTGATAAATGTTGTTAAGATTATTAAAGTGATTTTTATGAAGTTTTGCTTATTTTATGGACCCCCATTTGCCCATTTTTTAAAATAATCGGTAGAAAGTTGTTTAGTATATATATACAATGGGACCCTCATGTGATTATGAGATGTTGGTGGGAGGGGAACACGTGGAGCCCACGGGTGTTGAAAATGTATTTGGGGAAAAGGAATCTAGCAAGTTGTTCGGGTGGGAGAGTTTTTTTAAGCATGTGTGGTATTATTCCTTTTGTATTCATGAAGAGAACTTCTGTTATTTAGTTGGAATAACCTGTATACACGGGCTACCCTATACTTGGTAAAATTCTTCTATTATTCCGTACTTTATTATTCTGTCGGAATATCCTATCTGTGCGTTTACGTCGGACCTGGTTCCATTATTTATTATTTTGTCAAAATATCCTGTCTGTGCGTTTACGCCGGACCTGGTTCCGTCTTTATTATTTTGTTGGAATATCCTGTCTGTCCGTTTTACGCCGGACTTGGTTCCATCTTTATTTTTCTGTTGGAACATCCTGTCGGTGCGAATTACGCCTGACCTGGTTCCATTATTTATTATTCAATTGGAATAACCTGTCTATGTGAAGTACCGCATGCATGGTGATTTCTTTTGTTATTCCATTCTTTATTATACTCAGTTGGTTAAAGTTTTGACTTCTATACTCCATGAAGTTGGTGGAATATCCTTGATATTTGCGCTTCATCTAGTATCTTTTCGTGGAAATATTCTTTTGAGTATTCTTAAATTTTACTCTACAAAGAAGTATCATGTTGACAATTTGGACGTTATTAGTTCCTGAATAAATTAATTCTTGAATTTGTTTTATTGAATTCTTATATCATTGTCATCATCCTCATATTTATATTTTGTTGAAAGTCATCCGTATGGCTCAGAAGTGCATAGATGGACTTGGTATGATTATGACCGTGGATTATTCGGTGTAATCATGGACCGCAATGTTACAAATGATGTGGTAAAAGTCCTCATTGGCCCGTAGTGCATTGATGGACGCTTGTTGGCATGATCATGACCATTGATGAATACACGAATATCCTCGCTCATAGTGCATGGATAATTTGTGGTTGTGATACTAATGAATATCCTCGGTCGTAGTGCGTGGATGATGTGGATTATTTATTGTCGAGTCCCAAATAAAAGTGATGAAAACCTTTTAAATCATAAAAGATAGTAGATTTTATTCTCTACTTGACTCTTTTAATGAATTGCTTGTTCATACCGCAGCTTAAACTTGATGTCTATTGTATTTTATCGCTTTAACATTGTTGAAGACTAATGATAATTTATTCTCGCATTATCTTAGTCATAATATTTCTTCTTTGGGCTAGTTGAGCTCACCCGTTCTTTCACCGCTCTCTTCGTGAAATGGGAACGTGGCGGGACTAGTCGGGAACGGAGTGATTGGTCCGAGATGATAGTATTAGTAGTCCTCACTATTCATTAAATAGTGTGACAATAAATGTAATGAGGACTTATTCGGGAGTGGATATTGTCTAGAAGATGATTTTGTATTAAAACTCACGCCTCTCTTGATGTATATTAAAGATTGTATTTGTATTCATACCATATTTTTGGCGACTCGTAATAGGTGATGTATACCTATTTTGGGGGTGTCACAATTAGTATCGTAGCTTAGGATATGATCCTCGGCCGAGATGTGAGACAAGAACTAGGAGGGGAGAGACGGAATTCCTTCGCTAGTATGACCTACCTAAGTTTATTTGATATTTAATTGGTCACGAGTATAAGAATAATATGTGATATGTTAATTAACCCTTGTTTTGTGGCAGTGTTTGAAAATGGCATCCGAGAATGTTGAGAACATCAATGGAGCACAGGAGACCGTTGAGTCTCCACAGATCAATAATCAGGATAATGTGCATCAGGAAGGCGACAATCCTCAGGCAAACAACAACACTGACCAAATGATGAACGATTGAATGTTCAGAGGCTTTATGCAATTCATGCAACATCAGGCAAGAGCGCCTCCTATCCAAAATACAGGTGGAAATACTGGTAACTCTCGGACGGTCACTGCCAAGCAGTTTAAAGAACTGGGACCACCAAAGTTTTTTGGAGAGCTAAAACCACTTAAGACGGAGACGTGGATTAAGTAGATCAACAAGATATTTGATGTCTTGGAATGCTCCGAGGAGAAAAAGGTTCCCATTGCCACCTTCATGTTACGGGCAGAGGTAGATTACTGGTGGGAATCTATAAAGCGTACTCAACCTGCCGCACTAAAGATGTCTTGGGAGAAGTTCCAAGAACTATTCAACGACAAGTACTTTCCCAAAAGTATTCGTCACATAAAAGAGGTAGAGTTCATCAAGCTGGATCAAAACAACATGACAATGATCGCAAAGACGGGCCAAGTTTGCCGAGTTGTCCTGTTTTACGTCCCCATTTGGTTGATAATGAGGAGAGAATGACGTGAATGTTTCTAAGAGGTTTAAAACCTGAGATACGTCAATATCTTATCTCTCATAAACTGTGTTTGTATTTAGGTGTTGTTAATAGGGCTCAGTTATTGGAGCGTGATAATGAGTTAACCCAATCAAAAGATAGCAGCCGGCAAAATGATAATAGTAGTGAGAGCAGTCATCGAAGCGATGACAACAGGCGTGGAGGGAATTAAAAGGCCAGAAATGGTAACCAATTCAGTGGTAATTAGGGCCAAAACAATAAGAATGGACATTTCAAGAAGAGGAGATTCAACAATGATGGAAAGACGTCAGCACCAACACCTGTTGTTAAGGAAGGAGAACGACCACCTATAATATGCTTCAAATGCAGAGGGGAGGGACACATCAGTCCAAACTGCGCGATGCCGTCCAAAGCATGTTATAATTGTGGAAGAGAAGGTAACCTAGCCCGATTTTGTCGTTCACCGAAGACAAGTTCAGCTAGGATAGAGGCACCAAAGGCCGTCCCGTAAAAAGTCAAAGCCGTTGGTCAAGGGAGAAGCGCTTTGTTGTGACCTCCCAGAAATCAAGGAACCTGAACGAGGTCATCACGGGTAAGCTTATCATAAACTCTAGAGAAGTATATACCTTATTTGATACTGGTTCTACCCATTCTTTTATTTCTCCTACTTGCGCTCAACGTTTAAATTTGACTCCGGAGAAATAGGACTTTGACTTATCTATTGAAACTCCATTGGGAGAAACCTTCATTACATCCACTGTTTATAAGTCTTGTTTGGTTCAAATCGGTACCCTCACATTACCTATCGATCTTATTTCTTTGAAAATACTTGCATTTGATGTGATTCTAGGGATTGATTGGTTAACTACTCATCATGCAAAAATTGATTATTTTCGTAAGGTTGTTAGCTTTCATATTCCTAACCAACCTATTCTGAGAATTCAAGCAACCAAACCATTAAAATCAATCACTGTTATCTCAAGCCATAAAGCTATTCGTTTATTAAAAAACGGATGTCAAGCTTTTTTAGCTCATGTCGCGGATCTAAACAAAAATACATCAGTTTTGAATGATATTTCTATTGTTAATGAATTTCCGACGTATTCTCAAGAACTTCCCGCCTACCCCAGGCGTGAAATTGAATTTTGTATTGACCTTGAACCCGGTACAAAACCCATTTCCAAAGCCCCATATCGAATGGCTCCTATTGAACTTCAGGAGTTAAAGACCCAACTACAGGAATTGTTAGACATTAGCTTTATTCGTCCTAGTACTTCTCCCTGGGGTGCTCCTGTTCTATTTGTGAAGAAGAAAGATGAGAGTATGCGACTTTTTATTGATTATCGGGAGTTGAATCATGTCACCATCAAAAATAGGTACCCATTGCCACGTATTGATGACCTGTTTGACCAGTTGCAAGGAGCCAAATTCTTTTCAAAGATTGATCTTCATTTCGGATATCACCAATTGAAGATTAGAACCGATGACATTCCAAAGACGGCTTTCAGAACTCAGTACGGGCATTATAAATTCCTAGTCATGTCTTTTGGATTGACTAATGCTCCTGCTGCCTTCATGGACATGATGAACCGAGTATTCAAGAAATATTTGGATCACTTTGTGGTCGTCTTTATTGATGACATCCTTATTTATTCCAAAAGCCGTGAAGATCATGAGGAACACTTGAGACTGATACTCCAAAAGCTTCGTGAATATAAGCTTTATGCCAAGTTGAAGAAATGTGAGTTCTGGCTTGAGGAAGTAGCATTCCTTGGGCACGTGGTATCAAGTCATGGAATATCTGTTGACCCAGCCAAGATTGATGCTATTCAAAGCTGGGAGAAACCTAAATCAGTGACCGAAGTACGTAGCTTTCTCGGTTTAGCTGGTTAATATTGGAGATTCGTGGAAGGATTTTCTTGAATCGTTACTCCATTAACTCAGCTGACTTGAAAAGATACAAAATTCAGTTGGAGTGAGGAATGCGAGAAGAGTTTTCAAGAACTCAAGAGGAGACTCATTTCAGCACCTGTTCTGATAATACCATCTTGCTCGGAGGGATTTGTCATCTACAGTGATGCTTTGGGCAAAGGGTTAGGATGTGTTCTCATGCAACATGGGAAAGTCATAGCCTATGCCTCTCGACAAATCAAAGAATATGAGAGGAATTATCCTATTCATGATCTAGAGTTGGCAGAAGTCATTTTTGCGCTAAAGATTTGGAGGCATTACTTGTATGGGGAGAAAGTGGAGATCTTTACGGATCATAAAAGCCTCAAATATTTCTTCACTCAAAAGGAACTCAACATGCGACAGCGACGTTGGCTTGAACTGTTGAAAGATTATGATCATAGCATCCAATACCATCCTAGAAAAGCAAACGTGGTAGCTGACACATTGAGTAGAAGATCATATGCGGGTACGAGTGCGATATTGTCAACGCAAAGGCCCATTTTGTATGACTTGCAAAGGATGGAGATAGAAATAAAGACTCCAGGGACCTATGTGATGATGGCGAATATACGGGTAGAACCGACTTTAATTGATAAAGTTAAAGATGCTCAAGCTACAGACCTGGAGCTGATGCGTATGAGGAAGAAAGTGCAAGAAGGTGCTATGCCGGAAGCAAGAATCGATGAAGAAGGAATACTTTGAGTCAACTCCAGACTTTGTGTTCCTAACGACCCTAATTTAAAGTATAAAATCATGATGGAGGCGCACAACACACCGTTTTCAATCCATCCTGGGAGTACCAAAATGTATCATGATCTTCGGCCATACATTTTGGTGGAGCAATATGAAGAGAGATAACACCGCTTTATCTCAAGGTGTCTAACTTGTCAACGAGTCAAGGTGGAGCATCAAGTACTAAAAGGTCCATTGCAACCACTTGAAATTCCGTAATGGAAGTGGGAGCACATTACCATGGATTTAAGATTCGGTCTTCCCAAGGTTTCTCAAGGCATAGATGCAATTTGGGTCATTATTAATAGATTGACCAAGTCTCGCTTTCGATTTCTACTAATACGAGAAACTTATACACTTGAACGCTCTTGCTCGTGTGTACATAAATGAGATTGTAAGACCGCATGGTATACCAAAGATCCATAGTTTCCGATCGAGACCCAAGATTCACTTCACGATTTTGGGTTAGTTTGCAAAAATCTATGGGCACGGATTTACGATTTAGTTCGGCATATCATCCTCAGACGGACGGACAATCAAAGAGGACTATTCAAACTCTGGAAGATTTATTAAGACTCTATGTCCTTGACTTCAAGGAAAGTTGGGACAAGTTCTTACCATTGGTGGAGTTTTCCTGCAACAACAGTTATCAAGCAAGTATTGACATGGCTCCATTTGAGGGGTTATATGGAAGAAAGTGTCGTTCTCCAGCATGCTGAGATGAGGTGAGTGAAGCAACGTTATTGGGACCGGAGTTGGTACGTATGACTATGGAAAAGATTCAAACGATCCGACAACGTATAAAAACCCTACAAGACCGACAAAATAGTTATGCTGATCTTCATCGAAAGGACGTAGAATTCGATATTGGAGATCATGTGTTGTTACGTGTTGCTCCATGGAAAGGAGTTACAAGATTTGGAAAGAGAGGGAAGTTCAACCCTCGATTCATTGGCCCATATTTAATTCTCGATCGAGTAGGAACTGTGGCTTATAGACTCACTTTACCGCCAAGTATGTCTCGTGTTCATAACGTTTTTCACATATCCATGTTACGTAAATATGTGGAAGACCCAAACCACATTATTGAGTTAGAACCGGATGAAATAGCGGAAGATTTAACATATGAAGAGGTTCCAGTTCAAATCTTGGATAAGAAGGAACATATTCTACGCACCAAGATGATACTTCAAGTCAAAGTTTTATGGAGGAACCACGATGTTGAGGAAATGACCTAGGAGTTAGAATCTGAAATGAAATCAAGGTATCCTTACCTCTTCGACATACTAGGTACGTACCCTGATTTAGAGGGCGAAATTTCATAAGAAGGGGAGATTGTATGATCCCAACTTTTATGAATAAAAATGAATTTTCTATAAATATCATTTTTGAATATTATGGAATAAATTTGATATAATAGTTGTGGGTAATATTTATAAATTTTGCAAAGTACGCAAGTTGTTATATAATATTCGATTGGTCGAGGAATATTCGTTTTAACAGGAAATATTCGTACGACGGCACAATCATTGGTGGACCCCACAACATAATTATAGTCGAATTGAGAAAACGAAAAAAATATTTTATTGAAAATAACGGCAGAAGTTTTACCGTTAATACTGTTGAACTACTCGGTAGTAAAAGTACAGTAATACGCGTGGTTGCATAGTAGCACACGGTATTGATTATTGATGCTTACGTGAGAAGTCATTCAGTTTTATTAAATTATTGTTGATATTTTATATATTATGAAATCAATAATTGAGATGACAGAGTTATTAATATTATTATTTGCAATATTAACGATGTCTAGAAGTTCTGCCAAGGAGAGGTTTGGTCACCTAATTGCGTGCCAATAGGGAGAAATCCTTATTGGAAAACCCCCTCTTTCCTAGGAATGACCTGGTCGATTAATATTGCGAATTATAATAATGGTGATAAATGTTGTTAAAATTATTAAAGTGATTTTTATGAAGTTTTGCTTATTTTATGGACCCCCATTTGCCCATTTTTTAAAATAATCGGTAGAAAGTTGTTTAGTATATATATAATGGGACCCTCATGTGATTATGAGATGTTGGTGGGAGGGGAACACGTAGGGCCCACAGGTGTTGAAAATGTATTTGGGGAAAAGGAATCTAGCAAGTTGTTCGGGTGGGAGAGTTTTTTTAAGCATGTGTGGAATATATATATATATATATATATATATATATATATATATATATATATATTATATGTGTGAGTGGGTTTTGGTGGAGGAATGTGTAAGAAAATTCAAGAATGATTTAGTAAGCCTTTGCCGTAAGGCAAATGTTATAAATATATATATATATTTTATAAGTTTTGTTTTTTTATGAAAAATAGAATATATTATATTTTATTTAAAATATTTTGCTTTAAATCTAGACCATCCGATTAAAAGTAAATCAATCTGGACCGTTCATGAATTAGTTACTATGCAGTCCATTTTTCTATAAATAGAAGCTCATTTCTTCATTATTTCTTACGAATTCACTGAAACTCTAGAGAGAGAAAATTATAGAGAGAAAGAAGAAAAGAAGTCTGCTACCTTTCTTTTCCTATATCCATATTCTTTACAGTAAGGGGTATTATTCCTTTTGTATTCATGAAGAGAACTTCTGTTATTCCATTCTTTGTTATTCTGTTGGAATAACCTGTATACGCGGGCTACCCTATACTTGGTGAAATTCTTCTATTATTCTGTACTTTATTATTCTCGTCGAATATCCTCGTGCTGCGTTTCGCTTACGCCTTTAACTGGGTCCATTATTTATTATTTTGTCTGGAATATCCTCACATGCAGGCGCTTTTACGTTCTGGGACCGGTTCCGCTTTTATTATTACGTTGAATATCCTCATCATCTGCTTTTACTTACTTTGGTTCCATCTTTATTTTTCTTTGGAACATCCTCGCTTGCAAGCGAATTACGCTCGACCGGTTCCGTTATTTATTATTCAGTTGGAATAACCTGTCTATGCGAAGTACCGCATGCATGATGATTTCTTTTGTTATTCCATTCTTTCTTATACTCAGTTGGTTAAAGTTTTGACTTCTATACTCCATGAAGTTGGTGGAATATCCTTGATATTTGCGCTTCATCCAGTATCTTTTCGTGGAAATATTCTTCTGAGCATTCTTAAAATTTACTCTACAAAGAAGTATCATGTTGACAATTTAGACGTTATTAGTTCCTGAATAAATTAATTCTTGAACTTGTTTTTATTGAATTCTTATATCATTGTCATCATCCTCAAATTTATATTTTGTTGAAAGTCATCTGTGGCTTGTAGTGCATAGATGAACTTGGTATGATTATGACCAGGGATTATTCGGTGTAATCATGACCGTAATGTTACAAATGATGTGATAAAAGTCCTCATTGGCCCGTAGTGCATTGATGGACAGTTGTTGGCATGATCATAACCATTGATGAATACACGAATATCCTTGGCTCGTAGTGCATGGATAATTTGTGGTTGTGATACTAATGAATATCCTTGGCCGTAGTGCAGGGATGATGTGGATTATTTATTAAGCTGAGTCCTAGCGATAAAAGTGATGAAAAACCTTTTAAATAATAATAGATAGTAGATTTTATTCTCTATTTGACTCTTTTAATGGATTGCTTGTTCTGCTGCAGTTAAACTTGATGTCTATTGTATTTTATCAGTTTAACATTGTTGAAGACTAATGATAATTTTTTCTGCATTATCTTAGTCATAATATTTCTTACTGGGCTAGTTGAGTTCACCCTTTCTTTCATTGTTCTCTTCAGGAAATTAGAATGTAGCTGGGACTAGTCGGGGAACGGAGTGACGGTCTAGATGATAGTATTAGTAGTCCTCACTATTCTGTTAAATAGTGTGACAATAAATATAATGAGGACTTATTCTAAGAGTGAATATTGTCTAGAAGACAGTATTTGTATTAAAACTCACAGCTCTCTTGTTGTATATTAAAGATTGTATTTGTATTCTGTACCATGTTTTTGGCGACTCAGAATAGGTGATGTATACCTATTTTGGGGGCATCACAATTAAAACCACCATCAATGGTCCAGATTGATTAACTATTAAAACCACCATAAATGGTCCAGATTGGTTTACTATTAAAACCACCATCAATGGTCGAGATTGGTTTACTATTAAAACCACCACCAATGGTCTAGATTGATTTAACTTATTACACTTTAGTACCCCTAAAGTTTTTCAAGTTTGCATTATTCCCCTCTAACTTTTATAATTCATTTATCTTTAATAAACATATTTTTAATACTTTAACAATTATTCATCATTAATATTATAACTTATAATATCGACAACCAGATCATTCCCAGGTAAGAGGGGACTTTCCAATAAAGATTTCCCCTTATTGGCACGCAATTAGGTGACCAAACCTCTTTCCTCGACAAAACTTTCTAGACATTGTCAATAATATAAATAATAATATGAATAAATGTATTGTCTCAATTATTGATTTAATAATAAAAAATATTATGCAGATGATACTGTGACAATAATTGAATCAAATAACGTGAGATACTATGCAATAATTACTGTAGCAATAATTGAGTAAACTGAGTGGCTTCTTACGTAAGCATCTATAATCAATACCGTATGTTACTATGCAACCACGCATATTATTGTACTTTTACCACCAGGTAGTTCAACAGTTTAATGGTAAAACTTTTGCCGTTATTTTTATAAAAAAATATTTCTGTCGTTTTCTAACTCCGACTGTTATTCCGTTGTAGGGTCCACTAATGATGGTGTCGTCGAACGAATATTCCTGACGAAAGAATATTCCTCGACCAAACGAATATTTCCCGACACAAAGAATATTTTATATCAATTTGCTTACTTTGAAAATTTTTCACATATCACCCTTAAATTTAACCTTTTATCAATTTAACCATTTACTAAATAAAATAATAATTATAAGAAAATTGAATACTTTCATTTCATAAAATTCGGGGTCTTTTAATCTCCCCTCCTTATGAAATTTCGCCCTCAAAATTTACGTACCTAGTAGTCCGAAGAGATGAGAATACCTTGCTTTCTTTTTGGATTGTACATTCCCAGTTATTTCCTCTGTATCATAACTTTCTCACTATTCATCTCCTGTATTTCAGATATCATTCCATTATACATCTTCAAAACAAAGGTTAATTGAAATATCGCAATTTGTCAACTTAGGTAAGAAAATTAAGCTTAGGTAGGACACACACTAGCGAAGGCTATTATTCATCTCTCCCCTCCTAATTCTAATCCCGGATCTCCGCCAGAGACCATATCCCTAAGCTCTGATACCATTTATGATGTCTCGAAAATAGGTCCACATGACCCATTCTGAGTCTCCAGATATCACATTATAGAAATCAAATACAAACTTTATTTATATAACTATTGAACTGTCGTGTAGAGTATGACAACACATAAGCTGTGAGTTTTAATACAATATTGTCTCGTACACAGTATCCAAACTCAAATTATTACAATGCCATATAAAATATAGCAGCAAATATTTCAAGACCCCAAAGAAGAACGAGAAGATTACTATCCTGTTTATTCTAATGAGGTGCACTTTTGACGCTTTCAAAGTCGGGTTCTCATCACCCTACTGTTGTTCACCAAAATCAATTATTAAGTGACGTATAAAATATGACACACACATCTTAGGTCCTCAATACAATTATATATTGCATGTCATGCCGTTTTATAATGTATTAAGAAACTTCGACAGTCTCGGACCATCACACTATTTCCCTGTTATCCCCGCTCGACCCAGCTACACTCTTATTACCTAAAAAGAATTGTGAAGCAAAAGGGTGAGCACAAATAGCCCAATAAAGAATATCATGGCTAAGATAATTAATTTATCAATAACCTTCATCAGAATAAATCAGAGATTTAGAATATATGGTAGATAATAAAAGTTTTCAACCATAATTGTAGCGGAATCAACAATCCATTAGAAGAGTCAAGTAGAACATAATGTCTACTATCTCTTCCAAATTAAAAGTCCATCGCTAATATTTCATTCATGTAATACTCATCTATAGTTCATTGTTGTACCCAAGACAAAGAGAACTTTCATCATCTGTCTTCACCTGAACCACTAAAGATTATAATTAAGTTCACAATTCATATTTATAATCATGTAAATCAACAATTTTTCCTTGTCACAAAGGCTTAATAGAACGTTTCCTCAATATCCTTACCCCAAGGCTAAAGATGTTCAAATGTAATAACAATGATCATACCAATCAGTTGTCTATCTTTGCCCTACGGGCCAAAGATAATCAACAACAAAACTAATGGTCATGATCATACCAAACAATTGTCTGTCAGTGCATTAAGGCCAAAGACATAAAATTGTTAACTAATGGTCATGATCCTGCCAATTACATCATCGAATTATCCATGCACTACGGGGCAAAGATATTCGTTAGTATCCCCAGTGGTCATGATCATGTCATACACCTGTCCATCTTTGCGCTACGGGCCAAAGCTATCAATCAGCAGTTCGTCTTTGCACGTAAGCTAAAGATATACAACTGTAAAACCAATAATCAATAGTCCATCTTTGCACGTAAGCCAAGTATATACAACTGTAAAACCAATAATCAACAGTCCATCTTTACACCCTTGGTCGAAGATGACTTTCATCATAATATAAGCATGAGGATGATGACAATGATATAAGCATTAATCAAACAAAATCAAGGATAAATATTAAAGACTTTCAATTTATCTAGAGTTTAAAAATATCCAAATTGTCAACATGATACTGATTTGTGGAGTAAAATTCAAGAATAATATTCATGTATCAAAAATAATTTGAACGGAAAAGAAATAATTTTTTTAGGTGAATAGTACCTTGTGAATAGTACTTCGTGAATAGTACCCCGGCATAAAAAGTGCCCCGAATACCCGAGTGAATAATTTTTATGTGAATAGTAATCAGGTGAATAGTAACCTATGAATAGTAACTCATGAATAGTACCCCAGCATGAAAAGTGCTTCGAATACCTGAGTAAATAGTATCTGGGTAAATAGTAACCCGTGAATAGTACCCCAGGTGAAAATATTGATATTTAATAAGAAAGTTCAGATCAATATTTCAATAAAACGATATTGAATGAAGTGCAAAACTCAAGGATATTCCACTTATTTCAAGGATTATAAAAGCAATACTTACCATAGTAAGTTTAGATTTAAGAATATGAAAAGAAATAACATATGAAACTGCAAATGGATTTTCACTTGTCATACGGTACGTAATCCGCGTAGACAGGTTATTCCGACATATTAAAGGATGAATATGGAAAATAGTATTCCTTATGAATATGAAAGAAATAATACCCCTTACGAATACAATAAATAATATCCCTTACGAATACAACAAATAATATCCCTTACCAAACGAAAATAACATCCCTTACTAAACAAAAATAACATCCCTTACCAAACGAAAATAACATCCCTTACCTTAGTAGAAGACTGGATACTACAATAGTGAAGTAGCAGAATACTCTTCTTCTTTCTCTCTATAGTTTCTCTCTCTATAGCTTCTCTTGTGAATCTCAGTGAATTGGTGAGAATGAAAGAAGAATTAAGCTTTAATTTATAGGAAAATGGACTAAATAGTAACTAATTCATGAACGATCCATATTCATTTACTATTAGAACGGACGGTCCAAATTGATTACTATTAAAATCATAACCGACGGTCTAGATTGATTTACATTTAAAACCACCACTGACGGTCCAGATTGATTACTTTTAAAACCACCACCGACGGTCCAGATTGATTTACTATTAAAACCACCACCGACGATCCAGATTGATTTACTATTAAAACCACCATCAATGGTCCAGATTGATTTACTATTAAAACCACCATCAATGATCCAGATTGATTAACTATTACAACCACCATCAATGGTCCAGATTGGTTTATTATTAAAACCACCATCAATTTTCCAGATTGGCTTACTATTAAAACCACCACCAATGGTCTAGATTGATTTAACTTATTACACTTTAGTACCCTTAAAGTTTTTCAAGTTTGCATTATTCCCCTCTAACTTTTGTAATTCACTTATCTTCAATAAACACATTTTTTATACTTTAACAATTATTCATCATTAATATTATAACTTATAATATCGACAACCAGATCATTTCCAGGTAAAATGGGGTTTTCCGATAAAGATTTCTCCTTATTGGCGCGCAATTAGGTGACCAAACCTCTTTCATCGACAGAACTTTCTAGACATTGTCAATAATGTAAATAATAATATGAATAAATGTATTGTCTCAATTATTGATTTAATAATAAAAAATATTATGCAGATGATACTGTGACAATAATTGAATCAAATAACGTAAGATACTATGCAATAATTACTGTAGCAATAATTGAGTAAAGTGAGTGGCTTTACGTAAGCATCAATAATCGCACTGCAGTGCTACTATGCAACCACACGTACATCGTACTTTTACCACCGGGTAGTTCAACAGTTTAACGGTAAAATTTTTGCCGTTATTTTTATAAAAATATATTTCTGTCATTTTCTAACTCCGACTGTTATTCCGTTGTGGGGTCCACCAATGATGGTGTCGTCAGACAAATATTCCCGACGAAAGAATATTCCTCGACCAAACGAATATTCCCCGACACAAAGAATATTTTATATCAATTTGTTTACTTTAAAAAATTTTCACATATCACCCTTAACTTTAACCTTTTATCAATTTAACCATTTACTAAATAAAATAATAATTATAAGAAAATTGAATACTTTCATTTTATAAAATTCGGGGTCTTACATTAGGCTATAACCTAAGAGAGAGAGAAAGATAAAGATTAATATATATAAATGAAGATTCAAAGAAGAATCTTGAAGTATCTAGAGAACGAGAATTTAGCAGTTTCCCAACTCTAGTAATAAAAATGTTAAGATGATGTCTATAAGATACATATGACAAAGATAATGAGAATGAACTCGAGTGGAGTTTTGTTGATAATAGGGAAAGAACCCTAAGGTAAATTGATGATCACGACGTGATCGGATTGAGCTATGAAGTGATAAATAGTATGTAACGACTAAGTATGTATAGCTTGATGCTATAAGTGAATGTAATATGAAATGGTACGATATGAACTCATGAGGAGTTGTGTGTGATGAGATAAGAAGAGTTCGTATCAAGTAAAGTGTAAGATAGAGTTAAGTGGGATTTCAAATGTTTGTGTCGCGCTATTTTCTATATACCTGTTAAGAAGGTGATTCTTTTCTCTTGTGTATAACAGATAGATAGGTTACATTTAGAGAATATAAGGTTAAGTTGCAAGTTCTTAAAATTCATACTTATGGTACGTTCATAACTCATAATTATATGAAATGTTTTTGAACCCCTCAGCGAATGGACGCCTATGGTCTGACTAGGGTAAGTTCTTAAACTCATATGATTATGACAAGTTCCTGAATTTCCAAACTATGGTAAGTTTGATGAACTATATCGGGTATATATATGTTATGAAGTTAGAAATTTTGGTATAGTGAGAATTGATGGTGTTAAAGATTGATAGAATGAAGCAATGGGGGTAAAGATTGAAGTTGATGGAGAAATATGGATTTTCTAAATCTTCTAGCTCTGCTAGATTTTCAAAAGTATAAAACTAGTGCTGGCACACTTTTCTATGCAGTTGGTTTGTGGTCCTAGCATGCTAGTTTTATGAATGTTATATTTTTGTAAAATACCTTGTTGTATGAAGTTTATTGTGTCCAAGTATCATGGTCATATCATCTTTAGATTAGTGGGAATAAAATCGCAAAAGCTACTACAAGAAACAAAAATTTTATGTCTTTCTTGGAACTGTTTGGATCAGTCTGTTTTGGGGGCATTTTCGTCCACTGTTTTTACTTTAAAAATTCTGAAAAAATTTGGAGTATTACAATAAGATGATATGAAGGTCCTGTAAAAATTTGAGAATTTTTGGCCATACGGTTTGAGAGTTATGGATTTTACGGCTAGGGTCATTATTTGAAAAGATACCCGAATAACTCTCTGTGTATAAGTTCAAAAATTACAAACTTTTTACTGGAAGTTCATGTGTATAACAGGAGTTAACCCTAAAAAATTTCAGAATTTTTGGAGCTAATCTCGATTTATGAAAAATATGAGAATATTTGGCTATTATGGACTATTTAAAAATAGTAGATGAATTTAAAAAATTCCGGGAAATATATATGTTTAGTGTGGGACTATATTCTACAAAATTCCAGAAAAGAAATATTTTTGAGACTGATTTGGTATTTTTCATATAAATGATGTTATATGGATAAATGAATTTAGTTATATATGTGATGTCATAATTATGGAAAATAAGATTTTTCGACTTGAGACCCTTAAGCATATTTTATGCAGATTATTGGTAGAGGTTTTGGTCCAAAAAATGTCACAAATTTATGTTTCCCAATTTCTTTTATTTAACCACGTGGCCTATACATAGCAACATGTTATGTAATTGAATTGTATTTAATACGTGTGAGTTTAATTGTCTTATTAAAAAAAAGGGAACCATTACACTTCAAAGTGGTGTTCGAGAACCAAATTGCTTAACGCGATGCATGTGAATAGGTTACGTGAAGGGCTAGTAGATAGTAGTAATTGTAGAAGACGTATCATGTAAGTTTCCTAACTTTATTCACTTTATTGCAGTGAATGTAAGTTCCCTTAACTTGTACAATTTATCATTGTGTACAAGTCTCTTATGTTGCAAGTTATAACTCATACAAACTTATATATAGTGCAAGTTCTATTGATGATTACTCAATTATTAATTCAGTTGTTTATGCCTTAAAGTTCTTAATTATTTATGAACTACTTTCAAGAATGAGATCTGACCATTTGATTCAGTTAGATATTATAGATGGGAAATGTTGTATTATTTGAACTATTCCAAATTCATTGTAGTTATTTAAGTCTACCAATACAAATTGCTTTGGAGCGGTCTCGCATGAAACTAAGATGAATAACCCTGGATAATCTGGTAATCGATGTCGCATATAGTCCCATTTACACTTATATGTTTAAACTTTATACTTGTGCACAATGTAGGTACGATATAGGTCGATCACCGAGTACTTTGTAGAGGTCAAGCATACAATCTATTTGATTGTTAAACTGTCTTATATGGTTTTGATGAAACAAAGTAATGTTCGTGGTATCTAACACCCCTTAGTATGCTATTGAGAATTCCGAACTCTTATCTTGATATTCCAGTTTATCTCTTGATATTTATTTCAACTGTTGAGAAATATTCATACTAATTCTTTTACTTCTGATGTATGTTCTCAAACTACTTTATATATACTTGTTAGGCAATTTGTGCTCATTCTTGCTTAAACTTTTCAGTGAAGGCTGATAACGCTGAGGGCTCGGGCAAGGACAAAGAAAAGTCTAAGATGAAATGATGAGTTATTTATGTAATAAGTATATTTCCGCATATGATGTAATGTAGCGATAAACGCTAAATTTAAGTTGCAGTTTTTTAAAGGTTGTAAAGACTTGGGACTTTATTTTGAATAAGTATGTAATAATTAATATTATTATTATTATTATTATTATTGTTAGAGTTACTTAGATAGATGATGATGTTTGTTGTATCGTGAGCACCATGTCCTGTAATCGATGTTACACGGATTTGGGGCCATCACAGGTTGGTATCAAAGCCATAGGTTATAAACTTTGGGTGGCGAAACCTTAGACTATAACCTTAGGGAAGTTAGTGGAGGAAATAAGGAGATGAACTCACGTAGAGTTCTAGGGGTTGTGTCAAATCTATTTTTTTTCCTAAAAACTAAAACATCTATTTTAAAATACTAACCGAGTTATTTTGTCTTATTTGAAGGATGTTAAGAGAAGAGGAGGTTAGAGATATCCACATTGTGAGTGATCGGGTTGGTGACAAATTTGTACACGAGCCTATAGTCGAGGCAAAGAAATGACTCGCACCAAGTATCCTGTAGAGGAAGAGGAGGCCGAGGAGGACTCGGAAGAAGCACCTGAGGATACTTTATTGGATGAGTTGATGGATAGGATTACGAAGTTAGACGATAAGGTCCATGAGTTGAAGGAACTGTATCAGGGGGAGCAGCAAGCTGTAGCATTACTTGAGGCATTGGTGCACCACCTGATAAATAGGAACGGGGATCTGGCTGACAAGTTGTAGGCATCAGACCAGAAGGAGGATAGGCTGAAGGATGATAAAGAAGCTATTAGGACCCACTAGGGACATACCATTAATGGGTTAGAGTCGAGGATACAAAATCTTCAAACCGACAAGCAGATCATCACCACATTCTGTGGAGAAGAGAGGAGAGACCGTGTTCGGGCAGAGAAGCTAACTGGCGAGTTAGAAGGAGAGGTGAGAGATAAGAAGGTTAAGATAGACAAGATGAAGTACACATTTAAGTCAGCACATGGAAGGTTCCAACATAGGGTGAATCACTTTCCAAGTGAAGAGCATCGGTCTAGACGTGTTATAAGCCGAGGGCTGCTACTGGAGATAGCGGATGAGGAGCATGAAGACGCCATTAGGCGGGGATTTTAGTTTATTATGATGAACTTTTACTATTAGCGTTTAGAACGCTTATCTATGAATAAAAAGCTTGGTTTTGATTTTTACCAAGTATGTTGGTTTCAAGTGATGTAAATGGCTTAACGCCATAAGACGATGAAATACCTTGGGTGTTATGTTTATAAATAAATATGCTTTTATTTAAGTATGTGATGTGATGATTAAGTTCTCTTCTTATGAATGATATATTCTTTAGAGTAAGTGATAAGATAATAACATTAAGTTCATTTTAAACAGATAGATGGCTAGAGGAAGACGTCGTCAAACACCCAAGGGGTCACGCAGTAATGCTGGGGATCCACCGAATCCTATGCACCAGTTTGTAGACATGTTAGTGGGGGCACTTCAGAATCGAACCCCGAATGCCAATAACCCTCTAGTGGCCCAAGTGGCACACTTCAAGGACTTCAAGAGCGCGGGACCCCCTGAGTTCAAAGGAACCACTGAACCCATCGAAGCTCAAACTTGGGTCAAGGGCTATCGCCTAAGTAGGTAATGATCAGAAAACAATCTTCGCCACTTACATGCTGAAGGGTGAAGCTAACTTCTGGTGGGAGGCAAACCAGACCAGGGCTGGAGAAGGCATGATACCTTGGGAAGGGTTTAAGAAAATCTTTTTCGAGAACTATTTTCTGGTTAGTATTCAGAGTCGCATGGAGATGCGATTCCTGGAGCTGAAGCAAGAAGATGGTACCTCAATATGCCGCAAAATTCAACGAGATGATGAGGTTTGCGCCTCACCAGGTCGACACTGAGGAGAGAAAAATGAGGAGGTTTAAGCAGGTTCTCAAACCATGGCTATATAGCAGACTCTCGGTGTTATAGATGAATAGCTTCGTGACTCTCCCAGAGAAAGCTATAATCACTGATGAAATTTAACAAGGAAAAAAAAGAAGAAGAATGAAGGAGGGAATAGTGGGGAAGGTAGCAACATCAGTGGTGCAAACAAGAGGAAGTGGAACAATAACAATAGTAGCAGCAACAATTTCAATTCGGGAAACTCTGGGGGAAAACCAGGGGAAGAAAAGAAGAGAACTAAGGCATGCAAGGAGTGTGGGAGGAATCACTCGAGGGCATGTCTAAAAGGGAAGAATGTCTATTTCAACTACGGGCAGGAGGGGTACATCTCTCCCAATTGCTCTGCACCAAAGAGAAATGGATGCTTCAACTGTGGAGCATTGGATCATCAGGCAATGAATTGTCCAAAGAAGAACACAATAGGAGGAAATGGAGGAAGGGGACCAAGCGGTGGGAATCTCATGATTAATGGACCACTAACTCAGAATTGACCAACAACAAGGACTTTCAACATGACGGTTCAGGATGCGGTCGCATCCAGGGATGTGGTTTCAGGTATCATTCCTATCAATGATATGTCTACTTACATATTATTTAATTCGGGTGCTACTTGTTCCTTCGTATCACATGAATTCTCCCAACAGTTAAATTTACCCCAGGAAGAATTAGAATATCCTATGAACCTAGAAGTTGCTAATAAGGAAATGATTCCCGTTAGCCATGTCTATAGAGATTGTGTTGTAGACATCAGGGGATATAAGTTACCTGTGGATTTAATTCCAATTCAATTAGGAGAATTTGATGTAATTTTAGGAATGGATTGGTTATTTAACCATGGAGCGATGATAGATTGCCAGAAGAAGTGTATAAACCTCAGGACTCCTGACCAGTCTAAGTTAGCATTCTATGGAAGTAGGTCACCGAGACACTCAAGTTGTCTGACGATGATGCAAGCGAGAAAGTTTCTAAGAAAAGGATGTGTAGGATATTTGGCCCATATCGTCAATACGCAGAAAGCAGGGATAGAGATGGGACAGATACCAGTAGTGAAAGAATTTCCGGATATATTTTCAGAGGAATTGCCAGGACTTCCGCCAGATCGGGAGGTTGAATTCGTTATAGATTTAGTACCGGGAACGACACCGATTTCGAAGGCCCCTTACAGAATGGCACCGATAGAAATTAAGGAGCTGATGGTACAATTTCATGAGTTATTGGATAAGAAGTATATTCAACCGAGTGTGTCTCCATGGGGAGCACCAATTTTATTTGTGAAAAAGAAGGATGGATCGATGAGACTATGTATCGACTATCGAGAGCTAAACAAGGTGACGATTAAGAACAAGTACCCGTTACCTAGGATAGATGATCTATTCGATCAACTGAAGGGAGCGAAATATTTTTCTAAGATCGACTTTAGGACGGGATATCACCAGTTAAAGGTGAGGAAGGAGGATGTACCTAAGATAGCGTTCAAGACACGTTACGGTCACTACGAGTTCCTGGTGATGTCGTTCGGGTTAACAAATGCGCCAGCAGTGTTTATGGACATGATGAATCGGGTATTCAAGCAATACCTAGATAAATTCGTAGTTGTGTTCATAGATGATATCCTGATCTATTCCAAGACTCAGGAAGATCATGCTGAACACTTAAGGTTAGTATTGGGGGCGTTGAGGAAGGAAAAATTATACGCAAAATTCTCGAAGTGTGAATTCTGGTTGGAGAAAGTTCAATTTCTGGGACACGTGATCGACAAGGATGGAATTTTTGTGGCTCCAGCAAAGG
Source organism: Panax ginseng (assembly GCA_020205605.1). Taxonomy (NCBI): domain Eukaryota; kingdom Viridiplantae; phylum Streptophyta; class Magnoliopsida; order Apiales; family Araliaceae; genus Panax; species Panax ginseng. Next base: position 49,020,586 of record CM035134.1, read on the forward strand.
TGGAAGCGGTTCAGAATTGGGAACAACCAAAGTCACCGACTGAAGTAAGAAGTTTCTTAGGACTGGCAGGCTATTAAAGACGATTCATTCAAGATTTTTCAAAGATAGTGGGAACGTTGACGAATTTAACGAGGAAATCGATAAAATTTGTCTGGACGGAGAAGTGTGAAGAGAGTTTTAAGGAACTCAAGAAAAGACTGAGTGAAGCACCAGTGTTGTCTTTACCTGATGATATAGGTGACTTCGTGATTTTCAGTGATGCATCACACAAAGGACTTGGTTGTGTGCTTATGCAACATGGTAAAGTTATTGCGTACGCATCGCATCAACTGAAGGATTACAAGAAGGGATATCCTACCCATGACCTAGAATTGGCGACGGTAGTATTTGCCCTAAAGATATGGAGGCACTATTTATGCGGTGCAAGGTGTGAAATATACACGAACCATAAAAGTCTGAAGTATATCTTCACGCTGAAGGAGTTGAATATGAGACAAAAAAGATGGTTGGAACTTATAAAGGATTACGATTGCGACATCTTGTATCATCCGGGGAAAGCTAACGTGGTAGCAGATGCGCTAAGCAGAAAGGATAGTGGTAGATTGGCAATGCTTACAGCTCAAGAGGAGTTAATTAAGGAGATGGCTAGATTGAAACTCGAGATAAAAAGTCTGAGGGAGCCAGAGGGGAAATTGGTCGCAATGGGGGCTCATCCGACTCTATTGGACAAAATCAAGGAAGCACAAGGTAGCGATGAGGAATGCGTGAAGGTGAGGAAAAGAATTTTAGATGGAGAAGAGATTAAATTCAGTATGGGGGGTGATGGACTATTAAGATTTGAGAAGAGAATTTGGGTGCCAGCGGTGTCTGAATTAAAGGAAGAAATCTTGTAGGAAGCTCATAGATCAAGTTACTCAATCCACCCGGGAAGCACAAAGATGTATAAGGATCTCCGCCAACATTATTGGTGGCCCAATATGAAAAGAGAAGTCGCAGAGTGCGTCAGCAATTGTTTAACATGCCAGCGAGTTAAGGCGAAACATCAGAAACAAAGCAGATTACTTCAACCTTTAGAAATTTCAGAATGGAAGTGGGAGCATATCACGATGGACTTCATGGTAGGACTTCCAACTACGCAGAAGGGTTAAGATGCAGTATGGGTGATCGTTGATCGATTGACCAAGTCAGTGCATTTCTTGCCAATCAGGATCAGATATACCTTGGATCAGTTGGTAAAGCTTTACATCAAAGAGATTATTTCCAAGCACGGGAACGCAACTAAGGTTGAGAACGGTGTATCATCCTCAAACAGATGGGCAGAGCGAGAGAATTATTCAAACGTTAGAGGACATGCTGAGAGCATGTGTTATGGATTTCAAAGCGAGCTGGGATGACCACCTACCGTTGGTGTAATTTACATACAACAACAATTATCATGCGAGCATCGGTATGCCACATTATGAAGCTTTATATGGAAGGAAATGCAGAACGCCATTGTACTGGGATGAACTGGGAGAACGACAATTGCTAGGGCCAGAATTGGTGCAATAAACTGCAGATGTGATCAAAATAATACGAGCGAGGCTAGTGACGGCTCATGATTGATAGAAGAAATATGCAGATTAACATCGGCAACAACGAGATTTCGACGTCGACACTTATATGTTTTTGAAAGTGTCACCTTGGAAAGGGAAAATGTGATTTGGGAGGAAGGGAAAACTTAGTCCCAGATTCATAGGACCCTTCGAATTGTTGAGGCGAGTGGGTGAGGTAGCTTATGAAATAGCTTTACCTCCGGAGTTAGAACATATACACAACGTATTCCACGTTTCAGTCCTACGACCCTATAAGCAGGATTACAAGCATGTCATAGAGTATGAACCTATTCAGTTTGAAAAGGACTTAACCTATGAAGAAGTCCCATTGCAGAAAATCGATAGAAAAGAACAAGTGTTAAGAAATAAGGTAATACCTTATGTTAAGGTAGTATGGAGGAACCACAACGCCGATGAGGATACGTGGGAACTCGAGGAGAAAATGATGAAAAATTACCCTAATCTTTTTGTTTGATGTGTAATGATTCCGGGGAAGGAATCCTTATAAAGGAAGGTGAATGTAATATCCAAGATTTTTTTATGTAATTTAATAATTATCAATAAACGAACTTATGTGAAACTCTTGTGATTTCATTTATTAGATGTATATGTGTTATGTTAAGATATGTGATGAGATGTATTTAAATGGTTGGTTTAGTTTTATTTAACTATTTAAATTGATTAAGTATGGAATTATTCTATTTATTACGTGGGATGGTATTAAATCATGAGCTAGAGTTCGGAGCGGAATTTAGAGACGCGGAGTGCGTATTCGAGTTTGGAACGTCAAAATTAGTCAGGATAGACTGTAATCACGAAAAAGTGTCACGGTTGACTTTTTGGTCAAAGTCAACTAGTTGACTTTTTTGAGGGAAAAGTCAACTATGAATTTCAGAGGTGAATTTAACTATACAGATAGTCCCATGACGTCTGGAACATCGACTTTAGTAAGAATCGATATAATGTTCGCAACGTTCGGCTACGAAGGGCAAAATGGTCAAAGTAATTTATTAATTGATTTATTGATTATTATAATGTTTTATTTAAACAAGTCAGCAGGTGGTGGAACCCTTGTGACTCACGAATTGGGACAAGGGAGGGAGTATACGTATATTACATAATAGCTAAGGTGGGAGTACTTTATTTTATTCCTTAAAACCAAAATCCTTTTATTTTTTCTAACTCCCACATTCATTTTCTCTAACTCCCACATTCTTCCTATTAATTAACTAAATTATTGTATTATTAAGTATTGTAAGTAACAAATAATTAGAGTTGGGGGTTATGGGAATCAAAAGACTCCAACAAGCTATACATATATACACCTCACTCAAACACACTTTTCTTTTAAGAAAATTCCACCAAGTGAGTAAACATGGAGAGAAATTGAGAGTGATAGATAGTGTGGTAGTATTCTAGAGTTTTGGGGAGTCAAAACAAGAAAGTGACGAGGATTTTCAGAAGCTAAACAAGAAGAAATTCACATCAATTAAGCAAATCATGAACCTTTATATGTTTTCAAGGGAAATAGCTAGAAAATGCCTCTTAGTAGTCAATTTGTTCAAAGCATGGTAATTTAGTTAGTTGGTTTGTTGTAGCATGTTCATATATGTTGGTAGAAGTGATCTGGACAGTAGGAGTCAAGCCCATGCATGCTAGAATCAAAATCACAAAATTTTTCAAAGTTGGTTGAATGTGAAATCTGTGATTTTTGGGTTTTTCGGAGCCTCGGAATCATGGTTCATATGACTCGATTAGTGTATGTAATAATTTTATAAAATAGTATGTAATATGAAGTCTAATCTGGCCCAATTTTTTTTTGAATCGGAGTTATAAAGATCAAGTTATGAAAATCGTAAGCAAGCATATTCATAATAAAATCTGCAGAAAATCTGGAATTTCCAAATTTTTTCCAAGTATAAAACTAGTGCTGACACGCTTTTCTATGCAGTTGGTTTGTGGTCTTAGCATGCTAGTTTTATGAATGTTATATTTTTTAAAAATACCTTGCTTTATGAAGTTTATTATGTCCAAGTATCATGGTCATATCATCTTTAGATTAGTGGGAATAAAATCGCAAAAGTGGCTGCAAGAAACAAAAATTTGATGTCTTTCTTGGAACTGTTTGGATCAGTCTGTTTTGGGGGCATTTTCGTCCACTATTTTTTACTTTAAAAATTCTGGAAAAATTTGGAGTATTACTATAAGATGATATGAAGGTCCTGTAAAAATTTGAGAATTTTTGGCCACATGATTTGAGAGTTATGGATTTTACGGCTAGGGTCATTATTTGAAAAGATACCCGAATAACTCTCTGTGTATAAGTCCACAAATTACAAAATTTTTACTGGAAGTTCATGTGTATAACAGGAGTTAACGCTGAAAATTTCAGAATTTTTGGAGCTAATCTCGATTTATGAAAAATCTGAGAATATTTGGCTATTATGGACTATTTAAAAATAGTAGATGGATTTAAAAAATTCTGGGAAAAATATATGTTTAGTGTGGGACTATATTCTACAAAATCCCAGAAAAAAAATATTTTTGAGACTGATTTGGTATTTTTCATATAAATGATGTTATATGGATAAATGAATTTAGTTATATATGTGATGTCATAATTATGGAAAATGAGATTTTCTGACTTGAGACCCTTAAGCATATTTTATGCAGATTTTTGGTAGAGGTTTTGGTCCGAAAAATGTCACAAATTTATGTTTCCCAATTTCTTTTATTTAACCACGTGGCCTATACATAGCAACATGTTATGTAATTGAATTGTATTTAATACGTGTGAGTTTAATTGTCTTATTAAAAAAAAGGGAACCATTACACTTCAAAGTGGTGTTCGAGAACCAAATTGCTTAACGCGACGCATGTGAATAGGTTACGTGAAGGGCTAGTAGATAGTAGTAATTGTAGAAGACGTATCATGCAAGTTTCCTAACTTTATTCACTTTATTGCAGTGAATGTAAGTTCCCTTAACTTGTACAATTTATCATTGTGTATAAGTCTCTTATTTTGCAAGTTATAACTCGTACAAACTTATATATAGTGCAAGTTCTATTGATGATTACTCAATTATTAATTCAGTTGTTTATGCCTTAAAGTTCTTAATTATTTATGAACTGCTTTCAAGAATGCGATCTGACCATTTGATTCGGTTAGATATTATAGATGGGAAATGTTGTATTATTTGAACTATTCCAAATTCATTATAGCTATTTAAGTCTACCAATCCAAATTGCTTTAGTGCGGTCTCACATGAAACTAAGATGAACAACCCGGATAACGGGGTAACTGATGTCGGGCATATAGTCCCATTTACACTTATGCGTTTAAACTTTATACTTGTGCACAATATAGGGTACGATAGGCTGATCACCTGGAGTACTTGCAGAGATTGTTTACAATCTATTTGATCGTTAAACTGTCTGATGGTTTTTGATGAAACAAAGTAATGTTCAGGGTGTCTAACACCCCTTAGTATGCTATTGAGAATTCCAGAACTCTTATCTTGATATTCCAGTTTATCTCTTGATATTTATTTCAACTGTTGAGAAATATTCATACTAATGCTTTTACTTCTGATTTATGTTCTCAAACTACTTTATATACTTGATGGGCAATTTGTACTCACTCTTGCTTAAACCTTTCGATTATAATTTGATATATTACCGAGGGCTCTCGAAAGCGAGGACAAAGGAAATTCTAAGATGAAATGATGAGAGTTATTTATGTAATAAGTATATTTTCGCATATGATGTAATGTAGCGAAAAACGCTAAATTTAAGTTGCAGTTTTTTTAAAGGTTGTAAAGACTTGGTACTTTATTTTGAATAAGTATGTAATAGTTATTATTATTATTATTATTATTGTTAGAGTTACTTAGATAGATGATGATGTTTGTTGTATCGTGAGCACCATGTCTTGTAATCGATGTTACACGGATTTGGGGCGTCACAAACCTAGTGTTGGTTGTGATCGAAAGATCGTCAGCCCGTTATTGTATGCTGTAATATGACAAAGTGACCTGATGGCGAAATTCTCAACGTACTACTAATCTGGTACGGTATCATGACGTCATAAAATAATTTTGGTTTTCTTTTAAGTTATAAAGAAGGTCAATTAAGTTTGCCAAATTATTTCGATTGATTTTTGAATTGTTGATAAAAGTCTAAGCTATTTGATTCGGCTAGACGGCTGTTGAAAAATATTGGTGGAATTCAAGCGTTATTGAGTATTTATGCTAAACCAGATTGCTCTGGTGAGGATTCAGATGTGGAAAAGCTGAGGTGAACAACCCTATAAGGGGACATGTTTCGGGGACAATGGTTCTGAATGTAACGCATGTAGTCGTTACAAAACACTACGTTGTGGCCCAACGTAGTGGTACAATAGGCTGGCCACCTAGTGTACGTGTGGAGGGTGTTTTCAGTCTTCGTGATAGATGAACACTCTAGTTTGTAGTGTGAAGGATTGTGTTGAAGCACTAGTTCACGGTCTTGTGTGACCCCTCAACATAAATTGGAATCTGAGTTATTCATACTACTTCCCGATTATTGAAAAATCGTGGAAGTCTCTTATTCTTCTATGTGATGAATGTAGTGAGTAGAATGTTCCTTAGAAAGGAGAATATGATAGAATGCAAGTGAGAAAGTTATAATAAAACTTTCGAAAAGAGAATGGATAAAAATTATTCAAAAGAATATGTAATATTCGAAATAACACCGAGTAGAGGAGGTTTCGGTGATTCCGAGGACGGAATCCTTATAAGGGGGAGAGGATGTAAGAACCTGAATTTACAAAAAATATTAAAATAAGAATTTAGTAGATAAAATTCTTAAGGCATGTGAAGGGTTCAAATAAAAATATATAGTGTGTTGTGAAGTATGTGATGTGGTGTTGTATAGGGTAATATGAACTATGCAATAAGTGAGGTTGTGTTTAATATATATATATATATATATATATATATATATATATATATATCGTTATTATATATTTGTTATAAACTGTAGAGATGAATTAGTAAGAGGATGGATAAAAATTTATCTATGGATGTTAAATAATTTATGTGAAAATTATTTTATTAATAGGCTGGTGACATTAAAATATCTTTGATAGTCACCAATTTCTTGAGTATATGTACGAGTCAATATCAAGTCTAAGGTAGTAAAATCATACTCTTTAATGGTTGATGTATAGGAGCTGGGCTAAACGATTTCTTCAGAGAGCGGAGGTATATACGAATTGGTAACCGATCTAACTCACTGTGAAAACAGTGTAGACGAGACGAATACTAATTTGTTGGTTGTTTGTGGGAAACCACTTAGTGTACTATATTGAATACTATTAAAGACTCGATGTGTGTTAGGTTTGGACTTGTATATATGTACGTTGTTGACGAGAGAAGAGAATCGATATACCTTTAAAGTGGTTAGAGAATGATTGAGTAAATTGATACGCGGCGAGGAGTGAGGATTAAAAGTATGTATGTATGAGTTATATTCGAGCGTTGTGTTATTGGTGGTATGAAACCATAAAGGAGATGTATAGTTAGTTAAACTAATAAGGGAGATAGAGTTTTAAAACTCAAAGCGTAATCCTTGAATTGTTAAGGAAAATAGTAATCGATGATGTGAAACCAAATAGAGGATTGATGTTAGTCGAGTTAACGCTTAAGGAGAATGTGTAAAGTGTTTAGAAGTGTAAAGTTTTAGTTCTGCTAATGCAGAACTTGTCTACCTGAGAATTTGGTATGGCGCACATTAATACCATTACTAAACCTATGACAACAAGCAAATTGTCTTAGGTTTATAGAAAACTCCGAGTCGGGCCAGAAATGTGATTTGCAAGCCATGTATACTAATAACTCCTATAAGGGTCATATATGGTGACTAAGTTGTCCATGAATGGAGTAGGATGGCAATGCATGAATTTAATGAGAGTTAGTTATGGAAATTAACTAAACAAGAATAAATATTGGTTAATTAAAATTATATTATTGAATAATAGAATTTGAGTATTAATGCCTTGTGTGGTAGTGGCATGATATTATATTGATTGAAAGGATTAGTTCACTTGTATAAGATGGTGAGTTAACATATGTGTTTAGCATAAGAGGATGAAAGAAATATGTTAATTAATATTTGATATTTTAATATATTACATAGTTTTGTAATATATCAAAGGGTTGATATTTGAAAGGTAAATGATTAAAAGAACCAATATAGTTATAAGTAATTATTGGTTAGAGATTTATGCATAAGGTTAATATTGTATGTGGTGGCTAAATAAAATTGTTTTGGGACAATTTATGGAAGAAATGAAATGAAAGAATTATACTAATTAGTGTTGCACATACTAATTATTATAAGATAATAAATGATTAATACTAATTAATCGTTGTGATATTAAAATGTGATTTTGGGGTTGGAAATACCCAATTGAATTAAACTTAACCCAATTAAAAATATTAATGTAGACATTATCGTTCAAAAGTATTATTATATGTAATATGGAAAATGTGGGTAGTAGTATATAAAATATCTATGGCCTAAGAATATATGAAGTGTGACATTCAATTGGGACTAATGATGTAAGGTACCACGTAGTACGGTGAAGTCATATGTAACCTTAATACATATATGATTAAATAAATGTGTATTCTAGAAACTGAGAAAGGAAATCAATGTTTTAAATAAACATTAATATTAAATAAGGTATAATGTGATTATGTGAGTAGTAGAAATAATTATGGAACTACTCGGATAATAATACCTGACTGCGATATTTTATTATATGTATTTAATGTACATGGATTATATGATGTAAGTACATAAATAATCCCTAAATTTTCCTAATATGGTAACAATTGTACATTAAAATTACATTTGGGAGTTAAAATAACTAACTGATCAAAATGGAAACACGTTGCTGAGATATAAGATTTATCAGTTAAGCAAATAGTATATGAATAGTGCCCTAAGGCTAAAATACGTAACTTCCAAGCAAGAAATCATTAGCTATGAAGATGGCTGGTGGTGGGTTGTTGAACAACTCTCAAATAACCAATGTTTTCTTCCATTACACCATGAATTCAACCTCAGTGTAATGAAATTGCCCAGTCCAAGTTTTCTCTATAAATATAGTCTCCATCTTCTATTTCACGTTTGTTAAGTTGCTGAGAATTTGGTTATGGAAGTTCAGTAGTATTGATATCAAGTAGAGGTTTGGAGTGCTATAGATAGAAGATTAAATCCATAAAGTGGTAATGACTCTAACATTTGTGTTTTGATTCCTAAGTCTTGAATTCCTTAGAAATAACAAGAAAAAGTCACTTTTGAGTCACAAATTTGATGGCTAAGTGTTGTTGTAATCCATGAATTGTTGTTAGATGTTGTTAATATAGTCAAATGCAAAAACAATGAAAGTTAAACGGACCAAATTGGTTAAGAAACGAATCCGTAGTAGTGAAATTCGCTAAATATGTGAAATTATAGAAAAATGGCAATAATCTTGAATTAAAGTAATCAAGTTGTTGTTTTTACGAGTTAAAGTTTGAAATAATGTTAGTTAAGGGTTACAAGCATGTACAGAAGTATTGTAGTTGAGTTTAAGCATGTTGCATGAAGAAATTGTGTTTGAGTTTTGAGCTCTGCAGAAGCAGAGACTCTTCTAGAGCTGTCAAGGCAGAGACTCTTCTAGAGCTGTCAAGGAAGGGCGCAACTGCGCCCATTCTGCAGTTCATTTTGGCGTAGCTGCACCGTATGCTATCTATGTGGTTGTTTTGGGACAATAGCAATTTCTACTGCTCCCACAATACAAGATAAAGCAGCATTGCTTAGCAGCATACTGCGGTGCTCGCTTAGGTTGTCTGCTACAATCTGTTAAGCCATAACATGATTGGTAGAGCTTAGTTAGGCATGAAGACAGGTTTAGCATGTGGTCTAAAGTTCCCTTGCACATATGTGTTGCATTGGTTTATGTTAATATATGTTTTGAAAAGAAACTTAAAGATTTTGAAAACAAACTTGGATGAACTTGTGTACCTTTAATTTTGAGGTCTAAGTACGCATGATGTAAGATTTAAAGTTGTATCATAGGTGTGTTAGATTACTTTGATTTGGTTAAAATGCTTTCAAAGGTAAGCTCATATATCATTTATAAACAAATTTTTATAAACATGAAGCGGTTATATTTTAACCTTGAAAATGTATGTAGAATCATGTACAAACAAGTATGACATTTGATTTGAAGTTGCCTTGCATGATTAGTTTAGTATGACATTGACTTTGAGAATAAAGTTTTGAAGTTTTGAAACTAAGAGGGATGAACATTAAGTACTTGTGTTCTGATCTTATGTTCAACATGATAGGACTTGTATGCCTTTAGGCATGGTAAGTACGTGCACCCTACTAGATAGACATACTATGAACTATACATGTCTTAAAGTAAGATTTCAAGTCATAAACCGTGCTAGTCATATGATTACATGTAAGCATGTATATTGAAAGTTGTTTAACCTCGTTAGTGGTCATATAGTTAGACCCTTGTTGCATGAGCTTACTTAGCCGTGAAATAAATGGCAATAAAGCTATAAAGTGTAAAACAACTTAAGGTAAATGCAAGAGGCACCAAGCTTGGGCTAAGACCTCTTAACATGTGGGTTAGTTATGAGTTAACAGTTATGCATACTAAGGACTCCGATGAAACCAGAAAATAAAAACTCAATTTTAGTGCAGCGGAGACGGCAAGCAATGCGCCCATCCTGAACCCTAATTATAAATATGAGTGACTATGCCACAAGACATTGAAGCCTGACTATTTTAACTTTGATCTGAACCTTAAAGCATGTGTGTAATGAATGTCTAAAGCTATAATACTTGACATAAATGATGTTTAAGCATGAGATCATGTAATGGTTATATAAAACACAGAGTTGTTAAATTCTATTATAGTTTACAAAATGTAAGAACATTGTAGATCACGTATCTATAGACTTTAAATATGTGTCAAACACATAGCTAGTCAAGTGTGTGAGAAAGATTTATGAATGTTGATATGAAGCATGTGTAGCTAAGGTATACCTATACATACCTAGCTATTCTAAGAGCATGATGAGAAAGTGAAATGTAGGTTTTACAAACCTAGTTAGGAAATAATGTAACACTATTATTACATTAGGAATGTATGAAGTATGTGACTAATGGATGTAAATCCATGATTATATAATTGTGTAGGAATACACGAAGCGCCGATAAGCTTTAAGCAGTTAAGTCGTAGTTGATAAACTACGAATCAAGCAAGTGTTTCAGTTCCTATTTGTTATATTAATTCGATAACTGTTAGTTGAGCTATATTATGCTATGCAAATGTTGATGTATATCTATAAAATGCATATGATATGTGTATGAAATATGAAAGTTGATCTTTGATGATATGTGTGAGACCCATATTTTATGAATAAATATTTAATTTTCTCGAAATAAATTTTTTAATATTATGGTGTGGATTTAATATAATGTTATACCTGTGGGTAATATTTATAAATTTTGCAAAGTATGCAAGTTGTCATATTATATTCGATTGGTCGGGGAATATTCTTTTTGTCAGGAAATATTCGTATGACGGTAAAATCATTGGTGGACCTCGCAACGGAATTATTGTCGGATTGAGAAAACGACAAAAATATTTTTATGAGAATAACGACGAAAGTTTTATTGTTAAAACTGTTGAACTACTCGGTAGTAAAAGTACAGTAATACGCGTGGTTGCATAGTAGCACACAGTATTGATTATTGATGCTTACGTGATAAGTCACTCAGTTTTGTTTTATTAGTATTATTAATGTAATAAAACAGAAAAGCTTTTTATATAAAACAGAATACTTTTATAAAGTTATTCATTTTATTAGGCTAATAGTAAAATCTTTTTATATAAAATAGAATACTTTTATAAAGTTATCTGTTTTATTAGACAATAATTAGATTATATTAAATTTTATTATGCATAGTGTTTGCATAGTGCCTGCATAGTGTTTGCATAGTAAAATCTTTTTAAAAGTTATTCGTTTTATTAGATTATAAATAGAATATATTATATTTTATTGTAAACCAATCTGACCGTCCCATTTAAAGTAAATCGATCGATCGACCGCTTTCATGGATTGGTTACTTATTCGATCCATTCTTCTATAAATAGAAGTTCATTCCTTCATTATTTCTTACAATTCACTTTGAAACTCTAGAGAGAAACCGAGAGAATTATTCTTCTATCTTGAACGTATTTCTTTAACGTTTAAGAAAGCTTTGAGCGTAGTGCAAGTTTCTTCAAGTATATCCCACCATACCGGTGGAGAGTACTCTTCTTTATAAGGTAAGGGTATTATTTCTTTCGTATTCATGAAAAGAACTTCATTATTCCATTTTTCATTATTACATTGGAATAACTTTTGATACGCTGTGATCTACCCTATACATGGTGAAATTCTTACATTATTCCATTCTTTATTATTACATTTGGAATATCACCATGCATGCGTTTTCTGCTTGGACACGGGTTCCGCTTTATTATTATGTTGGAATATCCTCATCACATGCGCGTTTACGCCTTGACTTGGTTCCGCCTCTTTATTATTCTATTGGAATATCCTCATGCATGCGTTTTACGGGACTGGTTCCGTTATTTATTATTCTGTTAGAATAACTTTTCTGCATCTGATACCGCATGCATGGTGATTTCATTGTTATTCTATTCTTTATTATTACATTTGAATATCACAGCCGGTGCGTATTACGCTTTGACTGAATCTCATTATTTATTATTACGTTGGAATAACTTTGTTTATCTGCAAATCACCGCATGCATGGTGATTTATTTTGTTATTCCATTCTTTATTATACTTAGTTGGTTAAAGTTTTGACTTCTATACTCCATGAAATTAGTGGAATATCCTTGATATTTGCGCTTCATCCAGTATCTTTTCATGAAAATATTCTTATGAGCATTCTTGAATTTTACTCTACAAAGAAGTATCATGTTGACAATTTGGACGTTATTAGTTCCTGAATAAATTAATTCTTGAACTTGTTTTATTAAATTCTTAAATCATTGTCATCATCCTCATATTTATATTTTGTTGAAAGTCATTTGTGGCCTGTAGTGCATAGATGGACTTGGTATGATTATGATCAGGGATTATTTGGTGTAATCATGACCGTAATGTTACCAATGATGTGATAAAAGTCCTCATTGGCCGTAGTGCATTGATGGACAGTTGTTGGCATGATCATGACCATTGATGAATACACGAATATCCTTAGCCCGTAGTGCATGGATAATTGTGGTTGTGATACTTATGAATATTGTTGATCGATTTCGCAATCAATGAATACGTGCAAGTATACACGGTCAACAATTAATAAAGTGAAAGTAGAGTATCATTCCCACGAGGAATTTTTAATAAAAATCACCAAGTACTAATTCTTAACCAAACTAATTTTATTTAAACAATCTCAAATCGTGATTTTTCTAATTAAGAAAACTAAATTAACTAATTAAACTGAATTGCTTTATAAATGAATTCAAATAAATAAAGATTAAGACTTCAATATCCCCAATTATGAACTATAAATCAATTATCCAATTATCCCAATTATTATGTCTACTGAATTGTTAACAGGAATTCTCAAGTGCCAAAAGTCCTTTTCCAAGTGATCAATTGCCTTCTATTTAACACAGATTAATCTTGCTATATTCCTATGCAAAACAATTGAATTAAACTCTTTTCAATCCCAATTCCTTATGTGTTACATGCGGCAAACAAATATTTCCATTCTATTCACAAACCTACTTATTCACTGTACAAATAACTAAGTCACATGTTATCAAGCCCAGTTCTAACCCTAGAATTCCTCTTTCAATTCCTTCTAGAGTAACAAGGTAATTACTGATCAGATAATTAATCAATAGGCTCAAGACAAGATAAACAATTCAATTTGACATAAATAATTGGAATAAATCGAATAACTAATTTATAGACATAAAAGGTTCAATTGAAATATTAATAAGAGTTAGTTCATAATTAATGAATTAAAACCAAGAATCCACAACTGAATAGACATTAAAAGATAAAAGTATGATAAGAGAAGAGAATAAAATCTGTTGTCTGCAAATCTGATGCTCCCCTCTTGCTCTTGCTTTTGATCTTCAATGTTCTTCAATTTGCTTCAATCTCCAATGGCTAATTAAGAACTAGGGTTTATGTTCTAATCTAATGGAGTGTTTTATCTAAGCTAATCTATGTAACCTCCTCTTATTTTATGCCTTACATCATGTATTTATAGGTTAGAAGTCCAATTTTTAGCTTAGAAACAAATCCAATCCAATTTGGAGTCAAAAAGGTGTCAAAATTCACCCAAAAACAACTCCAAGCCTTACCAGTCTCTTCCCAGTAGCCAGTCATTTGGCATGCTGTACTACAAATGAACCACCGCTTCTAGCGCCCGAAGACCGGGCATAGGCCTAAAATGGGCGCCCCGGCGCTGGGGCCTTTTTTTGGAAATTTTCTGCTCCGACGTCCTTTGGGAAAATAGCCATATCGTCTTGGTACGAACTCCGATTTCGATGATTCAAGATGTTACGGAAAGAGGAGAAGTAGATCTACAACTTTAATTCTTTGAGTTTTTCGAAATAAGGCCCGGAGAAATACTCAAATTGGCTCTGAAGTGACTGCTGTGTAAATGGCAAGCCGAAAACGCGAATCTAGCCACCCCAAACGTCGATCCAAGTAACTTTTGTCCCAATTACTACAAAACAACGTAAAACATGCATGAACAGACACAAACACTTAAAAACATCCAAAAGATTAAGCTCAAACGCACTCAATTATGAGTATAAAACTCACTCATCAAATACCCCCAAACTTAATCCTTTGCTTGTCCTCAAGCAAAAACACAAAAGAACTAAAAATAAACAAACTAACTCAACTACATGAATGCATATGTATGATCCACTTTCTAATATACCTACAAACCCAGTAATAAATCAGTATGATATATAGCAACAGGCCTCAAAGATACCAATGATACTCAGACAATATATCCAATCAAGTCAAAGTCCATAACTCTAACTAATTAGTCAATCCAAACCTGTCATCACCCATGTTGTGTGTGTGTGCTTGTTAACCATTCTAACCAACCACAGTTCAAGATAATCACATAACAAACTTCTTAGAAGGAAAATTTCAGTTCCAATTCAATTACTTTTGTGAACATGACAACTCCGATTAAAACTAAGCAATTACCAAGTCTAAGGGTAAATACAAGATTTATTTATACTTTTATTCAACCACGAGGGCATTTTTGCTCTTTCTCGTGTTTTATTTTATTTTTCTCATGACTGTGCAATGTCTTATTCCCTTAGTCTTTTCAGTGCTACCTTAACGAGCTTTCGACCAACGACTCCCAAGCCATTAAGACCTTAGGGCGCTAGGTGTAAAGATAATCCCCTCTGGCTTACTTACTCAAGTAACAAAGGCCAAAAAACTAGACAAGCATGTCACGGTGTTTATTCTTTTTTCTTTTTCTTTTTCTAGATTTTCTATTTTTTTTCTTTTCATCATTTCTTTTTTCCTCTTTTTTTTGTATATATATATATACCCCATAGATTCCCCCAAACTCAAGCTTTTACGTCATTCCAACCTTTAGTGCCAGTTCACTAATTTCTTTAAATTTTAACCAAGATTTTCCCTCAGAAACAAATTATGAAACCCTTGAACCAAGTGGATTAAAACAGTTAAACTTGAAGTGTTAACCGGTTACATAAGTTTAAGACAGGCTAAGATTATCATCATGATTAAAATTAGAACTCATCATCAATTATCAACACTGTTTAAGTTAACATGCAAAACCAATCTTATCATAGGTCGAGCTAAGACCACACCAACCAATCACACAGATTCATGCAAAAAAATTGCAATTATACTACATGAACACATACTAATGCAACACATATAAGAAAATGCAAATAACTACCATGTATTATATGCAACCTAAAAAAACACAATGCTAACACAAAAAAAATGAACTACTATGCAGATAACTAACTATATGCAATACGACACTAAAATGCCCCCAAACTTAAACTAGACATTGTCCTCAATGGCTAAAATAGAAAAATTTAAAGCAGAGGACTTCCCTGAAAATATAGCAATCTTCCTCCTTGTTCGCTAAGTTTGGAGAATAGGCTAAGCACATGGAACAAATTGGGCACCACACTTGAATTTGACTTGAATAACCTGTAAACCATGATAGAAACAATTTTATTAAATCCTAAATAAATGCAAATTCAAAACTACTAATATAAAATCTAATAAAAACTAAAAATAAAAATTAAACTTGAATAAGCGCTTGTTTTATAGTCTCAGCCTGACTTCTTCAATTCTCCATCCAATTCCCCTTCGAAAATTGAGGAACCCTCCATCCATCAGAAGCAATGTCTCTTTCGGGAGGTTCCCATTAGCAATGACCCTTGAATGAAAGTCACCTAGCATGCTCTTTGTATATATGTTCCCCATTAAAAACGTCCAAAAACTTGGTTTTTCCTCCATTATGTCAATGATCAGATTAGGGCATTGAAGCTTAATAAACATAATGGGATCTTCCTCTATCTTCTCCTTTTCATCCCACCATGACTCCACAACTGCACTAGCTCTTATGTAACAAAGAGCTTTGCCGATGACATGACTGCCAATTGGGCATGGTTTTGCAAAACTGCCCGGATTATTGAACTTTGGTGGAGGAGGCACATGGGATACTAATGAAATCGGTTCATCTTCGTTGATCTCCTTTTCTTGATTCCCAATTGTTTCCTCTCTTTCAACATCTTGTGGCTCATCTAGTTGCAGATTTTGTTCGGGCTCTCCATCAGTCTCGGAATCCATGTCATAGGGCCAAGTGTATTGAGGATGGTTGTTCAACGCATGTGCTATCTGCCCAATTGATTTTCCAGATTCTTTATCGACGCACCTTGGCTTTTCATATTCAGCTCTATTTGATTAATTTTTTTGTCTTTTTCCTCGTTCTTTTTGTCAGACACTCTAATAAATTTTTCCAAGGCTTCTTCCAAACTTGATTTCCTCTCTAGTTGTTGAGTCTGATTTTGGAATCCGGATGTGTTTTGTTGTCTCGGCGCTTGAGCTTGAGCTTGATTGTTACTCCATGAAAAATCTGGGTGATACCCCCAATCATGATGATAGTTGTTGGGATAGACATAATTATTGGGGTAATCACCACTATCTTGCATCTGCGATTTCGGCCCGATGGCGCATTGATGACTCATATGATTTCCAGCACAATAATCACAAGTAACTGCCATACTTTGACGACGTTGAGCTTCAAAAGCTTCAAACATCCTCGAAAGTGTCTCAATCTGTGCTGACAATGCAGAAAGTTTCTCGAGTCTGTCAATCTCCGCTCCCCTTGGTTGAGTCATGTTCGTGTATGGCCATTGATACACAAAGTCATCCATTGTACCTAAAAAGAGAGAAATATAATAAGAGAATTAAAAATAAAAATAAAAATGTTTAAATTAAGACTAATTTGATTGAAATTAATATTGGTAAATAATTATTAAATTAATTCCCCGACAACGGTGCCAAAAACTTATTGATCGATTTCGCAATCAATGAATACGTGCAAGTATACACGGTCAACAATTAATAAAGTGAAAGTAGAGTATCATTCCCACGAGGAATTATTTAATAAAAATCACCAAGTACTAATTCTTAACCAAACTAATTTTATTTAAACAATCTCAAATCGTTATTTTTCTAATTAAGAAAACTAAATTAACTAATTAAACTGAATTGCTTTATAAATGAATTCAAATAAATAAAGATTAAGACTTCAATATCCCCAATTATGAACTAGAAATCAATTATCCAATTATCCCAATTATTATGTCTACTGAATTGTTAACAGGAATTCTCAAGTGCCAAAAGTCCTTTTCCAAGTGATCAATTGCCTTCTATTTAACACAGATTAATCTTGCTATATTCCTATGCAAAACAATTGAATTAAACTATTTTCAATCCCAATTCCT
Source organism: Panax ginseng (assembly GCA_020205605.1). Classification (NCBI taxonomy): domain Eukaryota; kingdom Viridiplantae; phylum Streptophyta; class Magnoliopsida; order Apiales; family Araliaceae; genus Panax; species Panax ginseng. The sequence continues at coordinate 49,038,289 of CM035134.1, forward strand.
TATGTGTTACATGCGGCGAACAGATATTTCCATTCTATTCATAAACCTACTTATTCACTGTACAAATAACTAAGTCACATGTTATCAAGCCCAATTCTAACCCTAGAATTCCTCTTTCAATTCCTTCTAGAGTAACAAGGTAATTACTGATCAGATAATTAATCAATAGGCTCAAGACAAGATAAACAATTCAATTTGACATAAATAATTGGAATAAATCGAATAACTAATTTATAAACATAAAAGGTTCAATTGAAATCTTAATAAAAGAGTTAGTTCATAATTAATGAATTAAAATCAAGAATCCACAACTGAATAGACATTAAAAGATAAAAGTATGATAAGAGAAGAGAATAAAATCTGTTGTCAGCAAATCTGATGCTCCCTTCTTGCTCTTGCTCTTGATCTTCAATGTTCTTCAATTTGCTTCAATCTCCAATGGCTAATTAAGAACTAGGGTTTATGTTCTAATATAATGGAGTGTTTTATCTAAGCTAATCTATGTAATCTCCTCTTATTTTATGCCTTTACATCATATATTTATAGGTTACAAGTCCAATTTTTAACTTAGGAACAAACTCAATCCAATTTAGAGTAAAAAAGGTGTCAAAATTCGCCCAAAAATGCATCCAAGCCTTACCAGTCTCTTCCCAGTACTTCATTTAATTGGCAACTACATTGAAACCTCGCTCCTAGCGCCCGTGGTGGTATAGGCCTAAAATGGCGCCCAATACTGGGAGCCCAAAACGTGTCCAAGCCTTACCAGTCTCTTTTCCAGGGCCCCAGTGCTGGGCACGGCGCTGGAACCCTGCCCCCTAGCGCCCCGACACTGGGCATAGGCCTAAAATGGGCGCCCCGGCGCTGGGGCCTTTTTTGGAAATTTTCTGCTCCGACGTCCTTTGGCAAAATGGCCATAAATTCTTCGTTCGAACTTCGATTTTGATGATTCAAGATGTTCTGAAAAGAGGAGAAGTACATCTACAACTTTCAGTCTTTGAGTTTTTCGAAATAAGGTACGAAGAAATACTCAAATTGGCTATGAAGTGACTGCTGTATAAATGGCAAGCCAAAAATGCGAATCTAGCCACCCCAAACGTCGATCCAAGTAAATTTTGTCTCAATTCCTATAAAACAACGTAAAACATGCATGAATAGACACAAACACTTAAAAACATCCAAAAAATTAAGCTCAAACGCACTCAATTATGAGTATAAAACTCACTCATCAAATATCCTTGGCCATAGTGCATGGATGATGTGGATTATTTATTAAGCTGAGTCCCAGCGATAAAAGTGATGAAAAACCTTTTAAATCATAAAAGATAGTAGATTTTATTCTCTACTTGACTCTTTTAATGGATTGCATGTTCCGCTGTAGTTAAACTTGATGTCTATTGTATTTTATCAGTTTAACACTGTTGAATACTAATGATAATTTATTCTGCATTATCTTAGTCATAATATTTCTTACTGGGCTAGTTGAGCTCACCCTTTCTTTCACTATTCTCTTCAGGAAATGAGAACGTAGCTGGGACTAGTCGGGGAACAGAGTGATGGTCCTAGATGGTGCATTAGTAGTCCTCACTATTCTGTGAAATAGTGTAATAATAAATGTAATGAGGACTCCATTGAGTGTGGATATTGTCTAGATGACAATATTTGTATTAAAACTCACATCACATATTTTGTCGTATTTTACACGACTGTTGTATAATTAGTTTGTATTTGTATTTTGTACCATGTATCTGGCGACCCAAGATGGGTGATGTATACCTAATTTTGGGGGTGTCACAGTTGGTATCAAAGCTATAAGCATGAATTTGCAAAGAGCCACGAGCCTTTTGCTGGTGACATCCCTTTAAGGGAAGGCACAGAAGCCAGACTTTCCGTAGGGGACGCCGAGCCAGTCGGTAGCAAGTTGATAGGTATCACTGTGGGGTGCTATGGTTGGAAGTACCATGAGTGTCACAGTTAGTATCAAAGCTTAGGGATATGTTCCCTGGCTGAGATGTGAGACAAGAACTAGGAGGGGAGAGACGAGGAATATGTGATAAAGATAATATGTGATATGTTAATTAACCCTTGTTTTGTGGCAGTATTTGAAAATAGCATCCGAGAATGTTGAGAATATCAATGGAGCACATGAGACCGTTGAGTCTCCACAGATCAATAATCAAGATAATGTGCGACAGGAAGGCGATAATCCTCGTATAAACAACAACACTGACCAAATGATGAATGACGGTACGTTTAGGAGCTTTTTAGAATTCATGCAACACCAGACGAGAGAGACTCATGTTCATAATAAAGAAGGAAACAATGGCAACCCACGGTTGGTCATCGCTAAACAGTTCAAGGAGCTGGGACCACCGGAGTTTTTGGGAAAGCCAGAACCACTTAAGGCAGAGACGTGGTTAAAGTAGATCACTAAGATATTTAATGTCTTGGATGTCGACGTCGGGATTTTTAATGTCCCTTTTCGTTACTTGTTCTTTGGTGTTCTCATGTTAATGTGAGATTTGTTTGAAAAAATAAGTGAAAAAGGTCCGATATGTGTATAATGTCGATTTATTGACTTTAAGAGTCGCCAGTTGGTGTATTTAACTGGTTGCACCAATGCAACCGAAAAGGTTAACACATTGACCTAGTGATTTGACACTGCTAAACGGGTCTGTAAAACTAAGATACATTAAGGGTTCGGGGGCTTGATTATGCGGAGGGAAGGTGTTAGGCACCCCCCGACAACCATGTTACCACGGTGACTGCCACTACTCAAAGAAATTGTTATATGAATGTGTGTGTGTGTGTGTGGATTAATGTGCAATTTATTTGAAAGTAGTGCGAGGCCTCGTTCGCACCTATATACACAAGGTTTGAATTTTATAGAAAAAATCCAGTTTTAACCAAGATATAGCAATGAAGTTTTATAAAAGAGGTTTTTTAAACATTGTGCTCAATAGGAATTGAGACCTTTTCATACTTCCATTTTATTAAATGTTCTACATTTTGCTTTTATTTTTCGAGATCTGAAGCATCCTCGAAAAAATAATATCTGATGATGCCAAACTCCTTATGGGCATGACAACCATCTAAGGAAATTGAGACATCATAAATAATGTACAAGTCACTTACACTAAAAATGTCCATCATGGGAACCGAATCTAGATTCATGAGATGAACACATGTGATCACATGATTCCTAGGCTCACATGATCTTTGCAATTTGTATGGAAAGCGATGGCGATATATATATAAAAGTCAGTATATATATATATATCTGATTTGGATCAACCACCACGAAGCAACTCCATGGGGATCGAAAATGTAAATATATAAAAGCGGTAAATATATATATATATATATATATATATATATATATATATATATATATATATATATATATATATATATACATGATCAACCGCCACCAGTAAACTCCGTGCATGATGAGAATGTAAATATATATATATATATATGTACAAATATATATATAAAAGTAGTAAATGCACCTTGATACAAATCCGAGGCTCATCGGATATGTCCGACAAAAATTATATATATGTATATATATATATAAAAGCGAGTAAACACACTTCTGATGTAAAATCCAGGCTCATCGAGATATAATAAATGACAATTATATATATATATATATATATATATATATATATATATATATATATATATATATAAAAACAATTTAAACGCTCCGGATGTAAAATCCAGGCTCATCAGATAGAGTCTGACCACTAAGTATATATATAAATATAAAAGTAAATAAAAGCTCCATACTGAAGTCTAGGCTCAATCGAGGCATAACTCGATAATATTAGTCCATATATATGAAATATATACATATATTAGTATATATATATATACAAACAGAAATTAAAACCATGGACCGAAGTCCGAGCAAACACACTCACACGACTATCAACGTGTACAACAGTGTGTGATATATGAGAAAGAGGCTTTATAAAATATAAGAAGGCTTACGATTGAAGGCACGCCAAAGTAGACTTCTTAGACTTTAAATGGATAAACACTCGGCTCCATGGGATAAAAAGTAGCTATATGTGAGCTAACTAGTGTTTAAAGAAGAGGAAATACTCAAAAGATGTGTATGCATAGTAAAATGGACAGGTCTTCTTCGCCTTTTTCCTTCTCTCTCTCCCTTTAAATGGCTGACCCCTCAGCTTATATTTATAGGCGATGGCATGAGTACACCTCTGCAGAACCGATTTATGTACCTGTGGCTGGTCGTGGTGGATTTGAGCCTCGCGGGTCCCGTCGTCTCGTAGTATATGCAGTCGTGCACTGTAATGTTCGCTCGAACTTGTAGAACTTCAATCCGAGCATCCAAACGAAGTATATCTATACTTCTTTGGATCGATTGTGTTGAGAGTTACGTAATGACATGGATTAGAGGTTGTACAAAGTCAGGAAGAGGGGTCTATGCCCATGGTCTTCAAGCTTCAAATTCTATCCAAAGTACTGCCACACGTAATAGTCACTCGGGATTGTCACTCCTTGGTTCTTGTGGGACATTGTTGTATGTATGTATGTATGAAGTGTTGAGACGACGTGCCATTATCGAAGGAACAAGATGATGTGTGACTCCTTACCGGGGTTATCGCCGGTTTGAGTTGAAAGTAAACGTTGCCCAGGGTTACAACTGAGATTGGACTACTTGTTGGTATGCTGTGATATCATCTTGTTGATGTGGTAAGATGACGTTGTGACTCCTCACGGGGTTATCGCCGGTTTAAGCAGAAAGCAGACGTTGCTCAGGGTTACATCTGAGATTGGACTGCTTGTTTGTATACCTCACTGTCATCTGGATTGAAGCTGATAGCATGTGTTTGAAACAAGCATTTTCGGGGTTATCGCCGAAACTGCAATGGCATCCCTTGGGGCTATCACTAAGGATGGGGTTGCTACTCCCAGTGTTGTCTCTAGGATCGAATCGAACGTCAGCGGTGCTATTGCTTGAGATAGAACTGCCCTCTCTCGGTGTTGTTGCCGTCTTTTGATCTGCATATCTCGGGGTTATCTCAGAGATTGGAAATATTTACTCCGGTGTGTGTTCGGGTTTGAGATGATGTTCGGTTTGTGTTACGGGTTGGAACGGACATTCTGGTTTGTGTTCTTGGTTGGACTGAATCTCCTTAGTATCGAGAATGGATGTAAGTCATGTCTTCTGGGTTATCTCCAAAAGATAAATCTACCCTCCTGCAATGTTAGGAATAGGAGTGCGAAAAAATTTGAGTGTCTCTGAGGATGCCCTCTTTATCATATTCATGCAATACAAGGCATGGATAGGATAAAGAATCCTGGACACTTGAAATGCAAACAAGATAAACATGATACTATATGCAGCAATATGATGCAAATGCATGATGCATGATTGCCATGTAATCCTGCTGGGATGACAATCAGTGATTGCTAGGACATGCGATCTAAGTTTTCAAGGAAGTTGACATTGGGACTACCACCAAAGTCTTGAATCCTAGACATTGGCTTATACTCTATAGAGGTACCTCTTGTGTGGAAGAGATCTGTGGGGGTAAAGCTGTCTGTTTGAGGATGTGTTTAACATATTCCCTCATTCCGTTGGAGTTACTGCCAATAGTTCGTCGTTATCAGGGTTGCCTGATCTTCGTTGAATGTGTATCAACGGATAAATCCCTGCTGGATGCATTGTCAAGGCCGCTTGACCCTCATTGATGTGTGTATCAATGGTTGCATTGCGTTGTGACCCCCGCTGGGGATACGTAGATGTTTGAAGGATGTGCATTGTGACCCCCGTCGGGGATACGTAGATGTTTGAAGGATGTGCGTTGTGACCCCCGCCGGGGATACGTACATGTTTGAAGGATGTGCGTTGTGACCCCCGCTGGGGAGGTTTGGATATTTCGTGATTTCACGTTGTAACCCTCGTCGGGGATTGTTTAGGGTTGTAACCCTGCAAATGACGACATCGGACCTTGGTGGGGTATTGCCGAGCATGATTTGTGAAAGCTGAGCTCATTAGTATAGTATACCCTGCATTCAGGTGAATACAATTGAGATGATGGGAGTTTAACTCTGACCGACTAGAAACCAGGATTTCAGGCTATTTCGCTCAATTGCGTAACACTTTTATTCCTGATTTGGCCTTTTCAACTTCCGAGACCTCCTTTACAACTCTAACTGGAGCGAGCCAGAGGTGTGGGACCCATGTAGGGGGGCCGCAGGTGTACCTGCAGGAGTCGCAGGTTAACCTGCGGCCAGCCGTGCCTATGTATAGGTGGCTGGTTGCTTTCATAAGTCATTTTCAAGTTGCACAGCGAAAGAAATCTGAGAGCTCTTCTTCAGATCTGCTGAGTTCGGGCAACTTTCTACATATTCTATCACCGTACAAGCGTTCTTCACTGTCCTGGTAACACATGCATGTATTTTTTTTCCAATTTCTGTCTGTTGGAAAATGACTTATCGCATGAAATGCATTTAGACACATAGTAGTGAATATGCATGCTGATATAACTTGATAAAAAATATTCAACATAGTAAATGTTAGTATTAAACCATGCTGAACATAATGATGTAAAAAAATTTGAATTTTGAAGCAATCAAATTGGCACCTTTTATTGTCATTTTTTCTCCTATCTGAGGACAAATGAGTAAAGGTAGAATAGTAAAATAATCCTAGTATCTAGACTACACTTACAGACTTTTACTGTGATGTGATGAATGCATACAAGATGTATATGACTGTGTACATGTGTGCTACTGAATGGCCACCTAGTCATGCCTATGTGCATGTGGATAGTCCCATTTACAAAGGGGCTATGGCAAAATTTTCCCAAAATGTAGGCATTGAGTAGTTATGCATTTTTAACTCTTTTGTAGATGTATGTTAAAACAATTCATGTATGCATGTAATCATAGAATGCATTTTGAAAAAGACTCCAGGTACGAAATTACCACACCCTTTCTGAGGTGATTTGGAGACTTGCTGTCCAGATATTATGGATCTAGATCAGCCGAGCAGTTCCCGCAGAACCACTTCTGGTGTACGGAGGAGGGCTTTTAAAGAGCCTCAGCGCCGTTCCGTGAGACAACCTCGTTGTTTGGTGGAGGCAGTGGTACGTCCTATCTAGGTTGAGGTGCCGAATGTCGAGGACGAGGAGGAGGATGTACCGTTCGAGGTTCCTGCTCCTGTTGTACGTGTTCCCCATAGGGAATTGCTAGGTATTCAAGTGGCGAACCCAGATCTTCTGGGTGACTTGAGTAGGTATCCTTTAGTATACCTGCACGCAAATGAGGTATGAAGTTAGATCTTTAATCTTCCTTATTTCCTATTGATGAGGAGCCAAGGAGTCTGATGTCGATCTGCATTTGATGTAGGTTCCCGGATTCACACAGCCTCGAGGGAACTGGTTTAGCATCCACTCTATGTATCAATCCTTGCATGATGACTATAGAGCGATCGTCCATGGCTGGGTATTTGGGAGGTTCTTCTCCAGTATACCCCGTCGCTATCCCTGGGGTTACCTCAGGGCATTGTCTGAGCGGTGGTTCCACCTGCACTCGATCACTCCATTCTTTGGATCATGAGGTGATGATGGCCTTGGATGGATTGGCGCTTTATCATAGATATGGAGTTTGGAGGGGAGCCGGTGCCTTGCACAGCGGATATCACCCCTACTGCCGTCAGATCCTTGTTGGGAGTTCCAGCAGAGGCACTCAAGGGCCAGATTGCATACACGTGTCCTTTGAGCGTAGATGATATGGCGCGGTCATTGAGTGAGCCCATACCCGATGATGTGAGAGTCAGGGATCACATTCTTCGGCGTTTGTTCCTGATGATCATTAGGGGCTACTTTATAGCAGATAATTCCTCTATGGTGTCCTTCGATTTGATCAACGCCACTCGACACGTGGACTGTATAGGAGAGTATGATTGGGGTTCCTACACCTTTGGCTATTTCCTCAGGGGAATGCGCATGCGATCGCAGGGCTTGACCGAGGTGTGGTTAGGATTCTACCCATTCCTGCTGGTGAGTGTTTCTCTTGTCTTTTCCCATATATAGGTTAAGAGTGTTGACTGACAGCAGATGTTTGCCTTTGTGTTGGCAATTTTGGGCCTATGAGAGGCTTCCTTGTTTGCGTCCTGTGAGCATGTTAGGTTTAGATACCTTTCCACGAGGATGGAGATGGCATCATTCCATACTGGCGGAGGTCCCTGTTGCTGAGGGTTTCACTCATTGTCGCCTACAGCTGGAACTATTGACAGTCGATGTCATCACATGGATTCCCTACTCTGGAGAGCATTTGGGAGTTGGATTTGAGGATGGGTACCCGATTGGAGTAGAGTACGTCATTTCCACCCGCAGGATTCCTCTCTTCATAGATGGAGGATGGGAGCTCTATTTAGGAAAGCGTGCTATCAGGAGCACTACAGGAGAGATTCGTATGCCGATCTTGCCTCCTGCCAGGCGTTACTGGCCTATTTCGCAGTCACCCGTTATTGACATCCCATTGATGGGGATTAACGGTTTTACATTTTTAGAGGACCCCTGTTCTCAGGAGATATTCTAGCATTGGTGGATCCCTCTTACGATTGGAGCTCAGACCCGCGCCACACAGTTTATGGGGGATATGGTTCCAGGATTCGTGATGATGACGGATTGGCTAGCCTGTGTCAGAGATCCAACTCATGTGACACAGATTGACAGATTAACGCGGCAGCTGGATCGGTCACATCTTTTCATTCGGCATTTGGGTAGAGATCCTGCAGAGGTGATACTTTTGATCCTTCCAGCTCTGGCGTTGGTCCCTCGAATGACCCATATGGCTTTGCCGGCGCAGATCCTCCTTTGTATAGACCTGACATCCCTATAGATAGAGATCCAGTGACTCAGGAGGAGTTACATCAGGTGGACAGTATCGATGATGTAGACATCGACACTCTTGACTTTTTCTGATGTATTTCTTTTGATAGGCCTCTGTTAGCTGCTGGGTAGCTTCGCCCCAATCTCGCTATATCTTTTGATAGGCCTCTATTAGATGTTGGGTAGCTTCGCCCCATTTCCCTGTATTTTAGCTGTACAGAGATGTATTAGATGATGATATACTTAGGAATGTATACACAATTTTCCATTCCCTATATCATATTGCCATCTATTGTATTCTGCATGTTATTGTTATGCATATGTATGTATGTCCAGAGATATTCAGCATTGACCCCTGGATGGTCTTATGACACGGCCCGTACAGATGTCTTCTTCGATAGTTAGCCGTATTGATCATACCCCACCATTTACGGTGATAGTTAGTATGCGATCATGGTATGATAGTATATCACCATCAGACATGGTGATCCTAGATGATTTGGTCATGACATACTATGACCTAACGATGTTTCTGAGTTCCTCCGTGGATTTGTAGAGGGCATGCTTTGAAACCTTTGGGTACCGGATAAAGCAGTATTCCGCTTTGGGACCCATGAGTTGACTCCTACTTTGGAGGAGTATGTACGATTGACGATGCTGCCTCTGGATAGACCTTGCGTGCACATGGTGACAGGAGACATAAGTAGACAGTTCATGACTCTCACAGGATTGAGGCGTAGAGTAGTGTAGGATGAGATTACATCCGGCCATGTTATATCCCAGCATTTCCTGTTTGATAGGTTTGGCTCTGAGGACAGCTATGCACAACATTTTGGGGATTTCACCACACCGGAGGATCATTGGCGTTCAGCTAGAGTAGATGTACTGTTTCTGTGTGTATTGTCATACGTATACATGCCGCGGTACATGGATGAGATAGATATTGGCGTCATTATGGCAGTGAGAGCTCTCAGGGAGGGTCGTACCATTGTACCGATGATTATCTCAGAGACCTTGAGGTCGGCTACATCTTCTTTGCACTTATCCGTGCAGAGTGTTCACGAGTAGCTTCGGTTATCTTTATGACGTGTGGTTTATGTCACACTTGAGACAGATTGGCACATTTAGACATTATGGATTTTGTTTCACCCATGAGATAGCCATGTCGTACTCCTTTCAGCTTGTGGGGTGTACAGATGTTGTATCTTGGTCCGCTTTCTTGGCAGAGATTGGAGATCCGTTTGATATATTGCCATGTTCAGGGCTTAGCTCACCCTACAACTTCATTACTCATGCTCTGGGCATCGATTGTCTCCCTCTGGTTGGTTTGAGGGGCATGATTACTTACCGCCCACTGGCCGTGATGAGTCAGTTTGACCAGTTTCAGGACTTTCATCCTTGTGAGGGGGCAGTGAGTCAGTGCTTTGCGTCACACCGTTTGTCAGGTTGTATGCCTGTTGGGATCAGCGAGAGTTGGCTGAGTTTTTCGTTAGTCATCCAGGTTATTCTGTAGAGTATTCTGCATGGATGGAGACAGAGACTGCATTGGCTGCGGCAGTATCCACAGTACAGGAGATTGATTCTGACAATGAGGAGCTTATAGAGGATGTTGTCATTCCCATCGATAACTTGACTGCTGGGCTGCCAGCATTTGTGATAGATTCTCCCACCTCGAGTGCCACTGTTACTCAGTATTCGGCACAACATTTGGAGCAGAGCTTACATCTGATGACCTATGACAGAGATCAAGCTAGGGCCACGATGTTGACAGCTCTTGATGAGAGAGATACCTTTTTGTTAAAGAGATATGAGGCTAGATCAGCCAGGGATGCATTGATAGTTGAGCAGGATGCCGCCTTATCTTCTAGGGATGTGGCCATTGCAGACAACACTTCAGTGAGATCCCAGATGACGGTCAGTCTAGCCGACATGAGTGCTTACATTGATGAGCATTATGCCACTATGCAGTTAGCCTCTAATCTGTTAGCTCATGTAGATACCCTTGGTCAGGAGCTTGCAGTGCTACCTCCGTCTTCAGAGAGGGATGCTATGTTAGATCTGAAAGTCTGCATACACATAGATCTGTAGATAGCTTTGTATTTTCCTGCATAGACTAGCTTAGCCATTTTTTCATGTACAACACAGATGTATATATCAAACAGTATTATGTATGGCAGGGAAATATATTTTGATTTACTTCCCTTTTAGTTATGCCTTGATACTTGCTTGATATTTGCCTGTTTCTCCAGGGCCTTTGATCTTGATGCATTCTGAACTTATCCTTGATAGATGGACATTGAGATGTCGCAAGGTCTCTCAGAATGGATCATTGATTACTGAAAATCCCTACCATCTTATGTGTCTTGGGACTGATATCTGTATGGAAAAGTGGAGAGGAGGGTGGTTTCTTCCTCTCTGAGATTGACCGCACCACAGATGGTCGCCAGTACTTCTATTTGTGAGAAGCCTAGTTAATTCCATCTCTTATGGGTTGGTATTGCTCTTTGAGGCATGATCACAACTTAGATGGTCACCGAATCTTCTATTTGTGAGAAGAGGTTGGATAATTCCATCCCTTTGATCTAAAACCGATGAAGTGGGGAAATTTGAAGGTTGATCCCAGTACCACGTGACAAGTATGTTTGTTCTGGTAGGGGTTAGACTGCACCATGAATGGCTACCTACGTACTCCTGTTGAAGAGGAGATCAAGTCTGCGTAGTTCGAACTTGGTGTAAGAGGTTAAACGCTGAATGCGGAAGGCAAATGGGTGTAGAAGTATTTTTGTTGTTTTTGTTGTTTTTGTGAAGAAAGGGTAGAAATGTTTTTGTTATTTTTCTTTATTGCGACCGGGCCATATAGAATATGGTTACCTACGTACCCCTGGGTATCTGGGAGATCAGGTCGACGTAGTTCTCCCCTCAGGACAAATCCCAGCTGAAGAGAAGCGTAAATCCCATGTGCAAGCTATACTGCGGGGAGAAGAAAGTTTAATCCCATAGAGGGGATAAACTGCAAGTGTAGAAAAAGTTTAATCCCATCATAAGAATAAACTGCAGGGGTGAAAAGTTTAATCTCGTCTTCAGGAGAAGCAGGTGTGAAAAGTTTAATCTCGTCTTCAGGAGAAGCAGGTGTGAAAAGTTTGAAATGAAGTAAAACCAGGCTGCTGGCTTGAAGTGTATGTTTCCCTGAGGGGCATAAGAGTTTGTAAAAAGGAGAGAGGGTTCAAAACCGGAATGACTGGTGATTGGATGTTCAAAACCAGGATGTTTGTTTGATGGTAACTTCAGACATAGTACCGTTTCATGGTGTCCGAGTTGATAAGCTGTGGAAATTCATCGCCATCCATTTCCTGCAACCTGAGAGCACCTCCTGTCAATACTTCTTTGACAATAAATGGGCCTTCCCTGTTAGGAGCGAATTTTCCCTTAGATTGATCTTGGTTGTCAATGATCTTCTTCAAAACCAAGTCATGTTATTTGAATTGCCGTAGTTGGACTTTTCTGTTATAGGATCGTGCGATCCTTTGCTAATATAATTGACCATGGAAGATAGCCGCGATTCGCCTTTCATCTATCAGAGACAATTGGTGATACCTGTCTTGTACCCATTGGTCTTCATCCAACTGAGCATCCATCAATACTCTGAGAGATTCCATTTCCACTTCTATGGGGAGCACCGCTTCCATCCCATAGACTAACAAGTAAGGGGTTGCCCCAGTGGAAGCACGCATTGAAGTTCTGTAGGCTAATAAAGTTAGGGGCAAGAGGTCAGGCCATCCTTTGTGATTGGCGGACATTTTCTGCATGATCTTCTTGATGTTTTTATTAGCCGCTTCAACAGCACCATTCATCTTTGGTTGGTGAATGATGAGTTGAGATGTTTGATGTGGAATTTTTTGCATAATTCCTCCATCATGTTGTTGTTGAGGTTTTTAGCATTGTCTGACAAAATAACCTCTAGTTGTCCATATCGACAAACAACATTGTTTCTGATGAAAGCAATGATGACTTCTTTAGTAACCTTGGGGAAGGAAGCTGCTTCAACCCATTTGGTGAAGTAGTCGATCATGGTGAATATAAATCGATGTCCATTACTAGCTTTGGGCTCGATGGGCCCGATCACGTCCATTCCCCCACATTGAAAAGGGCCATGGCGAACTCATATTGTGGAGTTCCCTTTGAGGGGCGTGGATAGCATTCCCATGGATTTGACATTGATAGCACCTCTTGACGTGATCATCACAGTCAGTTTTAAGTGTAAGCCAATAATGTCCCGTTCTGAGAATTTTCTTGACAAGTAGGGGTCCGCTCATGTGAGGGCCGCATACTCCACCATGGATCTCATCCATGAGTCGCTGAGCTTGGTCTTTGTCCAGACATCTGAGGAGACCTAATCTCGCATCTCTTTTGTAGAGTGCATCTCCACTCAAGTAGAATTTCATAGCAAGTCAATGAATCCGCCTCTTCTCAGTTAGGCTCGCCACAGCGGGTGTAGATCCATCTCGTAGATACTTCTTGATATATTGATACCAAGGGTTGTGGATGGGAGGCAACTAATCCGATACTTCTCCAATGTAATTCCCATAGACTGGGGCTTTCTGCATAGCAATCGTGATGCTTGGCATGTTTTCCTTATCAGGTTTGTAAACCAAGGAGGCCAACGTTGCTAATGCATCTGCAAAGTCATTCCTATTACGAGGAATGTGTAGAAAGGAGATTTCTTCAAACTCCAAAGCCATCTGTAAAACTTGCCGATAGTAAGGCAGTAAATGTAATTCTTTGGTTTGATAGATTCCTGTGGATTGCTTGATTACCAATTCGGAATCCCCAAAGACGATTAACCGCTCTTTGATACCCATTGAGCGGGCAAGTTTGAGCCCCATGATCTGACCTTCATACTCACCGTTGTGTTGTTGGTGTTGATAAACGCAATTTGACGACGACGGATATCTTGCTCCCCGTCTGACAGATATTAAAAGCTGCTCGGCTCCGAGGCCTTCGAGTTAACGACTCCATCAAAATACATTTTCCACAAATGGCATGTATCGTACTAATGTGGTAGCTGAATTGTCATTACTCCTTCGTCAGGAAAGTATGTTTCCAAGGGTTTGTAATCCCCTGCAGGTGCAGCGGCCAATTGATCCATAATTCCTTAACCTTTGACCGACTTTTGAGTCACGTAGACGATGTCAAATTGCTGTAGGATCAACTGCCATCTAGACAGTCGACAATTCAGTATGGGTTTGCTGAACACATACTTAAGAGGATCCATGCGGGATATGAGATGGGTTGTGTGACCACGGAGATAATGTTGTAATCTCATGGAAGCCCATGCTAAAGTACAACAAGTCTTTTCGATCAGAGTGTACTTGTGTTAACTGATGCTGAATCTTTTGTTGAGGTAATAGATAGCTCGCTCTTGGCCTCTATTGTCTTTCTGCCCTAGCATACAGCCCATGGCATTGTCATTTATGGACGAATACATGAATGCAGGGAACATCATCCACAGGAGGTACCAAAATAGGGCGCGTTAATCGGTTGCTCTTTGATGGTAAGGAAGGCTTTTTGACACTCGTCATTCCATTTCATGGAGGAGTTCTTCCTTAACAACTTGAAGATTGGCTCACAGGTTGCCGTGAGTTGAGAAATGAATCGGCTAATGAAGTTGATCCTTCCCAAAAATCCCCGTATTTCCTTCTCTGTCTGAGGAATGGGCATTTCCTTGATGGCCTGGATTTTGGTAGAATCCAGTTCAATCCCCTTGTGGCTGACTAGGAAGCCTAGCAACTTGCCTAATTTAACACCAAAGGCGCACTTGGCGGGATTCAACTTTAAGTTGTACTTACGCAACCTGTTGAACAGCTTCTTGAGATGGTCTAAATGGTCATCCTCCTTCCGGGATTTGACAATGATGTCATCCATATCTCTATCTCCTTATGCATTAAGTCATGGAAAAGAGCCATCATAGCTCGCTGGTAGGTTGCCCCGGCGTTGATGAGGCCGAATGGCAACCGTCTGTAGAAAAAGGTTCCCCAAGGCGTGATGAAAGCAGTTTTTTCACGATCTTCCTCAGCGACCATAATTTGATGGTACCCGCAAAGCAATCAGCAAAGGAGTACATGTTGTATTGAGCAGTATTGTCAATAAGAATGTGGATAAATGGCATGGGAAAGCTATCTTTAAGGAAAGCTTTGTTCAAATCCCGGTAATCCACGCAAACTCGTACCTTTCCTCCTGGTTTAGGCACGGGAACAATGTTGGATATCCACTCTGGATATGTAGACACCATGATGATGCCAGCTTGAAATTGTTTCACAATTTCTTCTTTAACTTTTAAACTCCACTCAAGTTTCAATAGCCTGAGCTTTTGCTTAACTGGCTTGAATCCTTCTTTAATGGGAAGGCGATGAAGAACAATGTCAGTGGATAAACCCAACATGTCTTCATGAGACCATGCAAACACATCCTGGAATTGGGTTAATAGTGCAACCATGTCATTCTGTTGATTTGTGGTAAGGTCTGAACCAATTTGGATTAGCTTAGGGTTGTTTAAGGTTTCGAGATTGAAAGGAGTGGTTTGATCAAGATTGGGTTTGGGTTTGTCTGCGACCCATTCCTTAATCTCTTGAGGTGTCTCAATGTCCTCTTGGATGTCCATCAAGTCTGAGTCCAACTTTGCATCAAAGTTACAGCCCTTGTGGAGAGAAGGCACATCATCAGCAAGTACATGCACATCTAAATTCAGAGTCCTGAAACAAAATATGCTTTCTCTTAATATATGTAACTGTTCGATCATACAAAAGTGTTAGCATGTACGTGATAAAATAACTGCTAGTGCTGTAAAAGAAAGCAATCAATTAAATTTATCTACAGGGCAGAGGGAATTTTTGCCAGTTTTACCCTCGTCGACCAATGTATGGAGTGCTGCTCCAATTGTCGAGGGCAAAGTCCTGAAGGACTGCAGTGATGGAAGGATCGTCAGTGTCTTCCTTTTCCCGAATGATAACCATGACATCTGGGCAATAATCATCTGGGGTGTATCTGTTTGTATGTTCATCATGAATAATGACGCGAATGCCTACCATCCTCAAGGCAAGGTTATGTTTACGTTTCCGTTCCTTTTCTTCCGCCTCGGGATCAGGAATCAGCACCTCTTTAGCTTTGATTGGCACTGGTCTCGGAAATAGCATAGCCACAGCATGGGATGGCACTTTTACTGGAGATTGCATTAACTCATGAGGTAAAGGTTTAGCAAATCGCCGTGCGGCGAAAGTTTGAGGAACCTGCTTATGCTTATGAGGATTCCTGTGAGTGGAATTAGCAGAATAGCCTAGTCTGGCTGTCCCAATTTGGCTGGACATTTGGATAGGGTGTTTAATACCCTGTTGATCCTTACCAAGCCCTTGACCAGGTTGATAATCCAATACCATCATTTCTTGAGTGGCTGACATAACCTCATCAGAAATCTTGGGTACAGGAAATGGCGTTCTAATAGAATGGTAGTGCGTGTTACTCACTTCCAGAGTATGGAAACTGGCCGGCTCAACTTCTGAATTGAAGCTGATAATTGGTAGAGCTCCTGGTCTAAGACATTCCGGCTCAGCATTGACAGTGACTAGACTGTTGTTGATGATGTATTTGAGTTATTGATGTAAGGTGGAGGGAATAGCTCCAGCCATGTGTATCCATGGTCTCCCTAATAGCAGGTTGTATCCTGAATCTATCTTGAGGACGTGGAAGGATACATTGAATGTATTAGGACCAATCTCAATTGGCAATTCAATTTTTCCAATGGAATTTTGCCGAGATCCATCAAAAGCTTGGATGATCGTATGGCTACTTTGGATTCGCTTGAGATTGATATTCATCTTCACCAAGGTGGCATAGGGACAGATGTTTAGAGATGAACTTCCATCTATCAATACTCCAACTAGCATGTACCTGGAAGACAACACTGCGATGTGCAGTGGTTTGCAATGACCGGTCCCCTCAGGAGGTATGTCATCATCAGTGAAGGATATCACATTGTTGTTGAAAATGTGATCAACCAAATGTTGAAATTTTTTGACATTCACTGATTTTGGCAAGTAGGCTTCTTCCAAAACCTTTAGCAAGACCTTCCGATGTTCCTCAGAAGAGAAAACCAGGTCCAAAATTAAAATCTGGTGTGGAGCTTCTTGCAAGCTTAAAACCACTTTGGCTTCATTATGATCCATAGTACGGAGGAATTTTTCAATCTTCTCCATGGGCAACTTCCCCTTTGCTTCGCAAGTAGGCTTAATAACCCGTTGAGGAAGGTACAGTGGATTTTCTTTCGACACTGTAGTAGTAGTATGAGACGTGGATCCTTGACTTCTCCATAATTCCATGGAACTTTGTGTGGCGACAACAGGGATGTTGTAGTCTGCAAGGTAAAGGAATTGGCTCAGTGCGGCCACTTTCAAAGGATTATCGGCTCCTTTGAGATGAATTGGTTGTATGGGAAATACTTTGTGATCTCATCATCCACTTTGATATAATCGCTCTCGATCCCTTCCATTGGGTAGGGCATACGTTCCCACCCTTAAGTTGCACAGTGTAATCATCTCGCTATTTACTGACACCGCTTATCAATAAGATTACGAATGAGATGGTGGAGTGCCCAAACATTCTTCATCTTTGTGCGCCAGCGAGAATGTGAATGATAATCTTGACACATTTCATCGAGATTGAACACGCCTGAAGCGATTGATTGAGGTCAAAGGAATGTGATTCTTCCTTCGTTGATCAACATTTGAAGTATCTCCTCCATAGATTGGCCCAAATAGGTGAATTCCCTTTTATTGGCGAGGTCCCGACGGGCTTTAGCACTTGCTCGCTTTGCAACCTTATCCTCCATAGCTTCACTTTCTGAAGGTGTTGATGAAGCATTCATAACAAATGGAAGGCGATAGGCATGCTCTTGCCTGATTAATTGGCGTGTGACTTGATGATGGTGGGTCACCAGTTCTGCCAATTGCTCAATTTGTTTGCAAAGATCTTTCATCTTTCGTTCCATAGTAAACTGGAACTTTGCATAATCCCATTTGTTAACACCGTCTTTGATGGGTTGGGATGATTCACCGGTAGAATTGGAACCATGTCCAGTGCTCCAACTGATCATGTTGACCTCTTCTTCTTTGTGTTGAGGAAGAGGGTTGTCTTGCACGTGAGGTTGATCGGGTTTAGTGACCACGATCTCACCATTGTCTATTAGATCTTGAATCTTATGCTTCAAGGCCCAACAATCTTGAGTATCATGTCCGGGTGCCCCGGCATGGTAAGCACACTTCCGAGTAGCATTAAAAACCCTCCTATTAGGGTTGGCTGGTGGAAGAAGATGTGTAATTTTCTTCTGAGCAGTCAGAAGAGTAAGAATATTCTCGAGCGAGTCCCCTAAGGGTGTGAACATTTGAGGCCGCTTCACTTCTCCACTTTGAGGCAATGGAGGGTTTGAAGATTGTGCTAGAAAAGGGGAGTAGTTTTTCCTCTACATAGGCATGCTTGGATTGCCTTTTTGTCCTTGTAGTATCAAGGAAACATCCTCCTCTTTCTTTTTATGGACCCTCCGGGGGTTGTTTCCATAAGATCCGGACTGGATGTGCTCAGCAACAGCTTTAAGAGCGATTAGGTCTTGAATTTTACTGGACTTCAATCCCATTTCAGCCATCTCGCTGTGTTTGATCATTTCAAAAAATGGTTTGCCAATACCAGCTAGAACTCTTTCATAGAAAGGAGCTTCCTGTATATCTATGAAAGTCATGACCATTTCGATTACATCATGAAAGGAATAACTTGAGCGTGGCGCCTCCGACTTTGAGCATACTCTCTGAATGACTCATTAGACTGTTTCTTGACCTTGGTAATTTGGTACCGGTCAGGAGCCATCTGAGATTGAAAACTGTATTGAGTGAGGAAGGCGTGGGCCAGCTCTTCCCAACTATGGATCTTAGAGTTGTCTAATCTGGTATACCATGAACGGGCTTCTCCAGTTAGACTTTTTTGAAACAGCTGCATTCGGAGCTTTTCATTCTCAGCATAAGATCTGAGTTCTCCAATGAACACTTTTAAATGTGTATAAGGATCCCCTAATCCGTCATATTTCTCAAAATCCGGGGCTTTAAATTTCTCTGGATAATGAACACCAGGGAATATACAAAGGTCTGTATATAAAACACTGCCATGAGTTCCAATCCCTTTGAGAACACGAATGGTTTCCTCCATTTGAAGGACTTTCTTTTCGATGATGTCATAGTTATGCGGATCTCCTTGGAGATGGGTGCCTTCGAGGGTCTTTGTTGGTTGTATCCAACCGATGTTACGGAATTGTTTTTCCGGACCTTGAACTCCCCTTGTGTAGAGGATTACGTATGTATAGGTATCTTCGCATTGCCTGAGTAGTGGTGTAATTCTTTCGAGTAGAAACGGCCCAATCTGTGATTTGTTTACTCAATCCATTAAATTCTTCTCAAAAAGCGAGTTAGGCTGTTCGAAGAGGACATGATTGGTCATAGGCTCATGACCTTTTTTTAGATTTTGAAGCGGAAATGGCCCAATTGCTTCCCCACGAAAGACTTGCGTAGTTTAGTCTTAGGGTAATATAAATGTTATCATAACATGTCCGTTTTAGGAATTTGTCCTGCAAAATCGGTTTGTTAATTGATAACATGTCATGCACAGATAAAATTACAAGTAAATGTTTTTACAAGTAATTGAAAATGGAAAGCATGAAGAGACTTTCCTCCGCGCTTGGTTTATCAGAGGTTGACCTATCTTAGGGTTACTCTCGCGGCTTTTCGGCATGAAGGTTCCCAGATCATCGCAATCTACTCGACGGGAAGTTAATCCTGTCTTTCAACTCGAGTGAATCTGAGTGGTTCCTTTCCTGAGCCCTGGGGAATTATTTTATAATTTACACATATCACCCTTAACTATAACCTATTATCAATTTAACCATTTACTAAATAAAATAATAATTATAAGAAAAATTGAAAACTTTAATTTCATAAAATTCAGGGTCTTACAACCTCACTCCTTATGAAATTTTCGTCCTTAAAATTGACGTACCTGACATTTCGAAGAGAGAAGGATATTTATCTTTCATTTAAGTTTCTAGTTCCCAAGTCATTTCCTCTATATCTTCGTTTCTCCATAAAATTTTGACTTAAGGTATAACCTTTGAGCGTAGAATTTGTTTCTTTTTATCTATGATCTTGACAGGTGCCTCTTCATACTTTAAATCCTTAGCTATTTAATCTGGCTCCAACTCAATGATTTGATTTGGATCATTCATATACTTACGTAACATGGATATGTGAAAAATGATATGAATGCGAGACATGTTTTGCGACAAGGAAAGTCTATAGGCCACAGCTCCTACTCGGTCGAGAATTTCAAATGGGCCAATAAATCGAGGGGTGGGCTTTCCTCTCTTTTCGAATCTCATAACTCCTTTCCTTGGAGAAACACGTAAAATACATTATCTCTAACATTGAATTTTTTGTCCCTTTGATGAAGATCAGCATAACTCTTTTGTCGTTCCTATGCTGCTTTTATTCATTATCGAATCATTTGGATATTTTCTGTTATCATGCGCACCAACTCGGGTCGCAATAATTTTGTTATTCATATCTCAATCCAACAAACTAGAGAGCGACGCTTTCGTCCATACAAAGCCTCGAACAGGGTTGTAGCGCCCCCAAATTCAGACACTCATATCTTGAATTTGGTACATCACGTGCTAATTCTAATAATAAATCAAAAATCTCACACAACAGAGAAATAGAATAATTTACATTGTGAACACATAAATATTCTCGTCCCAAAGTATCGTAACTGTTACTACAACATTACATAACTTAAATTTAAACATAACTTAGTATATCATAATACATAAGTCTTAATACAACATGATAGTATTAAATACCTAGCGCAAAGGAAAAAAGTTATTCCATAACCTTACCCTTACCCTTGTCCTTGCTTGAAGGTTCACCACGTTCTTCCTTAACTGAAAGTTTTAAGGAAAGCAAGAACGAGCAATAAATTTGCCCAACAAGTATATAGCAATAAGGGTGAACAGTAATAAAGTTTGAATCTCAAGGGTATAACGATAAATGATAGTTCAGGAATAACAAGAAGTATCAATAAAAATCATTATGGACAGGAGAATATCAACAATATTTAGAAGTTTAATCATTTCAAAGTTCCAAAAGAATGAACACTGAGTAGTCGTTATAGACTAAGAACTCCTGCTAGAATTAATCGTATTATACTGAAAATCCAATAAAAAAATACAGGTACACCAGGTGATCAACCTAAAGTACCTTACATTATGCATAACATTTAAACAAGCTAGTATGTGCGCGCGTTGGTTCCCCGACAATTATATAATTTCCCCTTTAATGAGGGTTGTTCATCTCAATAGATTTATAAGAGTCCACACCTAGATAATTGGTTTCGATAGCTTTCTAATACATAATATTTAGTCTAGCCGAATTAATGGCTTAGATAATTTTTATATTGCATTTAGGAACAATAAGTTTAATGCTTGCTACAACATCAAGATATAGAATCGATTTCCAAATAGTAATAGATATTTGCTCGATATAAATATGGTCGATATGGCAACAATTCGAATTTATTCAATATGTAAAGTGTAAAGAGTTAGGGATACTTAAGCGTACTTTACCAACTCCATAACTTATCAACACTTTCAAATCCTATTGTAACGTAGTTACACATATATGTATATTAATTAGTTATATAAGTCGAATACATATACATGATACGTACGCTAAGCACATATATTAGGTTCTAACTTAATTACATAATCAGATTACACGTTACTACATAACCAACTACTTAGTTTTGTAATCCCGTTAACTTAGCTTTTGAAAGTTTTTAGAAACACTTATCAAACTTATAGTCAACACATATTTTATACATTAAACATCACTTAAGTCATGTACTATAGCTTAAAACATCCATATATACATGCGTCAAGTTTCAGATCACAAGCAGAATAAGTCGATTAAAGTATGCGTATAATTGCCATACGGTTACTCTTAGGGACGACATAAATTATATTGTCCCCTAGCCTAACTAGAGTTGAGCCTTGCTCTCCTGGTTCCATCTCATTCCTTTAGCATTCTTGGGCATTAACACATAGCATAAACACTTATTAAAGATTCTTGCATGCCTTTAAGGTCCATCCAAGTTCAACTTTACATGTTATAGTTTTAGATTAGTATTTCTAATGAATTAAGGCCAAATAAGATCATAAATCATAAAGGCTACCATGTTCGCCATGTATACACATGTGGTGGTCATATAATCTGTAATATGCATGCTTGCATGTATTCAATTCACTTACGTATAGCTAGTATTGCTTATCACTTTAAAACATGTCTAAACTCATGCTTGAATAGTTCGTAACATACCTGTGACAACCGAGATTTTATAATTTAATTTTAATATTTATTGGATTGAATAAATATTTTTTGATGAATTAATTATTAGATAAAATGATTAATTGATGAAGTTGTGATAGATTAATTTGATTATATGTGTTACATTTATTAAATTAATTTGGAGAATTTATTATTCGATGTATGCAATTATGTGAGCTTATTGAATTAAAAGAAATATTTAATAAGCCTAATGTTATTTTAATTAATTTAATTATTAATTAGAGATTTAATAATTTGATATTATTAATCAATGAGAATTTGAATTATGTGACTATGTGAATTAATGAGAAATTATTATATTTTATTTAAAATAAATTAAATAAGATATTGATTTATTTTATAAAGGAGTGTGACATTATTTAAACTATATGATAAAGTTTTATTAAATTAAATGGTTTTAAAACCCTTTATATTAGCCAAACATGGCACTAAGGGGAAGTTGAGGGCAGTTACCCATGACTGGGTAACTGACCACCAACGCGCGTCAGTTCCTCTCCTTATTAACAATACGTCTTCTTCTTTCTTCTTCATTATTGTTCTAAGTCTGGCTAAGCACTCACAGAGGGGGATACAAAGAGAGAGTTGAGAGTTTTGTTGAGGGAGTTGTGAGAGTCCACTGAGAAGGAATTCATTTTCTAGTAATTTAATCTACGCTTGGGTAATTCTCTTCAACCCAAATTCTTATTTTACGTCTTTTAAGTTTTCATGAATATAGCTTAAAGCCTTCTGTGAATCTCTGTAAATTTGGAAAGTTGTGTTAGGGATATATGTAATAATTCAAATAGTGGCATGTTTTATATATATATATATATATATTGTATAATTCCATATCATCAGTTTCATGAAATTTTATAGTATACGATTACAGAGTATGTTATATGGCCATATGGCCTTATACGTGATATTAATATGTCAATCTTATATTATCCCTAAAATTTTCCACTTATATGTGATTATGCATGATAAAATGAACAAAACGAAACTTGAATGGTTGGATTTTGTTGTATAACGAATTCGTGGCGTTGAATTTTAGGAATTTATGTTCAAAACTTCAAGAACATCAAGAACAGTACAATTTGCATGCTTTAATTCTGTGATTATGTGTTTTAATGGGTGAAAATCACTCCATAGATGTTAAGTATTGATTATATATGAATTCTAACATGTGGGTATGTTTAATTTGGGGAATTAATGATCATGTAGTGTTTAATTCGCTGAACTCTGTGTTCTTCGCGAACTGGGAATCAAATTTTGGAGTGTCGTAGCATGCTCAACTCCGAAATGATGTCCCAATACGCAATAAACTCCAAAGTCATTGTTGTGGCGCCCCAAATTGGTACCTTGCAACTGACGATGATGGTGCTACACGGTACTCATAATTGTACATTAATTCTATTGAAATGACATCAGAATGTGTGAATCAACAACATTCTTAATACATTAATAATATTACATCCCGTTCCCAGGTTCTAAAACTATTACATTCTTTGTTCATCATTCTATAATATATACGACTTACTAGTTTATTACAAGGTAAACTAATCGTTCAGCTTTGTCTTGCCTCTATCCTTGTCAGATACCTTGGTTCATTCGGTCGTAGCTGCATTCATATGGTTCAAGCAAGAGTGAGCATAACAAGCTCATCAAGTACAATAATTTCTTTTAAGCAACATGCTTGAAACATAGGAATCGTATATCTTCAATAACTGGATAATAGTTATGAAGTACTACCAATAATTCAAAATAGCATTTCTTTTCCCTTAAAACGTTTTACAATAACAATATTCAGTAAAACATCAATTCTGGCTCAAGACCATGAGCATTTCATATTTTCTTTGAAAAGGACCACCCGACACTAAGTCCGTAAGTCCGACATAGCTTACGAGCACTTCTGGGTGATCAGCCCATAGTACTCTATGTTGATCAACACTACATCCATTAAACGTATGTACGTTTAAGTTTTGGCAACCTCGCGTGCCCATCGAATAATCGATGAAAATACATTTGTTTATTCATAATCAAGCTTACCTTGAATCCGTACCAAATAATTGGCATAGGATAGCGTTAGCAATTCTATATTGAAATACTTGTAAATAAATCAATCAATCTTCAAGATTAGTCTAGCCGAGATAAAACTAGCATCGACCCTTTAGTAAAATAGTCTATGCCTTCTCATAACATGAATCACAGAAAAGTTGGCTAACACGAAGGTTAGACAAGCGTTTAAGAAAAACTTGCCTTCAATAATGCACTCTGATATAATAACTTTTCCTTTCAGTCTTTACAGTCTCTAGAATACATAACCACATAACATACCACATTAGGTCATGAATGAATATACATAATTCCTAATGAATCTTACCCTTCATCTCAATCTAATCATATATTAGATTTGTTACTATTGGTTAATCATCCTTCCTCACGGATTACTAATATCCTTACGCTATTAATTGAAACTTGATCGTCGTTAGTTAAGTACACTTTATTGCATACCATTTACGTTCTCGTATTACTTAACAACTTTTAGTTGTAACTCTTAACATTATAGGCCTTATCTTTATTGAATACGATTCACGTTCTTTATACTTTACGTTCGTCGTTTAACTACTCATTAAACAACATTAAATTCCTAAAGTCATCACTATAACAGTGATTTAGGAAAGGTCTTATCATGTTCATTAAGTAATTACATAACCCATACTTGTATTGCAAACCATTGGATTCATAATCAACTTGGTCAACAAATTTCTATAGCCGGCTTAACGCATTACGTTGTTCTCATTACGTTCATCTTCAATTGATTATTAACCTTTAATCACCATACATTACATGTTTAACAATGCCTTAACAATGTTATATTAACATCTTAGTTCATTACCAAGAGTTTTCTTTCATTCTATACTTGTAAACATTCTTGTCCATCAAAATTCTAGGACTGGCGCCGCGGCGCCACCATTAACTCTGCATCTCATATCGCGGCGCGAGTTAGCAATATGCACGGTTCCAGCCTTGCGCTGCGATGCGGGCTTTAAGGCTATGAGTCGCGTCGCGGTGCGGACTCTATGCCTCGGATAATTTTACAGATTTAAAAATTTTACGAACTTCCCGGACGCATAACTTCTTCGTTATAAGTCTGAATTGGTCCGTTCAAAAGCCTATGGTTCACAAATTTCATACTCTACGCGTTCATGCAAGAATTTTATCTATTTGACTTCGTTTGCTAAAATTTCACCTATTAGTCCATTTTTAACGAAAACGATAAACGTTCATGAACGTTCAACGCTCGTTTCTTTGTTCTAAGTCGGAATTCGGTCATTTTCGAGTCCGTAACTCTATAATGCCAAATATGACTTGTCTCCATTGAAAACTAATTTTTCCAAGCTCAATATCAAAATTTGACTTCCATTCCAAGATTTTCACGAATTCGACGATTATCGTCCAAACTCGTGAATTTCGCCTTAACTTCATTTCTTATGATTTGTTCATCGTTTCAAATAGATTCAATCCATCATATTAGCATCTTGGCATACATACCTCATTAACTTATTTACATGATAAGTTCTTACTTGTTCTTCATTAGTCTATAACTTATAAAAGTATAACTACTTATGATTTTACTTCACATGACTTAACATGGTCTAAATCCTTTTAACCATCATTCTCTCATCTTCTAGTCATATTAACTTCATTATTGCAACATATTACAAGTTCCTACAGGTTTTTCCTTGATTCATAACTTATTTGATTACGAATAGCTTATTCATGACTTATACGGCTTATTAAGACTTAAGCCCTTTGATTACTCATTCTTATCATTCCTTAGCATACATGTTCTACCACTACCCATTTCCCTACCATTGGAAGAGAAAGAAAATTATGGTTTAAGCTCTTACCTATGAAGATCACTTGCTTAATCCTTGTTCTTCTTCTTGCTTATTGAATTCTCAAAGGCTAACTTGTTCTAGCTTTTATAGCTTATTTTCACTTATTCTCTCTAACCAATAAGCTCTCAACTTGTTGAATGAAATGAACAACCACCAAAATGAAATTCAAGCTTGCTATTTATAGGACTTCCTAAGTTAGGGAATAAGGGTCATTAATCCAACCCACCTCCTTAATCACCTCCTTACTATTCATTACCTAGACATTAAGTAAACTTGGCCACCACACTTACTTAGCTCTTAAGTAAACTTGCTTAGCACATAGCTTATCCTTTGCTTGCTCATCAAATTAATTACTTGGCCATCACAACACTTAGCCATTAAGTTTACTTAATCATCACATATAAGCACTTTGCTTACTTATCCCACATAAGCACTTTACTTAGCCTTTAAATTACTTAACTTATCCTTTGCTTAACACTTAAATCTACTTGCTCATCACACAAAGTTCTTGCCCATCAAGTCTACCAATGGGTTGCACAATGGATCCTACTTATCCAATGGATCATTATATTGGACTTACTTAATTAATCTAGCTTATTCCTTGTTGGGCTTGCATTACAATAGTTTGGGCTTTACCATTAGATTACATTGGGCTTACACATTAATTCCTATTGGACTTACCCATTTCTACACTTGGGCCTTATCAATTCTCATTGGACTTTACAATGTTCTACACAATCCTACAAGTCCATTACATTTGGCTTAAAGCCTTATAACGTATAATTTACGTATTAATCTCGTATTCCACTTCGTATACTTATTCACATCGACATACCATCATTCATTCATACTGTATAACACTTCAGTATTATACTCAGATTCATTACCTCGTCTAATACCTACGTATTATAACGATCAACGCTTAATTCATTATACGCATTTAAATTCCTTCTAACTCACTTTCCCTAGCAGAATTAGGTTTTAAGTCCATGAGCTAAAAAAACGCATTTGCCATAATCGAAATATTATTGGATATTCTATCTCACCTTGATATTCTATCATTAAGTATTTCTCGGAAGTTCAAAAATAATTCCCGAGCAGAAATGCGTGAATAGTGTTTTTCAAAAAATTTCTCGAAAAGTTTTTATTTTCATCTTGGAAATTCAAACACTTTAATTCTATCACGTAGCCAAAATACTATGATGTTCTGACATATCTAGGTCATAGAACGACCCTCAATTAGCTTACTCCATAAATAATCAACTAAATTTTCATTTAATCCACATAATAAAAATAAAAATTTAATTCTCAAAAATCCAAATTTTACGGGTGTTATAATTGTTACCTCCTGTGTACATGTTACCACAAATACCAAGTACCGGTATCAATATGCTACCTATACATGCAGTGACTAGACCAAGACAAAAGTAATACAATATACCACTTTCAGCGTAATCGTCCAGAAAATGTATTTTTTCAATGTTCAAGTATAGAAATGTGTTGGTGACCTAGTCTAATGAATTTGAAAACTTGTTAGACATATAATGAGATATTAAAATGAGCTTTTACCAAGTCGTGTTGATTGAATTGTTGATTATATACTTAGCTTGTTGTTCGTATAGTGTAATATTAAGTGAAAACAAGTGTGGTAATTTGACTTTGTAGAGTCATGAATTCAAGTGATGGTTAGCAAGTTATAATTGACTGGTATTGTGAACATAATTGATATGTAGGAGTTAAATCAAAGAACGAGTTTAGTTAAAGTATAATCTACGCACGAGGCAAGTTTTCTAACCCTACTTGTCATCATTATTAAGTTGATTAATTCATCCTTCTATATTGAGAAAGTTATCATTATTATTTGTGACGCCCCCAAAATAGGTATACATCACCCATTCTGAGTTGTCAATACATGGTACAGAAACAACTACAACTTTATTATTACAACAGTAAAACTGTGAGTTTGAATACAAATATTATCTTCTAGACAATATCTATACTCAAATAAATCCTCATCACATTTATTGATATATTATTTTACAAAAATGGTGAGGACTACTAAACAACTCTCTCTAGAACCTTCATTCCATACCCTGACTCGTACTCGCTATATTTTCGCCTCCTGAGAAGAAAAATGGAACAAAAAGGAAAAGGGTGAGCTCAACTAGCCCAGTAAAGAATATTATGACTAAGATAATATACAACAAATTATCGTTAGTCTTCAACAGGGAAAAATTTAATAGAATACAACAGACAACAAGTTTTAAATCAATATTCGTAGCGGAAATAATAATTCATTAGAAGAGTTAAGTAGAGAATGCAAACTACTATCTTCTATGTATGAATTTAAAAGTTCATCGTCTATCTTTTATCCCTGTAACATCAATCAATATATATCTGAAATCAAATATTCATCTTTGCACTACAGGCCAAAGATATTCATCAGTTGGTCATGTTCATCTAAACACCTGTTCATCTTTTCACTACGGGCCAAAGATATTCATCAGAAATCATTCATTTTTGTATTACAGGCCAAAGATATTCAATAATATCATCATTTAAGACTGAGGATGATGAAGAATATTTTTAAAGAAACGAATCCAGTGAAACAAAATAACAAGGATTAAGGATTCGTACTTTGTTTTATCCATGTCCAAAAATACCTCAAAAATAATCATAGTGGTGTAAAATTCAAGCATGATCAAAACATGGATACAATCAAAGCTAGTATCCACAATAGATATTTTAGACGAAAAGGGAAAATTTTCATTTTTCGATGTATAGTGCTGTATACGTGAATAGTAACTCTGACACCAAAAGTTCCAAATTTGATAAAAACTTCAGATCAATATTTCAGCATAATGATATTGAAGAAATAATATCATTACTGAAAAAATAATATCCCTTACCTCGAAAGATCGGTGACTTCTAAAATTGAAACACCTGGATATAAGCTATGACTTGAACTTGCAAGTATAGCAATACTCAAAATATAATCAAAATACTCACAAGAATACGCTCGATAATATAGAGAGAAAACTTGATTTACGTGTGATTTTCAATTCTAACCTAAGCACCCTATTTATAGGAAAATGCTTAGAACACCAAAGTAGAAAATTTATTAAATATTATTATATTTTTCCAAAATCTCATACTTTACTTCTTCCAACTGATTTGACCTCTATCACATGTTACATAAGGGCCACAAAATGAAAAACACGTTTTTGTAATTAAAAATATTTTAAACTTCCAAAAATCAATTATTTCGGAGCTTCGGAACTTCAATAATTCATAATAAATAGCCCTTTTGTCAGAAAATTCAAATCTCGCGCCTTTGTATAGGAAATTCCATTATCTACAACTTTACAGAAGAAAGGTTTTCTAAATTCCAAACAGAAATTGACCAAAATCCATAAACGGACGATTTTACAAGCTATAATCAAATTTCAGTTAAGAAATGGGGTCCACCGACACATAAAACATGCTTTAAATATTTTTGGTAACAAAAATACTCCTCCATATATATTCATATATTCCACATTCATCGTAAAAATATCATCATTATTATATTATTAAAATATAATAATATATTTAAATGAATTATTTTATCAGAAAAAGATAAAATTTCAATTTTCAACAATTGTCACATTAAAAATTTTCTCCATCTATATCCACATAAAATCAATATTTTCCTCATCATATGAATCAATAATTAATTATTCACAAATAATATTACGAAATCACAATATTGACAACCGGGCGGGTTCCGAGGAAAGAGGGGCTTTCGAATAAGAATTTCTCCTTCTTGGCGTGCAATTAGGTGACCAAACCTCTCCTTAGGCGAACTTTCTAGACATTGCCAATAATGTTATCTAATAATATTATTCAGATAATATGAATTATTGCTTTCCGATAATAAAAAATACGTGTAATGACAATTATTGAAACAACAACAATATAAAATATCAACGCAAATTATTAAATCAATAAAATAAAATCTTTGAGCGATAATTACGTAACCATTATTGAGTAGTGCCTTCTTACGTAAGAATCAATAATTGATGCAATATCGTGTCTTCGTGTGTTTTAACCACCGAATATTTTAACAGTATTAACGGTAACAACTACGCCGTTATTTTTAAACAACTTATGTTTGTCGTTTTCTTCATCCAATCGCTTTCAGTTATGGGGCCCACAAAAGATCGGCAAATAGTATTTAATATTCCCAACAAAGAAGAATATTCCACGACCAAACGAATATTCCCCGACAACAATGAATATTTTATAACCACTTGCTTATTTTGAAATATTTGCATATTTTACCCATAACTATCCACATTAATCAAATTAACCCTTACTATTTCAAAATAATAAATAGAGAAAATTAAATTTCATTAATAATAAGTTGGGGTCTTACAACCTCCCCTCCTTATGAAATTTCATCCTCAAAATTGACGTACGTACCTGGTGTTTCGAAAAGGTGAGGATACCTCGCTTTCATTTCCTTTTCCAATTCCCAGGTCATTTCCTCTATAGCATGATTCCTCCACAAAACTTTAACTTGTGATATGACCTTTGTGCGTAGGACATGCTCTTTCCTATCCAAGATCTTGACAGGTACCTCTTCGTACGTTAAGTCTTCGGCTATCTCGTCCGGTTCTAACTCTATAACGTGGTTCGGGTCTTTCACATATTTACGAAGTACAGATATGTGAAACACATTATGAACACGAGACATACTTTTGAGGTAACGCGAGTCTATAGGGCTACATTTCCTACTCGGTCAAGAATTTGAAATGGACCAATAAATCGTGGATTGAGCTTTCCTCTCTTCCCAAATCTTGTAACTCCCTTCCATGGAGCAACTCGCAACAATACATGATCCCCTATACTAAATTCCACGTCCTTTCGATGAAGATCCGCATAACTCTTTTGTCGATCTTATGCCGTTTGTATATGTTGTCGAATCATTTGGATCTTTTCAGTAGTCATACGTACTAACTCGGGTCCCAACAATGTTGCTTCACCCACCTCATCCCAACATATTGGAGAGCGACACTTTCGTCCATATAATGCTTCAAATGGAGCCACACCTATACTTGCATGATAACTGTTGTTGTAGGAGAATTCCACCAATGGTAAATACTTATCCCAACTTCCCTTGAAGTCTAGGACACAGAGTCTTAATAGATCTTCAAGAGTTTGAATAGTCCTCTCTGATTGTCCGTCCGTTTGAGGATGGTATGCGGCGAATAAATCAAAACCGTGCCCATAGCTTTTTGCAAGCTAACCCAAAATCTCGAAGTGAATCTTGGGTCACGATCCGAAACTATGGATACTGGCATGCCATGCAACCTCACAATCTCATTTATATATATACTAGCAAGACGCGTTTAGGGAATAAGTCTCCGTGATCGGCAAGAAATGAGCAGACTTGGTTAATCTATCAACAATAACCCAAATGGCATTGATGCCTTGAGAAACCGTAGGAAGACCCGTAACGAAATCCATGGTAATGTGTTCCCACTTCCATTTTGGAATCACAAGTGGTTGCAACGGACCCTTAGGTACTAGATGCTCCGCCTTTACACGTTGACAAGTTAAACACATCGAGATAAACTTTGCAATCTCTCTTTTTCATATTGTTCCACCAAAATGTATGTCAAGATCACGATACATTTTAGTACTTCCGAGATGGATTGCAAATGGTGTATTGTGTGCCCCATCATAATCTTGTACTTCAAATCGAGTCGTTAGGAACACAAAGTCTGGAGTGGACTCAAGTATTCCTTCTTCATCAATTCTCACTTCCTAATAGCACCTTCTTGTATTTTCTTCTTCATACGCATCGACTTGAATTTGGTGGCTTGAGCAACCTTAACTTTTTCTATTAAAGTTGGCTCTGTCGCGTATACTTGACATCATCGCACTCATTCCTCGCATATGATCTTCTACTCAACGCGTCGGCTACCGTTAAACTTTTCGGGATGGTATTGAATAGTGTGGTCATAATCTTTCAACAACTCAAGCCAACGTCGTTGCCGCATGTTGAGTTCCTTTTGCGTGAAGAAATATTTGAGGCTTTTATGGTCTAAATATATCTCCACTTTCTCCCCATATAGATAGTGCCTCCAGATCTTTAGCACGAAAACGACTGCTGCCAACTCTAGATCATGAGTAGGATAATTCCTCTCATACTCTTTAAGTTGTCGCGAGGCATAGGCTATGACTTTCCCACGTTGCATGAGAACACATCCTAACCCTTTGCCTGAAGCATCGCTGTAGATATCAAATCCATCCGTACCAGATGGTATTGTTAGAACAGGTGCCGAAATGAGTCTCCTCTTGAGCTCTTGGAAACTCTTCTTGCATTCCTCGCTCCATACGAATTTTATATCTTTCCAAGTCAGCTGAGTTAATGGAGTAGCGATTCGACAAAATCCTTCCACGAATCTCCGATAATAACCAGCTAAGCCCAGAAAGCTACGTACTTCGGTCATCGACTTCGGTTGCTCCCAACTTTGTATTGCTTTAATCTTCGCCGGGTCCACGGATACTCCATATTTTGACACCATGTGCCCAAGAAATGCTACTTCCTCAAGCCAGAACTCGCATTTCTTCAATTTGGCATATAATTTGTTTTCACGAAGCCTTTGGAGTACCAGCTTCAAATGGTGCTCATGATCTTCACGACTTTTGGAATATATGAGGATGCCATCAATAAAGACAACAACGAACTGATCCAAATATTCCTTGAATACTCGGTTCATCATATCCATGAAAGCCGCAGGAGCATTAGTCAATCTGAAAGACATGACTAAGAATTCATAATGCCCGTCTGGGGATTACGAAAGGCGCTCTTTGGAATATCCTCAGTTCTAATCTTCAGCTGATGATATCCAGAACGAAGATCGATTTTTGAAAAGAATTGTGCTCCTTGCAACTGGTAAAACAAGTCATCAATATGAGGTAGAGGATACCTATTCTTGATGGTGACATGGTTCAATTCCCGATAGTCAATACAAAGTCGCATACTACCGTCTTTCTTCTTTACGAATAAAACAGGAGCACCCCAAGGAGATGTACTAGGACGAATGAAACCGATGTCCAAAAACTCCTGTAGTTGGACCTTTAACTCCTGAAGTTCAATAGGAGCTATTCGATATGGGGTTTTAGAAATGGGCTTTGTACCAGGTTCAAGATCAATAAAGAATTCAACTTCACGTTCTGGGGGTAGACCGGGAAGTTTTTCAGGAAATACGTCAGGAAAGTCAATAACAACAGGAATATTATTCAAATTTGACGTGTCTTTATTCAAATCCATAACATGGGCTAAGAAAGCTTGACATCCATTTTTCAATAAACGAATAGCTTTATGATTAGATATGATAGTGATTGATTTTAATGGTTTAGTTGCTTGAATTCGTACAACAGGTTGGTTAGGAATATGAAAACTAACAACCTTATGAAAATAATCAATTTTGGCATGATGAGTAGTTAACCAATCAATCCCTAAAATCACATCAAAAGCAAGTATCTTTAAAGAGATAAGGTCAACAGGTAAGGTGATGGTGCCAACTTGAATCAAACAAGATTTTTAAACAAAGGATGTGATGAAAGTTTCTCCTAACGGAGTTTCCACGAGATAGGTCAAAGTCTAATTTCTCCTAGAGTCAAGTTTAAGCGTTGAGCACAAGCAGGAGAGATAAATGAATGGGTAACACCGGTATCAAGTAAGGTATAAACTTCGCAAGAATTTATAAATAGCTTACCCGTGATCACCTCGTTTGGGTTCCTCGCATTTTGACCAATCACAACAAACGCTCTTCCAGGAACAGTTGACTTTGACTTTTCTGGGACAGTCTTTTGAGTCACCGTCCCCGCTGAACTAGGTTTCGCTCTGCATAATCTCTCGGCGATATGTCCTTCCTTTCCATAATTATAGCATACCTTGAACTGTTGTGGGCAGTTTGGACTGATATGTCCTTCTTTTCCGCATTTATATCATACGACCGGTGGTCGTTCCCCTCCTTTGGAACCGATTCTTTCTTGCCTTTGTCGTCTTCACATGGTCGTTGTTAAATCTCCTCTTTTTAAAATCTCCTCCTGACTCGCTTCTTCTATTTTCATGGCCATGATTACCACCAGAGTGGTTACCATTTTTTTCCGTCGTTTTCTTTCTCCGCTGGTTATCGTTGTTTTGTTGACTACTATCTCCGATATGATCCTGATTGTGGTCCCTCGATTGACCGTACTCGTTATCTCGCTCTAATAATTGAGCCCTGTTTACAACATCTGAATAGAGAGAAAATTTATGAAAATGAGATATTGTCGTATCTGGGGTTTCAAACCTCTCGAAAACATCCGCGTCATTCGTTCCTCATTCTCCACCAAATGAGGTGCAAACACGGATAACTCTGCAAACTTTGCCTCGTCTTCGAGACACCGGTCATGTTGTTTTGTTCTAATCGATGAACTCCACTTCCTTCATATGACGAACACTTTCGGAAAGTATTTGTCATTAAATAGTTCTGAAACGTCTCCCAAGACATCTTTGAGTTAAATTTGGATGGAGTACGCTTCACAGACTCCCACCAATGAGTCTCTGTCTCGCCACGGAACATAAAGGTGGCGAATGGAACCTTCTATTCCTCCGTATCCCAAGACATCGAATATCTTGGTAATTTGCTTGACCCATGTTTCGCCATGATCGGATCCGCTTTCCCTTAAATTCGTGGTCCCAACTCTTTGAACTGCTTGGCTATGACAACAACCCGTGAATTGCTATCATTTCCTCTCAGATTTTGAACACGATTCTCCTCGTCGATTTTGCATGAACTGCAAAAAGCTTCTAAACATCCCCTCGTTCATCATCTGCTTTCGATGGTTGTTGTTCACAGAGGAACATTGCCGACCTCTTGCACGTTCTCCTCGTTGGTGAGTACAGCGTCTCCACGGTCTCATTTCCACTTTGTTAATATTCTCGATCGACATTCTCAAATCTTCATCATAAAACAAGGGTTAATTAAGGAAATCAATATATCACATAATATCCCTATATCTTGACCAACTAACAAATAAGCTTAGGTAGGACACACTAGCGAAGGATTTACTCGTCTCTCCCTCCTAGTTCTATTCCCCGATCTCACTTGCCAAAGATCATATCCCTAAGCTCGATACCAACTTTGAAGCCCCCAAAATAGGTATACATCACCCATTCAGAGTTGTCAATACATGGTATGAAAATAACTACAACTTTATTATTACAACAAGAAAAAGCGTGAGTTTGAATACAAATATTATCTTCTAGACAATATCTATCTTTGAAATAAATCCTCATCACATTTATTGATACATTATTTTACAAAATGGTGAGGACTACTAAACAACTCTCTTTAGAACCTTCATTCCATACCCCACTACATACTTCGCTTATATTTTACGCCTCCCTGAGAAGAAAAATGGAACAAAAAGAAAAAGGGTGAGCTCAACTAGCCCAGTAAAGAATATTATAACTAAGATAATATACAACAAATTATCGTTAGTCTTCAACAGGGAAAATCTAATAGAATACAATAGACAACAAGTTTTAAATCAATATTACGATTGGAAATAATAATTCATTAGAAGTGTTAAGTAGAGAATGCAAACTACTATCTTCTATGTATTTTTTAAAAGTTCATCCTCTATCTTTTATCCTCAGAACATTAATCAATATATATCCGAATCAAATATTCATCTTTTGCACTACAGCCAAAGATATTCATCATTAATCATGTTCATCTAAACACTGCTCATCTTTGCACTACTGGGCCAAAGATATTCATCGAAATCATTCATCTTTGCATTACAGGCCAAAGATATTCAATAATATCATCATTTAAGACTGAGGATGATGAAAAATATTTTTAAAGAAACGAATCCAGTGAAACAAAATGACAAGGATTAAGGATTAAGGATTTGTACTTTGTTTTATCCATGTCCAAAAATACCTCAAAAATAATCATAGTTGTGTAAAATTCAAGAATGATCAAAACATGGATACAATCAAAGCTAGTATCCACAATAGATATTTTAGACGAAAAAGGAAAATTTTCATTTTTCGATGAATAATCTTAAAATGATTCGTGAATAGTATCGTATCGTGAATAAGTAACTCAGACACCAAAAGTTCCAAATTTGATAAAAACTTCAGATCAATATTTTAGCATAATGATATTGAAGAAATAATATCATTACGAAAAAAATAATATCCCTTACCTCGAAAGATTAGTACTTCTAGCTGAAACACCGGATATAGGCTATGACTTGAACTTGCACCAGATATAGCAATACTCAAAATATACTCAAAATACTCACAAGAATAAACGATAATATAGAGAAAAACTTCGTTTACGGTGTGATTTTAATTCTAACCTAAGCACCTATTTATAGGAAAATGCTTAGAACACTAAAGTAGAAAATTTATTAAATATTATTATATTTTCCAAAAATCTCATACGCACACTTCTTCCAACTGATTTCACCTCTATCACATGTTACATAAGGGCCACAAAATGAAAAACACGTTTTTGTAATTAAAATATTTTAAACTTCCAAAATCAATTATTTAGACTTGAACTTCAATAATTCACAATAAATATCCTTTTTATTCGAAAAATTGAATCTCGCAAATTTTTATAGGAAATTCCATTATCTACAACTTTGCGTAAGAATATTTTTCCAAATTCCAAATGAAATTAATCAAAATCCACAAACAAAGCGATTTACAAAAGCTATAATCAAATTTCGGTCAAGAAATGGGGTCCACCGACACATAAAACATGCTTTAAATATTTTTGGTAACAAAAATACTCCTCCTCCACATATATTCATATATCCCACATTCATCGTAAAAAATATCATCATTATTATATTATTAAAATATAATAATATATTTAAATGAATTATTTTATCGAGAAAAAGATAAAATTTCAATTTTCAACAATTGTCACATTAAAAATTTATCCATTTATATCCACATAAAATCAATATTTTCCTCATCATATGAATCAATAATTAATTATTCACAAATAATATTACGTAATCACAATATTGACAACCAGTGCGCTTCCTGGAAAGATGGGGCTTTCCAATAAGAATTTCTCTCATCTTCTTGGCGCGCAATTAGGTGACCAAACCTCTCCTTAGATGTAACTTTCTAGACATTGTCAATAATGTTATCTAATAATATTATTCGGATAATATGAATTATTGCTTCGATAATGAAAAATACCGTGTAATGACAATTATTGAAACAACAAAGAATATAAAATATCAACGCAAAATTATTAAATCAATAAAATAAAATACTTTGAGCGAATTATCACGTAACCATTATTGAGTAGTGTCTTCTTTAGTAAGAATCAATAATTGGTGCAATACCGGTAAAGCTACCGTGTTTTTAACCATCGAGTATTTTAACAAGATAATCTTGAATAATAACTACGCCTGTTATTTTTAAACAACTTATGTTTGTCGTTTTCTTCATCCAATCGCTTTCCGTTATGGGGCCCACAAAAGATCTGCTGGCAGATCATTTAATATTCCCACAACGAAGAAGAATATTTCACGACCAAACGAATATTCCCAACAACAATGAATATTTTATAACCACTTGCTTATTTTGAAATATTTATGTATTTTACCCATAACTATCCACATTAATCAAATCAACCCTTACTATTTCAAAATAATAAATAGAGAAAATTAAATTTCATAAATAATAAGTTGGGGTCTTACATTATTGATCAAGTCTGTCTTGTATATTAAAGCCTATTAATCTATCAAGCATGATTCTGTTATACAATAATTATTCTATTGTATACCTTTTGAGATTTTATTCAAGTTAAATATTCAGTTACTGTTAATCCTTGTTAGACAAGCGAACCCTTAATGATTCGACTAGTCCATAGTTGATGAGCGTTCTAAATTCCAGAACCCTTGATGAATTATCCAAACCAAACTTCCTTTGGTGCGGACTCGAAATGTCAAACTGAGATGATCAACCCTGTATAGGGGATTATTTGCGCTTTAGCGTTAAGATATTGTGCACAGTATGGTACTAAGGGCTGCTCCCCCTAAGTACGAGAAGAGGAGTCCATAGTCTTATGACTGTTAAAGGTTTCAAGAATAAACACTTGACAACCTAGGACATAGTTCAAGGTCTTATGACCCTCACAATTTCTTTTGATTCTTGTTATTCATTCTTGATTCAAAAGTTGAGCTTTATATCAGAAGTTATTATTTCTCTCGCATGTTATTATTCATTGTTATATTGTTATACTTGTGGGCAATCGTGCTCACTCTTGCGTAATAATAACATTGTAGTTAAGAACGAAAGAGCAGACGAACCTTCCACTAGTAAGGGCAAGGGCAAGCTTAGCAAGTAATGAAGATTGTTATATTACTATGGTTATGTAATTAGAATTGATGTTACTAAGACTTATTTGTTTATGTTTCCTCATAGATGATTTAAGGTTAGAGTAACCTGGGATTTATTTATTATGTATTTGATGTAACCCCATAAGGGGAGAGATTTATTCTTTATTTTTATCTATTGCATGGTTTGCATTTATTTATGGGTAGATAGATAGATGATATTTGTACAGTGAACACCAAATCTTGTGGAAATGGAAGTACCGGATTTGGGGGTGACACATGTTGGTATCAAAGCCGTAGGTTATGAACCTTAGGTGGGGGAACAACCTTAGGTAGTAGCCTTGTAGGAGATCGAGAACATAGTGATGGTAAACTCTTATCGAGTTCTAAGAAATGAATTTCTAAATTCGTTGAAGATAATAAAAGATTTTATGTGCTTATGTGTTAATCTATGTGTTCGCTAGCACGGATTAGTAACTAAAACTTAAAATTTTGTTGTCAGGATGTCGGATGTTGGAGGAGCTAGTCGAGCTAGAGAGGAGGAACCTCGAGTACCTATAGAGGAGGAACCCCGAGACATTCATGTTGTCAGGGAACAACTGGTACAAAGAGAGCCATCTTCGTTGATCATTGTTGTTGGTCAGGAGCATGAGCCGGAGACTGATCCAGAGGAGGATCCTGAGGAAGAAGAGGAGTTCCCACCGAACTCCATTGATGCTGAGATGTATGATGCACTTTATGATCGTAATATAGAGTTGCAGGATACTGTCCGGGATTTGACTGAGCTGGCAGTTAGTCAGCAGATCACCATTGAGCAGAGGGATAGAGAGATTGTGACTCTTCACACACGTTTAGGAAACGTGGAGTGGGATCTGGTTCACGAGAAGGGTCAAACCGAGGATAAGTCCGTAGAAATAGAAAAGTTGAAGAAGGATCTGAAAGAGAGCTCAGAGAGGCTTGCTATGGCAGAGGAGGGCTGGGTACGAGAGTCACGTCGTGCTGATCTTGAAGAAGATGATCGCCGTGCGAAGAAGGCTAAACTTGAGGAGACATACTCTACACTACAAAATGCAATGGATGCGGTCCAAGATCGAGTTAGGAGGTATCCAATCCAGTT
The DNA here is from genome assembly GCA_020205605.1 of Panax ginseng. NCBI lineage: Eukaryota > Viridiplantae > Streptophyta > Magnoliopsida > Apiales > Araliaceae > Panax > Panax ginseng. The sequence continues at coordinate 49,078,073 of CM035134.1, forward strand.
TGAGGATCTACCATCATATATGCTAGATCACAGAACGATGTCTCGCATCATGGAGGAGGAATATAGCAAGGCTATTCAAATACTAATGAATAAATGATAGTATTAGTTTAATTATGTGAAAATTATTTGGTAGTTAATGATGTAAATTCCGATGTGATTATAAACAAAGGAATATTTTGATGTTTTAAATCCTGTAGATTCTTTATCTCGGGATAGTGGATGTAAATAGCAGTGATGCTATCTTATGATGTTAAAACTTTCAAATTGAATGAAATGCCAAAGTTTATTTAAATTGATATGTTAAGTGAATTGTGATTAAATGTTTTAGTTAAGTCTTAAATTTTGAGGAATTGAATAAAGACATAATAAGCGTATATTCTTAATAGAAATATGTCGCCTAGAAGAAGACAAAACCGTCAGCAAGCACAAGAGGAACCGATGAACAACAATGACGCCAACGATAACCCTGTTCAGCAGTTGGTGAACCTTTTAGCCGTAGCGATTAATAATCAACCACAAGCTCCACCAAATAATTCGTTTAAGGACTTCAAGGCGGTGGGACCGCCAGAGTTTAAGGGTTCCATAAACCCAATCGAAGCTCAGACCTAGGTGATGGAGATGGAGAAGGTGTTCGATGTGGCTAGAGTAAGGAAGACCGAGAAAATCAAGCGTGTCACGACGTTCATGTCAAGTCCGCCGCCTATTGGTGTCAGGCAAATAAGGTACGGGGAGGTGAAGGTGTAATAACCTGGGAGATATTCAAAGAAATGTTCTTCGAGATGTACTTTCCGGCCAGTTCACAAAATCAGATGGAAGTTTTGTTTCTAGAGTTGAAACAGGGGAATATGTCAGTAGCTGATTATGCGGCAAGGTTTAACGAGTTGGCTAGGTTCGCCACATACCAAGTACATACCGATGAGAGGAAGGCGAGACAATTCCAGCAGGGACTGAAGCCCTGGTTGTATAGCAAGGTGTCAATGTTCTAATTGAACACTTTTGCTGGAGTGTTAGAGAAGGCCATACTCACTGAGGGTAGAAACGATGCAATAACGAAGTATAATCAGGAGCAGAAGAAGAAGAAGAGTGAGAATGAAGGTAATAACAAGACTGGTGGGAGTAGCACTGGGGGTAGCCATAATCAGAAGAGGAAGTGGATGGATAACTCATCAGCCGGAAGTTAACAAGGAGGGCAGAAGAAGAAGATCGAAGCTTGCCCAACTTGCGGAAAAACTCATTTAAGAGTTTGCTTAAAAGGGAAACGAGTGTGCTATAATTGTGGTCAGGAAGGCCACATAGCACCTAACTGTCCTAACCCAAAGAAGGGTGCCTGCTTCACTTGTGGTTCAAAGGATCATCTTACCCGGGATTGTCCTAAGAAGGGATCTGGGGGAACGAGTTCAAGAGGAAATAGAGGAAATACCGGTGGAAGCACTCTGACTATCGCAAAGACTAACCGCAACTAACCCGAATCAATCGCCGTAACATTCAACATGATAGTGCAGGACGCAGTGCAGTCTCGCAATGTGGTGTCAGGTATCATTCCGATCAATAAAGTTAATGCTTATGTGTTATTTGATTCAAAAGTGCTACTTGTTCATTTATATCGATGACTTTCTTTGAGAACTTAGAATTGCTTAAGGGCGAGTTAGAATACCCCATGAACATAGAAATTGCGAATAGAGAAATTATCCCTGTTAAGTACGTGCATAAGAGCTGTAGAGTGGATATTAAGGGTAATATCATGAACGTAGATCTTATCCCTATTCGACTTGGAGAATTTGATGTTATTTTGGGTATGGATTGGTTATCCAATTATGGGCCAGTAATTGACTACCAAAAGAAGCGTATTAACCTTATGACTCCATCAAAGGTTGTGTTTTATGGTAGCAAGTCGCCTAGATAAGCGAGTTGTCTGACAATGATGCAGGCCAGGAGGTTGTTAAGGCTAGGCTGTGTAGGATATCTAGCTTACATAGTCGATAGTCGTAAAGAGAATCCAAAAATAGATGAGATACCAGTAGTGAGAGATTTCGCATACGTATTTCCAGATGATTTGCCGGGACTTCCTCCAGATAGAGCAGTTGAATTCATGATCAATTTGGCTCCAGGAACGGCTCCAATATTGAAGGCACCATACCGAATGGCACCGGTAGAGATGAAAGAACTGATGGTCCAACTACAAGAATTACTGGACAAGAAGTATATACAACCAAGCGTATCACCGTGGGGAGCGCTGGTTCTATTTATAAAAAAAAGAAGGATGGAACAATGCGACTCTGCATATACTATAGAGAACTGAATAAGGTCACGATCAAGAATAGATATCCATTACCGCGAATCGACGACTTGTTCGATCAGTTAAAGGGAGCAAGATATTTTTCAAAGATAGACTTGAGAAGTGGTTATCATCAACTGAAGGTGAGACCAGAGGATGTACCGAAGACAACGTTTAGAACACGATATGGTCAATATGAATTTTTGGTAATGTCATTTGGTCTAACGAATGCTCCTGCAGCATTTACGGGCTTAATGAATGAAGTGTTCAAGCCATTTTTGGACAAATTTGTAGTGGTATTTAGAGATGATATTTTGGTATATTCAAAAACCAAGGAAGAACACGAAGAGCAATTGAGGATGACATTAGAGACATTGAGAAGAGAGAAGTTATATGCTAAGTTTTCAAAATATGAATTTTGGATTGAAAGAGTACAATTTCTTGAACATGTGATTGATAGAGACGGAATTTCGGTAGATCCCTCCAAAGTCGGGTTTGTGATTAATCGGGATCACCAAGACGCCATTTCCGTCAAAGTAAGAAGTTTTCTTGGATTAGCGGGTTATTACAGAAGATTCATTCAGGATTTTTTCAAGATCGCAACTCCGTTGACGAATTTGACTAGGAAATCGGTGAAATTTGTTTGGACGGAGAAGTGTGAGGAAAGCTTTCAAGAATTAAAGAAGAGGTTAAGTTCAGCACCTGTGTTATCTCTTCCGGATGATACAGGAAATTTTGTGGTATATAGTGATGCATCGCACAAAGGAGTTGGTTGTGTGTTTATGCAAAATGGCAGAGTCATTGTGTACACGTCATGACAATTGAAGGATTATGAGAAGGGGTATTCGACCCATGACTTGGACTTAGCTGCAGTGGTTTTTGCTTTGAAAATCTGGAGGCACTATCTCTATAGGGAGAAGTGTGAAATATATACAGATCACAAGAGTCTAAAATATATTTTTAACAAAAAGACTTGAATATGCGCCAAAGAAGGTGGTTGGAGTTAATTAAGGACTACGATTGTGAGATTTTATACCAACCAGGTAAAGCGAATGTTGTTGCTGATGCCTTAAGTAGAAAAGGTCGGGAAAAATTGATGATGTTGACCGCTCAGGAGGAGCTAATTTTAGCAATGGAAAAGCTAGAATTGGAAGTGAAGTATCCTATGGAAATTGACGAGAAGCTGTTCCAGATGCAAGCTGGTACAACTTTACTGGATAAAGTTAAGGAGGCTCAACTTCAGGACGGAGAATGTGAGAAAGTGAAGAAGAAGATATCTGAAGGGACTGAACTGAGATTCAAAATAGACTATGAGGGACTACTAAGATTTGAGAACAGAATTTGGGTGCAGCCAGTACCAGAGATTAAGGAAGAAATTTTGAGCGAGGCTCATAACTCACGATATTCGATTCACCCTGGTAGTACCAAGATGTACCAAGATCTTCGACAACACTTTTGGTGGCCAAATTTGAAATGAGAGGTTGCAGAATGTGTTGCCAAGTGCCTAACATATCAGAAAGTGAAAAAAGAACATCAGAGGCCGAGTGGGTTACTACAACCTTTAGAGATTCCAGAATGGAAATGAGAACATATTACGATGGATTTCGTGGTTGGCCTATCGATAACTCAGAAAGGCTACGACGCAGTATGGGTTATTGTTGACCGATTGACGAAATCCGCACACTTCCTTCAAATCAAAATTAGATTCAACTTAGATCAGTTGGCAAGGTTATATGTGAAAGAGATTGTTTCAAGGCACGGAGTTCTGGTGTCAATTATTTCTGATAGAGATCCGTGCTCCACGTCGAACTTCTGGAAACGTCTACAAGAATGCATGGGTACACAGTTGCGAATGAGCATGACATATCACCCTCAGATAGATGGACTGAGTGAAAGAATAATTCAAACATTAGAAGATATGTTAAGAGCTTGTGTAATGGACTTTAAAGGAAATTGGGATGATCATCTACCGCTCGTAGAGTTCAGCTACAACAACAGTTACCACGCTAGTATTGTCATGCCACCCTATAAAGCGTTATACTACGAAAGTGCGAGAACTCCGCTTATCTTTGGGATGAAGTTGGCGAAAGACAATTACTAGGCCCGGAATTGGTACAACAAATAGCAGAAATAGTCAAGGTGATCCGAACAAGATTGACATCAGCTCAAGATAGGCAGAAGAAATACGCCGATCCACACCGTAAAAATGTTAAGTTTGAACCAGGTAGTTATTTATTCTTAAAAGTCTCTCCCTAGAAGGGAAAGATCAGGTTTGGAAAGAAAGGAAAATTAAGCCCAAGATTCATTGGACCCTTTAAAGTTCTGAGAAGGGTTGAGAAGTTGTTTATAAGGTAGCCTTACCTCTAGCTCTAGAGAATGTCCACAACGTTTTCCATGTCTCAGTCCTACGACCCTACAAACCCGATTACAAGTACGTGATTGAATACGAACCCCTACATTTCGACAAAGACTTATCTTACGAAGAAATTCCTGTTCAAATTGTCGACCGAAAAGAACAAGTTCTGAGAAATAAAGTAATACCTTCTGATAAGGTAATTTGGAGGAACCACAACGCTGAAGAAGCTACGTGGGAACTCGAAGAGAATATGATGAAGAATTATCCTCATTTATTTGCTTAGATTGTTATAAGCAATTCTGGGGACATAATCTTTGTAAGGGGGGAGAATGTAACGGGACGAATTGTTTGGGTTGTGTTTCTGAGGACAGAATCCTTTTAAGAGGGGAAAGATGTGACAACTGAGATTTTGTAATTTAATTTTAATATTTATTGGATTGAATAAATATTTTTTGATGAATTAATTATTAGATAAAATGATTAATTGATGAAGTTGTGATAGATTAATTTGATTATATGTGTTACATTTATTAAATTAATGTGGAGAATTTTATTATTCGATGTATGCAATTATGTGAGCTTATTGAATTAAAAAAAATATTTAATAAGCCTAATGTTATTTTAATTAATTTAATTATTAATTAGAGATTTAATAATTTGATATTATTAATCAATGAGAATTTGAATTATGTGACTATGTGAATTACTGAGAAATTATTATATTTTATTTAAAATAAATTAAATAAGATATTGATTTATTTTATAAAGGAGTGTGACATTATTTAAACTATATGATAAAGTTTTATTAAATTAAATGGTTTTAAAACCCTTTATATTAGCCAAACATGGCACTAAGGGGAAGTTGAGGGTAGTTACCCATGACTGGGTAACTGACCACCAACGCGTGTCAGTTCCTCTCCTTATTAACAATACGTCTTCTTCTTTCTTCTTCATTATTGTTCTAAGTCTGGCTAACCACTCAAAGAGGGAGATACAAAGAGAGAGTTCAGAGTTCAGAGTTTTGTTGAGGGAGTTGTGAGAGTCCACTGAGAAGGAATTCATTTTCTAGTAATTTAATCTACGCTTGGGTAATTCTCTTTAACCCAAATTCTTATTTTACGTCTTTTAAGTTTTCATGAATATGGCTTAAAGCCTTCTGTGAATCTCTATAAAATTGGAAAGTTGTGTTAGGGATATATGTAATAATTCGAGTAGTGGCATGTTTTATATATATATTGTATAATTCCATATCATCAGTTTCATGAAATTTTATAGTATACGATTACAAAGTATGTTATATGGCAATATGGCCTTATACGTGATATTAATACGTCAATCATATATTATCCCTAAAATTTTCCACTTATATGTGATTATGCATGATAAAATGAACAAAACAAAACTTGAATGGTTGGATTTGGTTGTATAACGAATCTGTGGCGTTGAATTTTAGGAATTTATGTTCAAAACTTCAAGAACATCAAGAACAGTACAATTTGCATGCTTTAATTCTGTGATTATGTGTTTTAATGGGTGAAAATCACTCCATAGATGTTAAGTATTGATTATATATGAATTCTAACATGTGGGTATGTTTAATTTGGGGAATTAATAATCATGTAGTGTTTAATTCGCTGAACTATGTGTTCTTCGCGAATTGGGAATCAAATTACAGAGTGTCGTATGCAGCTGAACTCCGTAATCGATGTCTCGACTGCCATGACATACCACCGCTACCAACTCCGTAGTTATTACTCACGCTTGGCCTACTACGCCACCCAAGTACCAAAAGTCATGATGCAAGACCAAGATAAAAGTGGCGTCGCAGCGCCACTTAGCAGAATGTCCAGAAAATGCATTTTTTCAATGTTCAAGTATAGAAATGTGTTGGTAACCTAGTCTAATGAATATAAAAACTTGTTTGACATATAATGAGATATTAAAATGAGCTTTTACCAATAACTACGTGTTGATTGAATTGTTGATTATATACTTAGCTTGTTGTTCGTATAGTGTAATATTACGTGAAAACAAGTGTGGTAATTTGACTATGTAGAGTCATGAATTCAAGTGATGGTTAGCAAGTTATAATTGATTGGTATTGTGAACGTAATTGATATGTAGGAGTTAAATCAAAGAACGAGTTTAGTTAAAGTATAATCTATGCACGAGGCAAGTTTCCTAACCCTACTTGTTATCATTATTAAGTTGATTAATTAATCCTTCTATATTGAGAAAGTTATCATTATTTGATCAAGTTTGTCTTGTATATTAAAGCCTATTAATCTATCAAGCATGATTCTGTTATACAAAAATTATTCTATTGTATACCTTTTGAGATTTTATTCAAGTTAAATATTCAGTTACTGTTAATCCTTGTTAGACTAGCGAACCCTTAATGATTCGACTAGTCCATAGTTGATGATCGTTCTAAATTCCAGAACCCTTGATGAATTATCCAAACCAAACTTCCTTTGGTGCGGACTCGAATGTCAAACTGAGATGAACAACCCTGTATAGGGGATTATTTACGCTTTAGCGTTAAGATATTGTGCACAATATGGTATTAAGGGCTGATCCCCCTAAGTAAGAGAAGAGGAGTCCATAGTGTTATGACTGTTAAAGGTTTCAAGAATAAACACTTGACAACCTAGGACATAGTTCAAGGTCTTGTGACCCTCACAATTTCTTTTGATTCTTGTTATTCATTCTTGATTCAAAAGTTGAGCTTTATATCAGAAGTTATTATTTATCTCGCATGTTATTATTCATTGTTATATTGTTATACTTGTGGGCAATCACGCTCACTCTTGCGTAATAATAACATTGCAGTTAAGAACGAAAGAGCAGACGAACCTTCCACTAGTTAGGGCAAGGGCAAGCTTAGCAAGTAATGAAGACTGTTATATTACTATGCTTATGTAATTAGAATTGATGTTACTAAGACTTATTTGTTTATGTTTCCGAACAGATGATTTAAGGTTAGAGTAACCTAGGATTTATTTATTATGTAGTTGATGTAACCCCATAAGGGGAGAGATTTATTCTTATTTTTATCTATTGCATGGTTTGCATTTATTTATTGGTAGATAGATAGATGATATTTGTACAGTGAACACCAAATCCTATGGTAATGGAAGTACCGGATTTGGGGGTGTCACAATACCCGACTAGGTAAGTACATATGTAGGTCTTGTTTAGTGACATAAGGGTACTCGCATGCATGCCCAAAAATTCAGAATGTAAACCATAACATGCTTGTAAACATTAGTTTTCCAAAACTTTCAAGTCTTCTTTTAAAAGTCGTTTTGAACTAGGCTAACACGACTTAACGCATACAACATATTTTAAATTGTGCCTCATGCATAACAAAACCACATGCACATGCTCATATGGTCAGATTGGAGACATTATTAGTTTCATCCAAGTTCATTTTTAAACTCCAAGTCTTCTTTAGAAAACGAATATTAAAGCAAGTTAAGATACTCATGATATGCACAAGAATCTAGGTTCACAAATCAGGTCTGTTTTCATATGTGTTTAAGTCGTATTAGCATGTTAGAACTACCACATTACATCAGAAGTCAATAATTAAGACTGGTGCACAGCGTAGCTGTGCCGCGTTGAACTGCAGGGAGTGCGCAATTGTGCCCATCCTTGGATAGGCTAGAAGGGTGTAACAATCCAAATATTTTTTATATGTAATTTAAAATAGTTATTGGAATTAAATAAATATTTTAGTTGAAGTGTTTATTGTTAAATAAATACTTGATTGTTTTGATTATTTATTAGTTAAATAAATAATTCATGAATTGTGGTGGTGGATTAATTTAATTTAGTGTAATTTATTAATTAAATTGATGTTGGTAATTTTGTGATTGAATTTTAATTTAATGAGTTGATTAAATTAAATGAATTGTTAAATTTATCATCATATTACATAATGGTAATATTCTAATTTAATTTAATAATTAAATTAGAGAGTTATTAATTTGTTAGATAAAATTAAAATTTATATTAAAATTATAAATTTATAATTATTTGATTTATAGAGCAATTTGATTTATGTGGCTATATGATTTAATAAGTTGATGTTAACTTTAGTTAAATTTGAATATTAGAATTTAACTAAATAAAGTGTGACCATTAAACTATATAGTAAGTGATTTATTAAAATAAATTAAAAGAGGTTTAATGTAGTTTTACCAAATAAGGCTTAGGGCTTGTTAATCCTTATTTTTAATTTTGTTTTACCAAACAAGGCTTAAGGATTTTAAGTCTTTAATTTTAAATTGGTTTTAGCCAAACAAGCCTTATGACTTTTGATTTTCAAAAGAATTATAATTGACATTAGTTATTATATGTATTAATATGTAATATATGTATATGTCAGTTATATTATGTATATGATATATCAATTATATTATATTATATTAGTTTTATTTACATAAGTTAGAAAAGAGAAAGAAACAAAGAAGAGAAAGAAGAAAGAAAAATACAGAGAGAAAAGAGAGAAGAAAGAAGAAAAGTCTTGTGATTTTGAGAGCCAAGGAAGGAGGAGAGGTTAATTTTATCTCCTACCTAACCTATGTAAACAATTAAAGGTATAATCCTATCTTCTAAAGTTTTAGTTTTTATATATATGAAAGTTCTCTATAAAATATATATGGAAGATTGATTATTGATTATATGGGTTGTCTATACTAATTTGTTGATATAAACTATTTTTATGTGGTTATTATATCATTTAGAGTAATTTGATTCATTAAATATGTTTTAATATGGAGAAAATCATATTATAGTAAGTTTACAGTGATATATGTGTGATATGGCTTATTTTGGAATAAAAATTTATGTTCAATTCGTAAGATAAACCGTAAATGGATTCTTAAATGTGTTAATTCATGAAGAAACGAAAACACAGTAATTTTAACGGATTGTTTTGGTGTAATAACAAATTTTCAGTGATTACTTTTGCTAAGGATGTCTAAAAATGGAGTTTTTGTAAAATATGAAATTTAAAGGATTTAATTCGATTGTTGTTGTTGTTTTGATGTTTTAAATCAATATATACATGTTGGGCAACGTTTATATGAAGTTTAAGTGATTTTGGTGTATTCAATTTGTTGTTTAAATAGTGACATTCGTGAGTTTAGGTTTTTGAACAGAGTAGAAAATAGTCTCATAGTTTCGCCGACACATCGCTCATGTAAATCTTACCGGTGTTAAAAGCGAAAATGGCACAAACAAGCTGCTGCACCAAAGCGAGACAGACAATGATAAGATGTTATTTGTTCAATCACTTAAACTTAGTCTAATCTAGTCTAAAGTTCATGACAATATGTTAGGCTTATATCAAGATATTATAACATATTGTTCATATGTAACTGATGATTTCAAGTTGTGAAAAGTTATAAATTGTACTTTTAAGCTATTATTGTAAAGCTTTATTATGTGATTGATAAAGATGAATCATTGACTAAGAAAGAACTTTAGATTGATTAAGTTCTATCGATTTAAGAAATCAGAATAAGTTAGGTTGACAAGTTATATAAAAGTGGAAGTTGAATCTATGAGATTAATATTATGTGACTAAAGTTGTGTTATGATGTTAATGGAATGTTTAGGGTATTCGGGAAGAGTGAGTTATAATTATGTAGCTAACACACGAGGCAAGTTTCCTAACCCTACTTTCACGTTATGCAAGTCTTCTATCCCTACTCTTACATTACATAAGTTTCTTAAATCTATTATTCAGTTGAGCAAAATTTCGAACACTAATCTATATTTGAACCTATCCTACCTTGTTAATAATTATGTAGGTTTGTTAATTTGTTTTGTTTATAAATCACGTAAGTTCTTGAATTTTATTGAGCAAAGTTCTTAATTCTGTTTCCTTATTAGAAAATGTAACCTTAGCTTACCATTTTTTGTTTAAGCAAGGTTGATTATATCTTTTTCAATGCTTTGAACTTTATTCTTAAAGCATGACCTTAATACAATACAATATTCATTTATGGTTCATAACTACCTTGTATTATGTTGTTGACGAACCTTTGCATTGTCATTATACTTTTGATTCAACTAATCTTTAGTTGACGTTCGTTGAACTCTAAATTACCCTTGCAACTTACCCAAAACAAACTTACTTTGGTGTGGACTTGTATATTAAGACTGAGATGAACAACCCTATTATAGGGGATTATTTACGCGAAATCATTAAGATGTTGGTGCACAATACATAGAACGAAGGGCTGATCACCATAAGTATAGGAGTCCCTACAGTCTAATGACTGTTTAGGTTTAAGTTGAAATACTTATAACCTTGGACATAGTTCATGGTCTTGTGACCCTCAGAAAATTTCTAGTATCAGTTCTTGATTATCGATATTAAGAAATGTTATTTAATTCAATTGAGTTTATTCATTTCCATTTATTGTGTCCTTTCAAGTGAGCATTTGTTTTGCTCACACTTGCATATATATAACCATTGCAGCTAAAGTTGAGAAGGTTGACGAGCCAACCGCTAGCAAAGGAAAAGGGATGATGAACAAGTGTTGAAGACTTGTTAATTGTTGAGAATTATGTTTCAGACTTAATTTTTAAATTATGAGATGTAATTAAATATTTTTCCGTATTTGATGAATGTTTTAAGGTTAGATAACTTGGGATTTATTGATTATGTTATGTAACTCTTTAATGGGATGATTTATTGCTTAAATTTTATTAAATTTGGGTAGTTAGATATGAATGTTTTGATAGTGAACACCAAATCTTGTGGGAATGAAGTACCCAGATTTGGGGGTGTCACAAGTTCGTATCAAAGCCTTAGGTTATGAACCTTAGGTGGGGAAAAACCTTAGGAAGTAACCTTATAGGAGGTTATAAAGATAAAGATTGTGATGATAAACTCTTATCGAGTTTTAAGGAAGAAATAATAAAACACTCCATGTGTTTATGTGGTTGCAACCTATGTGCTTGTGAGTGTCGAGTAGTGTCGGTTAGTAATTAAAAACTTAAAATTTGTTGTCAGGATGACTAATGTGGGAGAATCCAATCAAGTTAGGGAGGAGAGACCTCAGATGCCTAGAGAGGAGGAGCCTCGAGATATTCAGGTAGTTTGGGAACAACTGGTGCCAAGGGAGTCATCTTCATTGGTCATAGTGGTTAATTTATGCTCCGGAGTATGAGCAGTAGGGGATACCTGATGATGAGGATGTGGAATAGACGGATAAGAAAGACCATGTGGAACTGCCACAAACAGATGAGGAAGAGGAAGGGGAAGAGTTTCCACCAAACTCTATTGTAGCTCAAATGTATGACGAGGTATATGATCATAACATTGAGCTTCAGGATAGAGTCAGCGAATTGGAGGAGTTAGTAGTTGAACAACAGACTTTGATGGCAAAGAAGGATGATGAGATCCAGGATCTTAACGAACGTATCAGTAATGTGGAACGGAAGCTGGTTCACACAAAAATGGAGAAAGAACAGCTGATGGAGGTGATACCAACTGTATTTACAGTCCATTTGAGGATTCCGTCATTGTGTGACTTTGTCATATTACATCATTCCATAGTGAGTTAACAATCTTTTGATTGCATCCAACTAAGTAATCCAGCATTGATAACTCCATCATTTTTATCATTTCTGCACCAGGTTACATGATGCATTAATGATATATAAAATACATTTTGATAATTAAAATCATTTTCGTCTAGCCGAAACAATAAGCATAGAATTATCTTTTAAACTGTTCAAAACCATTGAAAATCAGTTTTAGTTCTATCATACCTCAATAGGTAACGATGTGTCAGTGTCCCGAAGTCCACGCATACATACTTATCACCATGTGTTGAGAATAACAAAATTCATTTTTTTGAAAGGCACATCAGTGCGTATTTAGCTTGATGTGAAAAATTTTGAAGTCTAACATAGCTAGAAGATTTGGAATACCTATGCTTTCACCATCAACTTCACTTTCTATAATGATCCATTACTTAATAATTCTATCTATTTCTATCACCCTCAATTCTCCATTCACAACTTTCCTATATCCCAGTATAGTTCATCAAACTTACCACACGTTATGAGTTCAGGAACTTTCCACAATAATATGAGTTTAGGAACTTATCCTAGCAATACGTAGTTCAAGAACCAATCTAGAACTGTCCATATACTTAGGGGTTCAAAAACATACCATACAATTATGAGTCACAAACTTATCATAAGTATGAGTTTTAAGAACTCGCACCTAACCTTATATCTCTACCTATCCTCTACCTATCTGTTATATACATGAGAAAAAAATCACCTTCTCAACATGTATATAGAAAATAGCGCGACACAAACATTTTAATGATTATCAATACAAAAAACTAAGTGGTTGTCAAACCAAACACAATCCCTTTCCCATACAAGGAATTGGTCAACTCAGCCACTTAATCAATATAGGAAGCTAAACGGTTGTTACACCAAGGACAATTCCCGCCCATACAAAGAATTGTTCAACTTAACCGCTATATCGATATAGGAAGCTAAGTGGTTCTAAAACTAAGTACAAATTCCCCGCCCATACAAGGAATCATACAACTTAGCTGCTAACATGAGTCCTCAATTGAAATCCCACATAATTCTAGCTTTCCCTTACTCCATACGAATTTTGTTTAATCTGTATTGCATCAACCAAAACTCTTTTCTGAGTGTACATAGTACTATTTCATTGTACAACTTATATATGCTAATTTTGCTATAAAATTTTCAATCATTTGACTGATCCTCCTTCCTGCTATGACCTTATCAGATCACGTGGTGATCTCATATTATAATCATGTTATATTACGATTCTTTTCTATGTTATGATCATTTTATTTTACGATCTTCTTTTCCTTTAATACTTTTAGTCTTTTAGACTCTATCTATTTATTATTACTGTTCATCTTTATTATCAGAGTTAAGTAAATGTGGATCTTTATTACTTGTCAAGATTCTTCTTTGAATCTTATTGACTTAATAATACCTTGCCCAAAATTCATCCCTTTAGAACTTAAACTCTATTTGAGTTAGTCTTTATCCTCATCCCTATGGTTATAGCCTAAGGTAACCCCACCTAAGGTTTATAACCTACAACTTTGATACCAACTGTAACGTCCCCAAATTCGGGTATCTTTTACCTCGAACCTGGTAGATCATTTCTATAAATATTGTGGAATATATAAACATAATTTGTTTATACATTAAACATTTACACATAACTCCTAAGGTCGGTAACCTTAACTTAATACACAATCCATATCTGACATGACTTACAATGTCATTAGCATCCAATACTATTACAAGTTTTGACCTGCACCACATCCCAATTCTGGAATTTGTCTTTGTCTTTGCCTGTATCCGAAGTTTTCATCTTAATCTGAAATATTTTTCATGATATAGCAAGGGTGAGCAACAAGTTTTCCCAGCAAGTTTTAAATACAAGAAAAATATATCATGATTGAAAGAATGAATAATAAGCTGACAAATTTTCATCCATATAATAATTGTGAAAGAATATGAATCAATTTCCATAACTGAATGATCGAGTCAATAATGATGAAATACAAATAATGAACATGAATAAATTTAACTGAACCAAATGGTAATGAAGGTGATCAATCTTTCATTCCTGATGAACATCTGCAACATGCATAATGTGTGAATAAATAATCAAAGATGTAGTGTAATCAACAATGATTAACCACTAGCATTGTTGAAAAATCATAACTCAGGTTTGAGTTAGAGAACTTGCATATACTGTCGACGTCGGGATTTTTATTTTTCCCTTTATGTTGTTGTCTTTTGGTGTTCTCATGTTAGGTGAGATTTGTTTGAAAAAACAAGTTTGAAAAGATCCGACATGTATATGTTGATGATTTGACTGTAAGAGTCGCCAGTTGGTATTTTTAAATGGTTACACCAACTCAATCGAGAAATGGTTTGCACATGTGACGCCCCCAAATTCGGGTATCTTCCAACCCGACAGATGGTGCTACACGGTACTACCATTCACACATACATTCAATTGACAAGCCTCAATAGAACGAATATTTCTTCTATATATTCAAAATAATATTAACATTTCCCCATATTCTTTATAACCATTACATTGTTCTTGTCATAATATTAAATATATTACAATCATTCACCATATACTATTACATAAGTATTCTACGGGTTCGTTTTCGCCTTGCCCTTATCTTTGTTCTGAGCCCTTGATCTGCTTCGATCTTAAATTTGTGTTCATATGGTTCAAGCAAGAGTGAGCACGCGACTAGCTCAAAGAACTACAACATTTCTAATAAACAACATGCTTGAAACATAGGAATCATATATCTTCAATAACTGAACAATAGTTATGAAGTACTATCGATAATTCAAAATAGCACTTCTTTTCCTTCAAATCGTTTTACAACAACAATATTCAGTAAAACATCAATTCTGGTCCAAGACCTTGAGCATTTCATAAGTTCTTTGAAAAGGACATCCCGACACTAAGTCCGACATCAATACTACTATATCTTACCCTTCTTCTCAATCTAATTATGGTTCAGATTTATTATTACTGATTCTGGCTTTCTGATATAGTTTACATTGACATTACATTTATGTTTGATTGCTTGTCTTTATCTTTCATGCAACATTATTAAGGTTTAACAATACCTTACAATGCTTCATTAAGTTCTTTAGTTCATTACCAATGAGTTCCCATTCATTTCATACTTGTAAACTTTCTTCACTGTCCAAACCGTAGGGTTGACGCTGCGTCGCCACCCTTCCTTCTCTATGTCGTGCTGCGGCGCCACTCTGCAGTGGCTAAAGACTGGATTCCGGCAACACTTCATTACTTAGGATTTGCTCATCATTCTAAATGAATTCTAAACATCAAATAAACATTTCAAACTACTTATTTCATCAACTTATTTTCAAATTAGGTTTTGACTTATTCTTCATAAGTTCATGACTTAATACGTATAAACTACAAATTTACATTCCTTATGACTTATTATAAATTTAAGTCCTTTAATCAACATTGTCACATCTTATCAACATACTACCTTCGTATAACAAACAAATGACAAGTTCATCATAAGTTCTTCATAAGTTTATAACTTATTTAGGTTCAAGTTACTTATTCATGACTTCTTCGGCTTAAGTCCATTGCTTATTCAATTCTTACATGTTCTTAGCATACATGTTCATTTCATTACACTTCTCTTATCATCCTACAATGGTAGAGATGGAAGAATATAGGATCATAAGATCATTTACCTTTGATGACTAACTTCTTCTTCTTGGAAATCTAGCAAAGGAAGTTTTGGCTTATAATTTCTTATTCTCTCTAACACTTAAGTTGTTTAATGATGAAAGAAAATTAACAAGCAACAAATGAAAATCCTAGCCTTCTATTTATAGGAAAACCAAAGTAAGGGCACTATGGTCATTAGGACATCCCACCTCCTTAGTAACCTCCTTACTATTCCCTTCTTAACAACCAAGTTAACTTGCTAGCCACACATTTTACTTGGCCACCACATTAACAACTTGGTCATTACATAAAGTTCTTGCCCACCAAGATAACACATATCATCATTGGTTTCTCCATGGATCATGTCTAACTCATTGGATCATTACATTGGGCTTAAGTCTAATTAACTTAACTTAACTTTGGGCTTGCATTAATAATCACTTGGGCTTGCACCTTAATTCTTATTGGACTCTACTAATTTGTTAACAATCCTACAAGTCCCACTTAATTGGCTAAAAGCCTTATTGCAAATACTATACGTATCCTTTTCATATTCCTATTCGTATATTAATTCACAATATATGATATATCATTATTCATACCTATTCAT
This sequence comes from Panax ginseng, assembly GCA_020205605.1. Taxonomy (NCBI): domain Eukaryota; kingdom Viridiplantae; phylum Streptophyta; class Magnoliopsida; order Apiales; family Araliaceae; genus Panax; species Panax ginseng. Next base: position 49,094,598 of record CM035134.1, read on the forward strand.
ACAATACTTCGTATTCAATACATTGTACAATACATACGCATCATAGAATCATTACTCTTTCTTCTTAACGCTTAATATTCCTAACGTTCTCAAATTAAGTACACATGCGAAATATTATATTTTCCATACTTAGATTATTATTACATAATCCACCTCACCTTGATATTGTAACGTTGCATATTTCTTGGAAGTTTAAAAATAATTCCCGAGCGTAAATCGATGAATAGTGTTTTTCAAAAAATTTCTCAAAAAACTTTTATTTTCGTTTTAGAAATTCAAACACTTTAATTCTCCCACGTAGTTAAAATACTACGACTTTACGATGTTACTAGGCTATAGAACGACATTCATCTTACTAACACATAATAATAATAAATAATATTATTTTATTCATTATTAAAAGTATTTACAAATAGTTCGATTTTCTGGGGCGTTACACTCTCTCCCCCTTATAAGGATTCTATCCCCAGAATCTCGCTATATAAAAAAATTACACAAACAACTGAGGGTAATTCTTTTTCATCTTTTCTTCCAATTCCCACGTTGCTTCTTCGACATCGTGGTTCTTCCATAACACTTTTACCGAAGATATAACTTTGTTTTGCAGAACTTGTTCTTTTCTATCAATGATTTGAATCGGCATCTCTTCGTACGTTAAGTCCTTCTCGATATGAATAGGGTCATACTCTATTACGTGCTTATAATCTGACTTATAAGGAAGCAATACCGATACGTGAAATACATTATGTATTCGTTCTAAGTCTGGAGGTAATGCTACTGTAACACCCCCTTTCTGAAATAGAAAGAGAGGTTACACAAACACAACAAAACTGACAAATATATAACAAAATTCTAATCCACAAAAGAATAATCTCATACTGATTAAATGTCTTAGAACAAACCATAATAAATGTCACATTGGCTCAAACCACAAGCTGAAATAATCATTCCCGCAATGGAGAGATGGAGGTCCGGAGGTGGGGACACGAAGCCAGCCGGTATTATCCCACAATGGCTAGAGAGGCAAAGATCTTTGGGCCGTGTGTGATCAGTTCTGACGAGGACGTCAGAAATTTAAGTGGAGGAGTTTGTAACATCCCAGTCCCACATCAAAAGATAGGGGAAAAATTTGTCTACATATAAGGAAATAAGTTACTACCAATAGTACCTTCAAGTCATGACCTTTTGGGAGCCTGTGGTGGGCTAAGATGACCCAAGAAGATACTATTGGGCCAGTAGTTTGAGGCCTTATTTTGATGGATTTGATTCGATTTGGACTTGGGATTTGACCAGAGATTTGTTCCGGACTCGGGATTTGACCCAAGTTATTTTAGCTACCATATAAGCTACCTCACCTACCCATTTTAACACTTCGAAAGGTCCTATAAATCCCGGACTTAACTTTCCCTTCTTTCCAAAGCGTATCTTTCCTTTCCAGGGAGATACCTTTAGAAAAACGTAAGAGCCTACTTCAAATTCTCTATTTTCTCAATGCGAATCAAGAATTTCTTCACTTTGTCTTGAGTCGCTACTAGACGACGCGATCAGACGGTTTAACAATGTCCGCTATTTATTGCACCAATTCAGGTCCTAGCATTCGGCGTTCTCCTACTTCATCCCAATATAATGGTGTTCTGCACTTTTTCCCGTACAAAGCTTCGTAAGGCGGCACACCTATGCTTGCATGATAACTATTGTTATACGCAAATTCTACTAATGGTAGATGATCATCCCAACTACCCTTGAAATCCATGACACAAGATCTCAACATATCTTCTAATGTTTGAATTGTCCTTTCACTCTGTCCATCAGTTTGTGGATGATACGCCGTACTCAGCTTCAACTGCGTTCCCAACTGCTCTTGTAGACTCCTCCAAAAGTTTGATGTGAATCGTGGATCACAATCTGACACAATCGTCACTGGTACTCCATGTCTGAAAATTATTTCCTTAACATAAAGTCTAGCTAACTACTCTAAGTTGTATTTGACCCTAATTGGCAAAAAGTGAGCCGATTTCGTCAACCGGTCCACTATTACCCAAATTGCATCATACCCCTTCTGAGTAGTCAGAAGTCCTACAACAAAATCCATCGTGATATTCTCCCACTTCCACTCCGGAATTTCCAATGACTGTAGCAAGCCACTTGGTCATTGATGTTCGGCCTTAACTCTCTAACAAGTCAAGCACCTACTCACATACTCGGCGATCTCTCTCTTCATATTTGGCCACCAAAAACTCTGTCGAAGATCTTGATACATCTTAGTGCTACTAGGATGAATCAAAAACCTCGAACTATGAGCCTCTTATAGAACCTGCTCCTTTAATTCCGTCTCATTCGGAACCCAAATTCTTCCTTCAAATCTCAATAACCCCTCATTATCAAGACTATACTTAGTCTCTTTTGCATTATTTTACCACTCCTTTACTCAGTCACACTCATCAGTTTTGAGCTGCACCTCCTTAACTCTCTCTACGATGGTAGGTTGCATCTCCGTCGCAAAAAGTATCTTCCCCGATTCACTTGGCAACTTCACTTCTATCTCCATTCTAGCCATCTCTATTATTAACTCATTTTGAGCTGTTAACATAGACAACTTTTCCCGACCCTTTCTACTTAAGGCATTAGCAACTACATTGGCTTTTCCAGGGTGGTACATGATTTCACAGTCGTAATCCTTTATCAACTCTAGCCATCTCCTCTGCCTCATATTCAACTCCTTCTGTGTGAAGATATATTTTAGACTCTTATGGTCCGTGTATATCTCACATTTTCCCCATAAAGATAATGTCGCCATATCTTTAATGCAAAAACTACTGCGGCCAGTTCTAGATCATGAGTAGGTTAAACTTTCTCATAATCTTTCAACTGCCTTGATGCATACGCAATGACCTTGCCATGCTGCATGAGCACGCAACCAAGTCCTCTATGCGAAGCATCGCTATAAACTATGAAATTTCCTATGTCATCGGGTAATGACAAAACAGGCGCTTCACTCAATCTCTTCTTCAGTTCTTGAAAATTGTCCTCGCATTTATCAGTCCATGCGTACTTCACCGTCTTCCTTGTCAAGTTAGTCAACGGAGTAGCTATCTTCAAAAAATCCTGGATGAATCTCCGATAGTAACCCACTAACCCTAGGAAGCTTCGCACCTCAATCGACGTTTTCGGTTGCTCCCAATTCATCACCTAAAAATTGTACCTTCTCCAACCAAAATTCACACTTAGTGAACTTCGCATAGAACTTCTCCTTTCTTAGTGTCTCCAACTGTGAGACCCCAGATTTTATAAATAAAGATTTAAATTTCTCGAAATATTTTTTTATATTATGGTGTGGATTTGAGATAGTGTTATAGTTATGGGTAGTATTTGAAAATTTTGCAAAGTATACAAGTTGTTATAAATATTCGTTTGGTCGGGGAATATTCTTTTTGTCGGGAATATCCGTACGACGGCACAATTATTGGTGGACCCCACAATGTAAGTAATTGTCGTAGTTAAAAATGACAAAAATATTTTATGGAAATAACGGAGGAGGTTTTACCATTAATACCGTTGAACTACCCTAGGTAAAAGTACAAAGTCTGATGTCTGTGGTTGCATAAGAGCACATGGTATTGATTATTGATGCTTACGTAAGAAGTCACTCGCTTATAATGCATTATTACTACAAGAATTCTTTGCATCATATCTCTCATATTATTGATCCAATTATTGTCACAGTATCATGTGCATAATATGTTATATTATTAAATTAATAATTGAGACGACAAAGTTATTCATATTATTAAATTGCAATATTTACAATGTCTAGAAGTTCTGTCAAAGAGAGGTTTGGTCACCTAATTGCGCGCCAATAGGGAGAAATCCTTATTGGAAAGCCCCCTCTTTCTTGGGAATGACCTAGTTGTTAAATATTGTGAGTTATGATATTAATGATGGATAAGTTCGTGTTGATTAAAGATGAATTTGATAGTTCCATTGTGTTAAAATTATTTGTGTTAGTGAAAATTGACATTTATTTCGATAATAATTGATGTCTGGAGGTTATATTGTTCAATCGGGTATTTGGGGAACTTTTCGTGTCAGAGTTACTATTCACGAGTTACTATTCATGAGTTACTATTTACGAGCTACTATTCACGAGTTACTATTCACGAGTTGTTATTCATGAGTTACTATTCACAAGTTACTATTCATGAGTTACTATTCATGAGTTTTAATAGTAACTTGACCCTTCAGCTTTCCAAGAGTTAATTACCCCTTCGCAAATAGTAGTTGCCTCTTAAGTTACTATTCATGAGTTACTAGTCATTTTGACCCTTTGTTAAGACCAAGAGCCACTCTTAGTTTTTCTATAAATAGAAGCTCATTCCTTCATTATTTCTTACAAATTCATTGAAACTCTAGAGAGAGAAATTATAGAGAGAAGCTATAGATAGAAAATTATAGAGAGAAAGAAGAAGAGTATTCTGCTACTTCACTACTTCTATATCCAGTTTCTTTTGCGGTAAGGGGTGTTATTCTTTCTTATTCATGAAGAGAACTTCTGTTACTCCATTCTTATTTATTCTGTTGGAATAACCTACATACGCGGCATACCCTATACTTGGTGAAATCCTTATGTTATTCCATTCTTTATTATTCGCTGGAATAACTCAGATGCTCGGCTTACCCTATACTTGGTGGAATGACTCAGATATGTGGTTTACCCAATACTTGGTGATCTTCTTCTTCCATTATTCCATTCTTTATTATTATGTTGGAATAACTCGTTTATAATGAAGTACCGCATACTTGGTGAAATTCTTTTATTATTCCGCTCTTTTATTATTCTATCGTAATATCTTGTCGATGTAAATTTCACCGACCGGTTCCATATTTATTATTCCGCATTTATTATTCTCGTTTAATATCCTGCTTGGTGTAATTTCACCTTAACACGGTTCTATTATTTATTATTCCGCATTTATTATTCCGTTGAATAACTTTTCCTCATGTGGATTGCCACATGCATGGTGAATGATCCTTTGTATTCATTCCTTATTAAATTGTGGAAATGATCTCAGATATCGTGGATTACTGCATGGCGGTGAAAATTCATTTGCGCTTCATATATTCTTTATTATACTCAAATTGGTTAAAGTTTTGACTTCTATACTCCGTAAATTAGTGGAATATCCTTGATATTTGCGCTTCATCCAAATCTTTTCATGGAAATATTCTTCTGAGCATTCTTGAATTTTACTTTACAAAGAAGTATCATGTTGACAATTTAGACATTATTAGTTCCTGGATAAATTAATTCTTGAACTTGTTTTATTGAATTATTATGTCATTGTCATCATCCTCATGTTATATTATGTCGAAAGTCATCTTTAGCTTACGTGCATAGATGGACTTAATATGATTATGACCAGGGATCATTCGGTGTAATCATGACCTATTATAAATAATGTGATAAAAGTCCTCAGTGGCCTGTAATGCATTGATGAATAGTTTTTGGTATGATTATGACCAGGGTTTATTCGGTATAGTCATGACCATTGATGATTTAATGAAAATCCTTGACCGTGGTACAGGATGATTAGATGTGGTGGTTTATTTATTGTCGAGTCTCAAATGATAAAAATTGATGAAAACCTTTTAAAACCTAAAAGATAGTAGACTTTTATTCTCTGCTTGACTCTTTTAATGGATTGCATATTCACGCAGCTTAAACTTGATGTCTATTGTATATTATCGGTTTAACATTGTTGAAGACTAATGATAATTTATTCTCAGACATCTTAGTCATAATATTTCATCGGGCTAGTTGAGCTCACCCTTTCCTTCACCGTTTCTCTTCGAGAAATGAGAATATAGTCAAGGCGAGTCGGGGAACGGAGTGACGGGTCCGTATGATAACATTATTAGTCCTCACTATTCTCGTTAAATAGTGTGACAATAAATGTAACGAGGACTGAATTTGAGTTTGTATATTTGCCTATGAGGACTCCATTGAGAATGGATATTGTCTAGAAGCGCGATTTCTTGTTTAAACTCTCAGTTTATGTTTTGTCGTATTTTACACGACAGCTGTATAGTTAAATTTGTATTTGTATTGTGTACCATGTATTTGGCAACTCAAGATGGGTGATTAATACCTAATTTTGGGGGCGTCACAGTTGGTATCAAAGCTTAGGGATATGATCCTTGGCTAAGATGTGAGATAAGAACTAGGAGGGGAGAGACGGGGAATTCCTTCGCTAGTATGACCTACCTAAGTTTATTTGGTATTTAATTGGTCGGTCAGTGTATAGGGATAATATGTGACATGTTAATTAACCCTTGTTTTGTGGCAGTATTTGAAAATGGCATCCGAAAATGTTGAGATAAGTAATGGAGCACAGGAGACCGTTGAGTCTCCACAGATCAATAATCAGGATAACGTGCGAGGATAGCGATAATCCTCCTGTAAACAACAACACTGATCAAATGACGAACAACGGTACGTTTAGGAGCGTTTTAGAATTCATGCAACATCAAAGTAAGGCGGCTCCTGCTCATAATGCGTAAAATAATGGCAACCCACTACATTACCACCGCTAAATGATTCAAGGAGCCGGGACCACCGGAGTTTTTGGGAAAGCCAGAACCACTTAAGGCGAAAACGTGGTTAAAGTAGATGACTAAGATATTTGATGTCTTGGGATGCTCTGAGGAGCAAAAAGTTCCCTTTGCCACCTTTATGTTGCGTGAAGAGGCATATTACTGGTGGAAATCTGTAAAATGTACCCAGCCTGACGCACTCAAGATGTCTTGGGATAAGTTCCAAGAGCTGTTCAACGACAAGTACTTTCCCGAAAGTATTCGTCACATGAAGGAGGTGGAGTTCATCAAGCTGGAGCAAAATAATATGACCGTGTCGCAATATGAGTCTAAGTTTGCCGAGTTGTCTCGGTTTGCATCCCATTTGGTCGATAATGAGGAGCGAATGACGCGAATGTCTCTAAGAGGTTTGAAACCCAATATATGTCAATACCTCATTTCTCATAAACTTTGTTTATATTTAGATGTTGTGAATAGGGCTCAGTTATTGGAGCGCGATAATGAGTCAGCACAACCAAAAGGCAACGACCAACAACACGATAATAATCGTACCGGTGGCAAAGGTCATCGGAACAATGATAACCATCGTGGGGGAAATTATCATGCCAAGAATGGTAACCATTTCGGTGGTAAACATGGCCAAGATAATAAGAATGGGAATTTCAAGCAGAGGAAATTCAACAATGATGGAAAGACGTCAGCACCAGCACCCGTTATTAAGGAAGGAGAATGACCGCCTATCATATGTTTCAAATGCGGAGGGGAGGGACATATCAGTCCAAACTGCGCGATGCCGTCCAAAGCATGTTATAATTGTGGAAAAGAAGGTCACTTAGCCCGATTTGTTCCATGGTTGCATCCAATCTCTAGGTATCAAAAACATTACACAGATAACCTACTCACCCCTTCCTCAATAATTTCCTACTTTGTGTCATGGTTAGACAACACGAATGTGCCGGTGATCTATTCCCGTAAAATACTACCTGAGGTTGTCTTAACGTTCTAATATTCACACATTTCTTCTAACAATCTATAATTGCCCCATGGTTTACCAACCAATCCATTCTGAGAATTACATCAAATTCTCCTAACTTTATCGGTATCAAATCTACCAATAATTTACAACCCTGTATGTCTACGCAACAACTCCTATGAATATCTTCAACATGAATTATCTCTTCGTTTGCTACCTTATTATTTAAAGGTATAGGCAACTTTTTGGGAAGTAATCCTAATCGTCTAGCAAAATCACATGCTATAAACGAACAAGTAGCACCCGAGTCAAACAACATGTAAGCATTTATGTCATTAATCAGAATAATACCTATGACAACGTCCCTTGATGCAACTGCATCTTGGACTGTCATGTTAAAGGTACGGCCCATCGGCCTACCCGGATGCGCTGGACCCCCAATAGCTAACTTACCGCAATTGATGCCCTTGTTCTCATCCATCCCCTTCTTCTGGAAATTCTTTGCCATGTGGTCAGTTGACCCACACACAAAGCATCCGTGATTCTTCTTCGAACTTGGACAGTTTGGCGAGATATGCCCTTCCTATCCACAGTTATAGCATACGGCCTTCCCCTTGAGACAGACTCCTAAGTGAGTCTTCCCACAGGTCTTGCAGGCCTCCATCCTCATCTTCGGGTCTCCTTGTTTCACTCCGGTATTCCCAGAGTTAAACACCTTCCTCTTCTATCCATCGCCACTACCGTTGGCTCTTTCGACTTTCACTCCCCCATCCACTTTCCCCTTATTTTTCTTATCCTTGTGGTATTGGCTCAACGCCTCGCTACCACATTCGGCGATTATCGCCTTCTCTAAAATGGTTCCAAATGAAGTACTCTGGAACATAGAAATACGGTTATAGAGCCAGGGTTTCAAGCCCTACTCGAACCATTGCGCCTTCCTAACCTCAGTGTCCCCTTGTTTCAACTCGAGAAACCGCATCTCCATCCTTCCCTGCATGCTCGTGGGAAAGTAGTTCTCGAAGAATTTCTCCTTGAACCTCTCCCACGTTACGTTCCCAATATCCGCTCTGACCTGATTGGCCTCCCACCAAAAGTTGGCCTCTCCCTTCATCATGTACGTTGCAAAGGCAACCTTCTGGGCCTCGTCGACATTTGCTATCACAAATGCCTTCTCAATTTCTTTTACCCACATTTGGGCTTCGATAGGGTCCATAGTTCCTTTGAACTCCGGCGGACCCACACTCTTAAAATCCTTAAAGGTAGTAGCTCGTGCTACTCCCGTATTTATGGTGATATTAGCCCCAATTCTATTAAATGTGGCTGTTATTAAATTAACAAACTCCTGCATTGGGTTAACCGAACCTCCCTCCGGTTGATTTACACTAGCGCCTTGAATTCGTTGTGCTCTTCTCGGCGGCATTTTGCTGATACAATAAACAACACATCGCGTTATTATTTCCTTCTTATTAGATAGTTATTATTCAAGATTAAACAATAACTTCAACATCCATTGCTCAATTATTTCGTAAAAAGGCTTATATTCATTCATTGTAGTATAATACTACATCGTTCCATTACACAACCTAAGCTGATTACAATATTATCCCGCAATTGCTTTCCAAAAATTGGGATTTACAAAAGGCTACCCTTTTCTATACAAAAGAGGGTTTTACGTCACTACTAGATACAAATATTTACATATCTACACTACTCTATCTACTAATAGATCACATCTGCCTTAAGGCATTATCAAAATCTGCCTTGGCAAGACCGGCAATAGTATCACGGCTAATAACATGCCGCGTCTGCCCTGCCTCTACAGGATAACCAGCTACCTCCTGCTGGAAATCTGTATGAGAACTCTTATGAATATAGGACATTCTCCCTATCTTCTGATGTTTGGTCTTTAGCTCCTCCTTGAGCTCAAAAACCTCATGCTTCAACTCGTGGACTTTGTCCTTAGCCAAAATCCTCTCATCGTGTTCCTACTCCCACATGGACTCCAAGTCCATCTTGTCCTCTATGATAGCTTGGAGCTCTGCCTTCGGCTCCTTAACCCCCTGACAGTAATGGATATTTCTATCCAACACTAACATAAATAATGACATCATTGACTCCCCAGGAGCCATCTCCGCTGCTATAGCTACCGGGTTGAAGGACACTACCTCCACCTCTTCTTCTATCATACCATCGAATATTGACATGAGATCATGATCCTCTGAGTCTCCAGACTCAATGATAACTATCGCTGGTTCTTCCACTATGGGGTTCGATATAACCTCTATTTGGTTTAACGATTCTTCACTAATAGCTTGTACATATAACGACATTCCATTTACTCCTGACATCTACACAAAATAATTAAGTTGATTAGTACACGTCAGTAGAATAATAAAAACACATAACATAATCATAATGCATTTTTATAAGGTTATTTTCGTCTTTTACTTCTCTTAAGGTTATGACTTAAGGTTTTTAATTCCCCCCTTAAGTTTTATAACCTAAGGCTTTGATACCAACCTGTGATGCCCACAAATCTGGGTATCTTCCAACCCAACAAATGGTGCTACACGGTACTACCATTCATACATACATTCAATTGACAAGCCTCAATAGAACGAATATGTCTTCTATATATTCAAAATAATATTAATATTTTCCCACGTTCTTTATAACCATTACATTGTTCTTATCATAATATTAAATATATTACAATCATCCACCCTATACTATTACATAAGTATTCTCTACGTTCGTCTTCGCTTTGTCTCTTATCCTCACTTTGAGCCTTTCATCTGCTCGATCTTAGCTGTGTTCATATGGTTCAAGCAAGAGTGAGCACGACTAGCTTAGCAAGTACAACATTTCTAATAAACAGGATGCTTGAAACATAGGAATCGTATATCTTCAATAACTGAACAATAGTTACGATGTACTATCGATAATTCAAAATAGCACTTCTTTTCCTTCAAATCGTTTTACAACAACAATATTCAGTAAAACATCAATTCCGGTCCAAGACCTTGAGCATTTCATAAGTTCTTTGAAAAGGACATCACGACACTAAGTTCATCAGTCCGACATTTCTTACGAGCACTTTTGGGTGATCAGCCCATAGTACTCTATGTTGATCAACACTACATTCATTAAACGTACGTGCGTTTAAGTTGTGACAACCTCACGTGCCTGTCGTTTGACGACAAAACATTTTTAGCATACTCAGTCTTCGTTTGAAAACCACACCAATATAACTTGGTAAACATTGACCAAACTTGATAGAAACATAATATAAGTCTAGCTGAAAGAGTTGGCTATCACTTCATCATACAATACTTCATGTGTAAGAATGCATGAATTACAAAGCTTGTCCAGATTGAACTGGAACAAGGGTTAGAATAATTGCCTTTAGCGTCTGCTACTATTTATAACACGTACACTTTAAGTGTCTAAGTCTCTACAATACATGATCACATAATGTACCACACTAGGTCATATATAATCAAGTATGTATACTACTATATCTTACCCTTCTTCTCAATCTAATTATGGTTCAGATTTGTTATTACTGATTCTGGCTTTCTGATATAGTTTATATTGACATTACATTCATGTTTGATTTCTTATCTTTATCTTTTAGGCAACATTATTAAGGTTTAACAATACCTTACAATGCTTCATTAAGTTCTTTAGTTCATTACCAATGAGTTACCATTCATTTCATACTTGTAAACTTTCTTCACTGTCCAAACCCTAGGTTTGGCGCTGCGACGCCAACCTTCCTTCTCTATGCCGCGTGCGGCGCCACTCTATAGTGGCTAAAGACCTGGACTTCAAGGCTATATATGTCGCATTCTCATGGTGAAACTCCAATGAGGTTGAGACACTTTGTCTTCAAGGCCAAGCAAAGACCATCATTTGGCCTTAGGTTGGCACCGCGGCGCCAACTCTGTGCCTCAGATAACTTTGACAGATTTTCAACTTTGCGAATTTCCCGGACTCGTAACTTCTTCGTTATAAGTCCGAATTGGCTCGTTCAAGAGCCTACGGTTCACAAATTACATACTCTACACGCTCATGCAAGAATTTTATCTATTTGACTTCGTTTGCTAAAATTTCACCTATTAGTTCATTTTTAATGAAAACGATAAACGTTCGTGAAACGTTCAACGCTTGTTTCTTCATTCTAAGTCAGAATCCGGTCATTTTCGAGTTCGCAACTCTATAATGCCAAATATGACTTGTCTCCATCGAAAACTAACGTTTTCGAGTTCAAACATAAAATTCAACTTTCATTCCGAGAAATTCACGAATTCGACGATTATCGTCCAACCGTGTGAATTCTGGCAACACTTCATTACTTAGGATTTGCTCATCATTCTAAATGAATTCTAAACATCAAATAAACATTTCAAACTACTTATTTCATCAACTTATTTTCAAATTAGGTTTTGACTTATTCTTCATAAGTTCATGACTTAATACGTATAAACTACAAATTTACATTCCTTATGACTTATTATAAATTTAAGTCCTTTAATCAACATTGTCACATCTTATCAACATACTAACTTCGTATGACAAACAAATGACAAGTTCATCATAAGTTCTTCATAAGTTTATAACTTATTTAGGTTCAAGTTACTTATTCATGACTTCTTCGGCTTAAGTCCATTGCTTATTCAATTCTTACATGTTCTTAGCATACATGTTCATTTCATTACACTTCTCTTATCATCCTACAATGGTAGAGATGGAAGAATATAGGATCATAAGATCATTTACCTTTGATTACTAACTTCTTCTTCTTGGAAATCTAGCAAAGAAAGTTTTGGCTTATAAGTGCTTATTCTCTCTAACACTTAAGTTGTTTAATATTGAATGAAAATTAACAAGCAACAAATGAAAATCCTAGCCTTCTATTTATAGGAAAACCAAAGTGAGGGCACTATGGTCATTAGGACGTCCCACCTCCTTACTAATCTCCTTACTATTCCATTCTTAACAACCAAGTTAACTTGCTAGCCACACATTTTACTTGGCCACCACATTAATAACTTAGTCATTACATAAAGTTCTTGCTCACCAAGATAACCCATATCATTATTGGTTGCTCCATGGATCATGTCTAACTCATTGGATCATTGCATTGGGCTTAAGTCTAATTAACTTAACTTAACTTTGGGCTTGCATTAATAATCACTTGGGCTTGCACCTTAATTCTCATTGGACTCTACTAATTTGTTAACAATCCTACAAGTCCCACTTAATTGGCTAAAAGCCTTATTACAAATACTATACGTATCCTTCTAGTATTCTTATTCGTATATTAATTCACAATATACGATATCTCATTATTCATACATATTCCTACAATACTTCGTATTCAATACATTGTACAATACATACGCATCATACAATCATTACTCTTTCTTCTTAACGCTTAATATTCCTAATGTTCTCAAATTAAGTGCGCACGCGAAATATTACGTTTTCCATACTTAGATTATTATTACATAATCCTCCTCACCTTGATATTATAACGTTGCGTATTTCTCGGAAGTTCAAAAATAATTCCTGAGCGTAAATCGATGAATAGTGTTTTTCAGAAAATTTCTCGAAAAACTTTTATTTTTGTTTTAGAAATTCAAACAATTTAATTCTCCCACGTAGTTAAAATACTATGACTTTCCGATGTTACGAGGTTATAGAACGACGTTCATCTTACTAATACATAATAATAATAATAAATAATATTATTTTATTCATTATTAAAAGTATTTATAAATGGTTCAATTTTCCAGAGCGTTACAGCACATAGACCTAGTGATGTGACACTGTTTAACCAATCTGTAAAATTAAAATTCGTTAGGGTCCGGGGGCTTGATAATGCGAAGGGAATGTGTTAGGCACCCCCTGACATCCGTGATAACACGGTTACCGACACTTTTTAATTTAAACTTTTATCTGAATGTGTGTGTGTGTGTAGGTCCATGTGCAATTGTCTGGAAGTAGTGTTATGCCTCATTTGCACCTATATACAAAGAGCTTGAATTTTGTATAAAAGTTTAATTTTAACGAGATATGGTAGTGATGTTTTGTAAAACAGGTTTTTCAAACCCATGTGCTCAATAGTAATTGAGGCATTTGATACTTCAATTTTATTAAATGTTCCGTTGGATTGTTTTTATTATTTTTGAGATGCAAAGCATCTTCGAGAAAATAACATACATAGCAATGTTGAACTCCTTGTGGGCATGAGAGCCATCTAAGGAAATTCAGACACCGTGAATAATTTATAAGCTGGCTGCAGGTGAAAATGTCCATCACGGGATTCGAATCTAGATTCAGGAACTGAATCTGTGATCACATGATTCCTAGCCTCACATGATAATTCAATATGTACAAAAGCTAAAACAAGAACTAGATTTGAATAAATCTAAACCATTTAAGCTTCATCGGTTCTAGTTTAGTCACCATGAACCGGTTAAAGTGAGAAATGGTCATATTGAGACAAATTTAACCCATATCAAAAGCTAGAAAACAAATTAGATTTAAGTAAATCTATGCAGTCCAGCTTCAACGGTTCCAGTTTAGTCACCATTAGCCAGTTAAAGTGAGAAATAACCAGATTTAGGCAAATCTAACCTGCAGGCCGATAAACAATTATATATACATATAAACGGTAAATATATATATATATATATATATATATATGAACTATCAACTGCTACGAAGTGTACTCCTGGCAGGACTTGAAATGTAAATATATATATATATATATATATATAAGCTGTAAACGCACCAGATATCACACCAGGCTCAATTGAACAGAGTTCGATATCAGTATATATATATTGTAAGGTTTTGTGAAAATCAAAGTAGCCATCAAATTTCAAAAATAGCGGAAGCAAAGTAAAATCAGATTTTAAAGTTTTTCACAAAGAAATTACCCGGATCAACATTTATGTATATTATTAATTAAAACGAAGAACAAGAAGTTATAGGATCATACTCTTGTAGATACGAGCTTCCACAGGTACGAGTTCAACTCCTACTTCTCCGCGATCTCCTTGAATCTCCGGGTAGATTCCTTTCTTTGATCAATGTTAGCCACCCAAGTGTATGGCCTCTAGAGGTGATCCACCAAGGAAGAAGAATATTCAAGAAGAAGGGTGTATTGGCTCAAACCCTAGTTTTTCCTTTCTCTATAGAAAAAAGGGGGTGTACTCTCCAACAATTAGAATCACGTATTTCTGATATCTGATATAAGACTCCTCTTATAAAGATATCAGGTAAACTTATTTAATTAAAATAAGGTATTGTTTATTTTATTAAACTCCTTTAATTAAATAGGCTCTCTAATCTTATTAGGGATAATTAATTAAACTTCTTTAACTAATTTTGCCTCCTAATCCTATTAGGAATAAATTAGAGTACTTATATTAAATTAATTCCTAAACACTTTTAGAAATAAAATAATAATAATTGTAATAATATTAATAAGACTCATCTTATTAATTTATATTTAATATTTTTAAAATATTAAATAATAAATATTAAGCTATTTAATTTATTCTATCACTATAGATTAAATTAAATATACTTAATATATTATTACGATTATGCCATTAACTTCTTAAATAATTATTCTTCCTTTTATGGTGTGACCCTATAGTTTCTCCATATTAAACCGGTTGTGAATAAATCAAGTAGAACAATTCTAATCTTATTTAAATAAATAAATTAATCTATTAATTTATTTATTTAAATAATATTTATTCTACAATAGGATTAAGCTTCCTTAGCGATTAAAGACTTTCCAGATAATATAGATTTCAACATTAATCATAAAAGAACCTTTGAGTAAATAGTTACCTTACAATTCATTCCTTCTACCATATAATATTCCAATTGAATATAAGACATGAAATTACTGTCAAGTCTTATTTTATTTAATTATATGTATTTCGATTCCTACATGCACAACTCCTAATGAATGCAAATTAGAAACTACTTTCTAATTTCATTCCACCTTGGCCAAGTATTCGTGGGTTGTCATTTATCGAATCACATAGGACATTTCACTTCTTTTACTAGAAGTGGTAGATTCTTTATTGATCATTCATTATCTCCATATATAACTTATTACACCCAAGCATACCCTTTGATATACTCTAAGAGTCTTAAGGAATAAATCAAAGTGTAATTCATTTTATATAAGATACTATGATGATCTCAAGTCTAAGGATCATTTGTACTACTATCACTACAGGAATTCCTATTGACAGGCAAGTAAAACTCCATTAGGTATTTCTTAGCGAGTCACGTTCAGTGAACTTATTCTCTAATAAGCACCTGCTTACTTGCTTTAATGTCTCCACATAAATGATCATGAGATCAATTATCCTCATCCAATGAGCAAGCAACGTACGTACCAATCTATCTGGATTCATTAATCCCCTTTTTAGTAATTCATTGATTGGGAACATTTTAGTTTTAAGCTATGTAAGAATTTAGATCTCATTAGCATGATCTCATCATGTATCTAAAAGCATTGTTTAAAACTATGGGTTTATCACATATTATTAAAACAGTACTATGTAGATAATTAAATGCCTTTAATAAATAATTCTTTTATTAATAAATAAATAAGATTTATTACAAAGTATATACTTTATCATCATACATGATTGGCTTGTATACATACTACTTTCAATCTCCCACTTGCACAAAAGCTAATCGTCGTGGTATCTCATACCCAACTTCTTGTACACACATGGTTCATCCGCATTTTTGATAAAATAAAATTCTTTGATTGTCTCATCAAAACGGATGTTCCACCTATGAGAAGCTTGCTTTAATCAATAAAAGGATCGTTGTAACTTACAGACTTGATTTGTTCCAACCTTTAAAACAAGTCCATCTGGTTGTGTCATATACACATCCACCTCAAGTTTCTCATTGAGGAAGGTCGTTTTCACGTCCATCTGCTAGATTTTGTAGTCATGGTATGCTGCAATGGCAAGCAAAATCCTAATGGACTTGAGCATCGCTACTGGTGAGAAGGTTTCGTCATAGTCAACTCATTTTCTTTGTTTGAAACCTTTTGCGACCAGTCAAGCCTTATAGGTCTCTACCTTGCCATCTGCTCCAGTCTTTCTTTTAAAGACCCATTTACACCCAATAGGCTTAATGCCTTCAGGTGGTGAAACCAAAGTCCATACTTGGTTTTCATACATGGAGTCCATCTCTGATTTCATGGCAGCTTGCCACTTCTCTAAGTCTTTATTACTCATAAACTGTTCGTAATTTAATGGATCATCATCATCTATGATGTGTACCTCATCGTCATCCTCTATGACAAGTCCATACCTATCGTATCTTTGGTACTCTTCAAGATTTACTTAATAGGGTGTGGTGCTGTAAGAATCTCTACTTGGACAGGTTCATCCATTTGATCTGTAGTGGTTTGTGGTTCTTGAATTTCTTCAAGATCCATTTTCTTCCCATTGGCCCTTTCAAGGATAAATTCATTTTCCAAGAAGGCAGCATGTTTGGCAACAAACACCTTTTGTTCAATAGGATTGTAGAAATAGTATCCTAAACTTTCTTTAGGATATCCCACAAACGTGCACTTATTAGATCTTGTTCCAAGCTTATCATTCTGAAACCTTTTCACATAAGCTGAACATCCCCAAATCGTAACATGCTTAAGAATAGGCTTCCTCCTTGTCCACATCTTATATGGAGTCTTAGGGACGGATTTTGAGGGAACCTTATTTAGTAGATATGTAGCTGCTTCTAGGGAATATCCCCAGAATGACACCGAAAGATCGGTAAAGCTCATCATGGAACGAACCATAGCCAACAATGTTTGATTTCTCCTTTTAGATACACCATTCAGCTGTGGCGTCCCTGGTGGAGTCCATTGTGAGATTATACCATTTTCTTTTAGATAACTGAGAAACTCACTGCTTAACTATTTAACACCTCGATCTGATCGAAGAATCTTAATACTTTTGCAAGTTTATTTTTCTACTTCACTTCTGAACTCTTTGAACTTTTCAAATATTCAGATTTTCATTTCATTAAATACACACATCCAAATCTTGAGTGATCGTCAGTGAATGTAATAATATAAGAATACCCTCCTCGTGCATTCGTTGTCATAGGTCTACATACATCTGTGTGTACCAACGCTAACAACTCTGTAACTCTTTCTCCTTTTCCACTAAAAGGAGATTTAGTTATTTTTCCCATGAGACAAGATTCACAAGTTGGATATGATTCATAATCCGATAGCTCTAGGAGCCCATCTTTATGCAAATTGGATAATCATATTTCATTAATGTGACCAAATCTATAGTGCCACATGAAGGTATAATTTACATCATCTCTTTTCCTTTTCTTTGTTTATTCAATTTGAAGTATATTTTCATTCAAGTCAAGAATGTAAAGTCCATTTCGTAAATTACCAACACCATATAAAACATTATTATTATAAATAGAACAACTATTGTTCTTTATTATAATGTCAAAACCATCTATATCCAATACAGATATTGAAATAATGTTTCTAATAAGTGACGAAACAAAATAACAATTATTTAAACTAATGGACTTGCCAGTAAGCGTATAAACAATAAGTACCTCACAAATAATACAAAGAACCTTTGCTCCATTTCCCACTCGTAGGATCTACCTCATCCTTGCTCACTTTTTCTATTTCCGACCAAATCCCCGCATATTATTACATATGTGAGAACCATAGCCGGTATCCAATACCCAAGTAGAAGATTGACTTTCAGAAAAATTAATTTCAATCATAAACAAACCTTGATTAGGATACGAAGCTTCTCCAAGCTTCTTCTGCTTTTGTTCCGCAAGATAATTCTTGCAGATCCTCTTCCAATGACCCGGTTTGTTGCAATAGAAGCAAATTCCTTCGCTAGCTGGATCAGGTTTCTTTTGATCCTTCACTTTCGCCTTTCCCTTAGCCTTCTTGGATTTCTTCTTTTCAAAAGATACATTGGGCCTCTTCCTTTTCTTGGAAGAATCATCCAACAGTAAGACATGGTTCTTCTTGGATGGGAAGTGACCTTCAGCAATTTTCAACATGTTAAGTAATTCAGGCAAGCTGACATCTAACTTATTCATGTGAAAATTCAAAACAAATTGTGAGAAGGTGTCCGGGAGTGACTGAAAGACTAAATCTTGACTCAATTCCCCATCCATGATGAACCCAAGCTGTCCAAGACGTTCAATCAGATCGATCATCTTTAAGACATGAGTCTCAATGGTAGTGCCCTTGGTCATCCGAGATTGAAAGAGGTCTTTAGATATTTCATATCTAGAAGTCCTACTTTGCTCACCATACAACTCTTGCAGGTGCAGCAACATAGTAGGAGCATCCATGGTTTCATGTTGACGCTGAAGCTCATTACTCATGGATTCGAGCATGATGCATTGAGCCACAAATGCATCATCTTGCCACTTTTTAAAAGTAGCAATCTCTTCCTCAGAGGCTATCTCTGCAACTTTTGCAGCTATGGGCGAATTTAGGACACAAGAAATCTTTTCAGCAGTGAGAACAATTCTTAGATTCCTTAACTAGTCTGTGTAATTCGGTCCGATCAGTTTGTTACCATCAAGTATACTACGCAGTGAAATTAGTGAATGTGACATTTTCAAAATTCTGCATGTAAAAAGACAATATTTTAGCAAACATTCATTTAATTAATTACCAAAATAAATTAGGTCATATTTTATATTGGTATCTCCCACTATTTTCTTCAAACTATATTACCCGCATTATATAGTTCGACAATATCTAATTAAAGATTTGCTAGTGAGAATAAGGATCCCATTTCAAATGTATATAGCCTTGTGTGTGCACAACAAACTATATATAAATAAATAGGTAGACAACTCTTGTCAAGTACATCATCATGTAACTCCTTATATTTTGCCTCTTAAATCATAATGGTCAATTGTGTGCACATCCGAACTAAGATGATTTAAGTTAAGTCATACCCAGCATTTCCATATAAGTGAAGAGAAAAATACAGCCCTTTTGTGTGCACAACAAAGCGGTAATGTTCAATTCCTTATAAACATCATATCTAATAAAAAAAAATATCTCAAATATTTAATACTCGCCTTGTGTGTGCACAACAAACTCATATTAAATATTCAATGCTCTATTGTTTTTATCATGCTAGAAGGCAACGTTCGATACTCTAAATATCTTTGAACGTTACAACTTAATATAATTTCATTGAGGGGTTTGTTATTATTAGTCTCATCTTGTTTAGCGCGCATGCAAATATATATAATACACATCATATTATTAAACATGTGAAGCATGTTTGCATAATATATAATATATATATAATACTAGCATGCACATATAGAATACTATATTCTACTCGGATTGATTATTGACTTTTATTCTAGTTTGGTTCACTAAAGCCATCAGGTGAATCAAAAGGTCAAACTCTATGGTGCAAGAATAAACATTTAAATATAACTATTACATTTAAACATGGGCTCCATTACAAACGAGTCTTCAAACGCTCCTTGATCTCCGGTTCTTCGAAAAAAAAATCTAACTAATTCTATTACATAAACTATTTAATTTAAATAGAAACCTTGATCAACAGTCAAAGGGAAGTACATAGGAGAGAGATAGAATTTACATCAAGAAGAAAACCAGAAAAGACAAGGCACGCATACCCCATTTAATAAAACCCATTATTCAAACATCCAACCAAAATAAATCCAATCACATTGGTCAATAGTCAATAATCAATCTCATTTATTATCATACATATCATCATATGTATCAATAAATAAAATATTCATCTTATGAATTAAAATCATTCCATATATATATGAGTATCATTTAATGGGCATTTTTATATTGCGTGAAATCCAATTTCAAGATTAAAATAAACTCTTTATTTTAATTATAAAATTATTAATAGTATTATAAATATATAATAACCGTTCCAGATTATATATATATATATATATATATATATATGTGTGTGTGTGTGTGTGTGTGTGTGTGTGTGTGTGTGTGTGTGTTTATAAAAGTGATCAAAATCTCCTGGGCCACATTTTTTTATTGGAAAACAAATCAGTTACTTACCATGTGATCATGCTTCAGGTTCAACCCTTGTTAAGTAATATATATATATATATATATATATATATATATATATATATATATATATATATAAAATATGTCACCACCACGCGAATCACGGATTCATATAAACCGAATGAACATGATCAGCTTTTTGAAAAATAAAATCAGCCATGGACTCAGCGAAATAAAAAAAAAATGTTTTTCAATATCTGATTTCGCGAATGTTTTTTTCTTTATAAAATAATAATTTTATACAACAAATTATGCCCAATAAATTATTCTAAATACATACCCATATATATATGAAATCAAAACTATGACGCCCCCAAATCCGGGTACTTTCAACCCACAGATATGGTGCTACACGGTACTCATCACTATACATTCATTCCATTGAAACAACATCAAAATGAACATAATTACTACATTCTTATAATAATAATAATAATAATAATAATAATAATAAATCATTTTCCCAGGTTCTGTATTCGATACATTCTTCGTTTATCATAATATGATTCTTAAAAATATATTAGTCTATTACAGGATAATCTACTTATCCATCTTAGCTTTGCCTTTATCCCTACTGGGATCCTCAGTTCTTTCGGCCTTAGCTGCAATCATATAATTCAAGAAAGAAGTGAGCATAACTAGCTCAGCAAGTCTAGCAATAGATAATATAAATAACACGTCGAGAATTATATGATTATCTTCAATAACTGAATAAGTAGCTATGAAGTATTATGAAACATTAAATAGCACTTTTCATTTCATAAGACAATTCCAGAGTACATATAGTAACTTAAGAATCCCGAGATGGTCTATAAACCATAAACATTCTCTTTTGGTTTTCACTCATAAAAAAGGACAACCCGACACTAAGTCCATAAGTCCGATATATCTTACGAGCACTTCTAGGTGATCAGCCTATATTACTCTATGTTCATCAACATTCATCCGTTAAATGTATTTACATTTAGGTTTTGGCAACCTCACATGCCCATCAAATAATCGAAGTAAAATACATTGGTTTGTTCATACAGAATCTTACCTTTGAATCCGTACCAAACAATTGGCATAGGATAGCGTTTACAATACTATATCGAAAGACTTGTAAACAAATCAATCTAACTCTTAGGATTAGTCTAGCCGAGTTAAAACTGGCATTGATTCTTTCATAAAATAATTCATGCATCTCATAACATGAATCACAGAAAACTCGGCTAGCACGAAGGTTTGACAAGCGTTAAGAAAACTTGCCTTCAAGCGTCTTCAAATAAATATTCAACAGTTCTTGGTCTTTACAGTCTCTACATGATATATTCATATACAACATTGTAATTAGCTACCAAGAAATCTAATCACATTGTTTTTACCAACTTCTTTCTCTTCTATATCTTAATTGAACTTATTTCATTAATAAAAGTCGTTTTGACTTAACTATCTTCCATTACGGCTTATTAACATCTTACATTACTAAACCAATACTCAACTATCATTGGTTAAGTACTATCGTAATTGAATATGATTTACCTTCCCATACTGTGTGTTCTTCTTCTAATCATTATTAAACAACGTTAAATTCCTAAATTCATCACTATATATATGATATAGGAATGGTATTACCATGTATACTAAGTATATACATGCCTCATCACTGTCTTACAACAATTTGGGTTCATAGCTAACTAAATCGGACATTTAATCGGCCTGCGTATGCTATGTACCGTCTTAAGTATAACATTGGTGTCACAAGGCACCATTGAAAGCGATGTTCTAAACCCTCGTCTAAAGCTTACTGGCCAGCGAGACTTACTATACCTAAGTGGAATCATGCATACCATTCTCCAAAGAGCTAATTTCCTCACCTTGGTCTTTGCGGTATGAGGTTTAGAGCTTAGAAGCGTACACATTGCGACGCCTCCGCCTTTATACTGAGCCTATGAAAATATTTTAGATTTTCCAATTCGATTCTTCCTGGACTAGTAACTTAGTCGTTATAAGTCAGATTTGGCTAGTTCAAAATCCATTTTCTCACACATTCCATTTACTTTGATTCTATCTGGATAAAAGTATTTTTTTAAATCCGTTAACAAAAAATTCACTATTTAGATTCCCATTACGCGTTCGTCGAATGCTCGTGAATGTTCATAGCCCATTTCTTCGTTCTAAGTTAGAATTCGACCATTCTTGAGTCCACGACTCTTCAATACGTTGTTCTACGCTATGCCATTGAAAACTAGGGTTTCCGATTTAAACAATAAGTTTTGACTACTAATCCAGAAATTCTACGATTTCAACGTTTAACGCCTAATCTCGTAAATTTTGCCATAACTTTGTTACTCGTGTTTTATACGCCAAATCAAATGGAACCAATCCATTAATTCATTGTCTATAACCTAATCAAGAAATATACACATACCCTATAAATCATGATTTTCAATTTGTCCATCAACAACTAAATCAACGATTAATAGTTTTTCCGCGATTAAACTTTCTTAAACGCTTATGATTCCTACTTAAACATGGCTTATCAATGTTTTAATTCACTTATAGCCATCCTTATTACTCCGAAAGAGACATGATCCACTAATTCATACTTCTCTACGAAGAATAAATAGAAAGGATTGAAGACTAAGGTTTTACGAATTATTACCTTAACGTTCTTCGCGTTCTTGACTAAAGCTTGAATGTTTTGCTTTGGATTGCTCTTGATTACTTGTTACTACACTTTTCTCTCTCTCTCTCAATATGTTGGTCAATGTTTGTAAAACAAACAAATAAACCAAGATAGCTTTCCTTATATAGAAAAACCAAATAGAGGGAAAATAGTAATGAGGCAACCTCTTTACTATTCACACCTCCTTTGAAAACTTAACCACCAAGTAAAGCTACTTTAATTGGCCACCAAGTGGCCAGCCCACATGTCCCTTTGGGTCCCACATGGGTTGCCCCATGGGTTTTACCCATGTGGTGATCTATCGGGTCGATCCGCAGTTCAGTTTCTTGTTTCAGGCTTAGGGTTAAATCGTATTGGTCTTAATTTATCCTAAAATTGGGCTTTAATATAACTCATTCTTGGGCCTCATTCATTTACTAATTGGGCTTGACAAAGTCTAGGTCCAATAGCTAAAGTCCATTAAGACTTCATCGTATACTACTCGTATATTCTTGTATTCTCTTCGTATTTTAGTCGTACGATAATCGTAATATACGCCGTAATAACCTTCATACTATACTCGTATAATAACTAGTATCATACTCGTATTTCTCACATATAATAACCCTAATCATTATACACAGTCGTTTCATTCTCAAATTCACATTTCCTAACCCATAGGTTTTAAGTCCGCAAGCGAAAACTATTGTTGTAAATTCCCGTCTTAGAATTCTATCATTACGCATTTCTCAGAAATTCATTCTAAATTCTCGAGCAGAAATGGATGAATAGTGTTTTTACAGAAATTTCTTGGAAAACTATTATTTTCGTCGTAGAAATCTTAAAAAAAATTAATCCTAGCACATAGCCAGAATCCTAACCACATCCGCATATTCTAGGTCATAGAACGACCTTCAAACAGCTTACTCACATAAATAATTAATTAAATTAATTTAATTCAAATAATCAAATAAAAATTTAATTCACATAAAAATCCGATTTTCTCGGGCGTTACATTCTCCCCCCATATAAGGATTTTGTCCCCAGAATCTCGATACAATTACATAAACAAAAGATGAAAATTTTCCTTCATTTTACTCTCGAGTTCCCATACTGCTTCTTCAGCATTATGGTTCCTCTAAATTACCTTCACCGAAGGTATTATCTTATTTCTCAAAACTTGTTCCTTACTATCAACAAACTGAATTGGAAGTTCTTTATACGTTACGTCTTTTTCTATCTGAATAGATTCATACTCTATTACGTGTTTATAGTCCGGTTTATAAGGACGCAACACTAACACGTGAAAACACATTGTGTATTCGTTCCATCTCTAGAGGTAAAGCTACTCCATAAGCTACCTCTCCTACCCTTCTTAAAATTTTAAAAGGTCCTATAAACCTTGGACTTAACTTCCCTTTCTTTCCAAAACATATCTTCCCTTTCAAAGGTGATACCTTCAGAAAGACATACGACCCTACCTCAAACTCTCTCTTCTCATGGTGAGGATCTGCATACTTCTTTTATCTATCTTGAGCTGCTACCAATCAAGTACGTATTAACTTCACCAAGTCTGCCTTCTGTTGTACCATCTCAGGTCCCAACATCTGACGTTCACCTACTTCATCCCAAAGACAAAGGTAGTTCGCAGACTTCTTCCCATATAACGCTTGTATATGCATGCCTATACTAGCGTGAAAACTATTGTTGTAAGCAAATTCCACCAAAGGCAGATGTTCGTCCCAACCCCCTTTGAAATCCATAACATAAGATCTTAACATATCTTCTAGCGTTTGAATTTTTCATTTACTTTATCCATCCGTTTGAGGATGATATGTTGTACTCAACTTCAATTGTGTTCCCAGTTGCTCTTGTACACTTCTCCAAAAATTCGACGTGAATCATGGATCACGATCTAACACAATCAAAACAGGTACTCCATGGCTTGAAATAATTTCTTTGACATAAAGTTTAGCCAATTGTTCTAGGTTATACCTAACTCCTATCGGTAAGAAGTGAGCTGATTTCGTTAACCGATCCACTATTACCCAAATAGCGTCGTATCCCTTTCTTGTCATTGGAAGTCCCATTACAAAGTCCATTGTGATATGCTCCCATTTCCACTCTAGAATCTCTAGTGATTGCAATAATCCACTCGGTCGGTGGTGTTCAGCCTTAACTTTCTGACAAGTTAAGCACTTACTAATATATTTTTATATCTCTCTCTTCATGTTTGGCCACCAAAAGTTCTGTTGAAGGTCTTGATTATGTGGATTAAATGAATTTAATTAATTAATTATGGGAGTAAGCTAATTGAAGGTCATTCTATGACCTAGACATATCGGAATGTCGTAGTATTTTGACTACATGGTAGAATTAAAGTGTTTGAATTTTCAAGACGAAAATAAAAGCTTTCCAAGAAATTTTCTGAAAAATACTATTCACGCATTTCTGCTCGAGAATTATTTTGAATTTTTGAGAAATACGTAATGATAGAATATCGAGGTGAGATAGAATATTCAATAATATTTTAGTTATGGCAAACACAGTTTTTCGCCTGCAGACTTAAAACCTAACGATTAGGGAAATTGAATTCCGAGAAGGAATTTAAATGCGTATAATGAATTTAAGCAATGATTGTATAATACGTAGGTATTGTACGAGGGAATGAATATGAGTATAATACGAGGTATTATACGAGTATGTATGAATGATGGAATGTCGTATACTAAATGAGTTAGAATACGAGATTAATACGTAAATTATATGTTATAAGGCTTTAAGCCTATGTATTAAATTGGTAGGAATGTATAGGAAATTGTAATGTCCAATTGGAATTATAATAAAGCCCAAGTTTAGGAATGTATAAATCCTATATAGATTAATGAGTAAGCCCAAGTGCAAGCTAATGGTAAAGCCGAAAGATAAGTTAAGCTAAAAGCCCAAAGTATAAACGTATGGGTTATTGGATGGTTTAAACCCATGGGTGATCCAAAGTAATGAGCAAGTAATTAATGTGATAAGCAAGTAAAGTGTTTATGTGTGGTGAACAAGTAAAAGTTGTGATCAACAAGCAAAGGATAAGCTAGGTGATTAACAAGTAAACTTCAAGGCTAAGTTATGTGATTAGCAAGTATACTTAATGGTTAAGTATATGTGATGCCCAAGTATTAGATAGATGTTGTGATGACCAAGCAAAGTATGTGGAGGCCAAGTTAACTTAGTGCTTAAGCTTGGAATAGTAAGGAGGTGATTAAGGAGGTGGAGTGGATTAATGACCCTTATGCCCTAACCTAGCAACTCCTATAAATAGCAAGCTTTGGATTTCATTTGTTCCTTGCTCAAAAATACCAACAACTTATAGCTTATTGGTTAGAGAGAATAAGTGAGACTAAGCTAGAAAGCTAGTATTCATAATTCAAGAAGCAAGAAGGAGAACAAGGATTAATCAAGTGATCTTCATAGGTAAGGACTTAACCCATAATTCTCTTTCTCTTCCATTGGTAGGGAAATGGGTAGTGGTAGAACATGTATGCTAAGGAATGATAAGAATGAGTAATCAAAGGGCTTAAGTCTTAATAAGTCGTATAAGTCATGAATAACTATTCCGTAATCATATAAGTTATGAAACAAGGAAGAACTTGTAGGAACTTGTTTTATGTTGAAATAATAAGGTTGTATGATAATAAGAAGCAATGATGATGGTTAAAAGATTGAGACCTTGATAAACCTTGAGAAATGGAATCATAAGTAGTTATACTTTTATAAGTTATAATTCATGAAGAACAAGTAATAACTTATCATGTAAATAAGTTAATGAAGCATGTATGTCAAGATGTTAGTATGATGGATTGAATCCATTTAAAATGATGAACAAATCATAAGAAATGAAGTTAAGGCAGAATTAACGAGTTTAGACGATAATCGTCGAATTCGTAAAATTCTCGGAATGGAAGTCGAATTTTGATATTGAGCTTGAAAACCTTGGTTTTCAATGGAGACAAGTCTTATTTGGCATAATAGAGTTGCGGACTCGAGAATGACCGAATTCTGACTTAGAACGAAGAAACGAGCGTTGAAAGTTCACGAACGTTTATCGTTTTCGTTAAAAATGGACTAATAGGTGAATTTTGAGCAAACAAAGACAAATAGATAAAATTCTTGCATAAACACATAGAGTATCTAATTTGTGAACCGTGGGCTTTTAAACGAGCCAATTTGGACTTATAACGACGAAGTTATGCGTTCGGGAAGTTCACAAAATTGAAAATCTAAAAAAATTTTCTAAGGCACAACCCAAGGCCAAATGGTGGTGCTTGCAGTCACGGGCACAAGATGTCATTGCTTCATCGCTAACTCATGTCATGCATGTGATGCAGAGAGAGTTAAGTGTGGCTCATGGCGCCATCTCCCAGTTTTGAATGAGACATAAGAATGTTTACAAGTATAGAGTGAAAGATAACTCATTAGTAATGAACTAAGGTGTTAATATAACATTGTTAAGGCATTGTTAGACACTTAATGTATGAGGATTATAGGTTGAATATAAGTCAATCGAATGTTAACGTGAATGGTAAGCAATAAGTGTACGTAACCAATAACGATCGAGTCTCGGTTAGTGATGTGATAACGTTAGTAAGCCGTGAAAAAGGATGATTAACTCAAACCGAGTTGTATTAATAAAATAATTTTAATTAAGTTATATTAGAGAAAGAAGTTGGTAAGAATGATGTAAGTTATAACGATAAGCCGGAACCAATAATAACAAATCTAATACAGGATTAGATTGAGAAGAAGGGTAAGATTCATTAGGAACCATGTATGTTCATTCATGACCTAATATGGTTTGTTACGTGGTTATGTATTGTAGAGACTGTAAAGACTAAAAGGAAAAGTTATTTTACTGTAGCAGACGTTGAAGGCAAGTTTTTCTTAAACGCTTGTCTAACCTTCATGTTAGACAAGTTTTCTGTGATTCATGTTATGAGATGCATGAACTATTTTACTAAAGGGTCGATGCCAGTTTTATCTCGGCTAGACTAATCTTGAAGAATTGATTGATTTATTTACAAATCTTTCAATATATAATTAATAACGCTATCCTACGCCAATTGTTTGGTACGGATTCAAGGTAAGCCTGAGTATGAATAAACAAATGTATTTTTCATCAATTATTTGATGGGCACGCGAGGTTCCCAAAACTTAAACGTACATACGTTTAATGGATGTAGTGTTGATCAACATAGGGTACTATGGACTGATCACCCAGAAGTGCTCGTAAGATATGCCAGACTTACGGACTTAGTGTCGGGTTGTCCTTTTCAAAGAAATTATGAAACGCTCATGGTCTTGAGCCAAAATTGATGTTTTACTGAATATTGTTATTGTAAAACGTTTTGAAGGAAAAGAAGTGCTATTTTGAATTATCGATAATACTTCGTAACTATTGTTTAGTTATTGAAGATATACGATTCCTATGTTTCAAGCATGTCGTTTAAAAGAAATTGTTATACTTTCTGAGCTTGTTATGCTCACTCTTGCTTGAACCACATGAATGCAGCTAAGACTGAACGAACCGAGGGATCTGACAAGGATAAAGGCAAGACGAAGATGAACGATTAGTTTACCTTGTAATAAACTAGTAAGTTGTATATATTATAGTATGATGAACAAAGAATGTAATGGTTATAGAACCTGGGAACGGGATGTAATATTATTAATGTAATAAGAATGTCGTTGATACACACATTTTGATGTTATTTCAATAGAATGAATGTACAGTTATGAGTACCGTGTAGCACCATCAGTTGGGTTGAAAGATACCTGGATTTGGGGGCGTCACACTTGATACATCTTAGTACAACCTGGATGTATCGAGTACCTCAAACTATGGGCCTCACTCATTATCTCTTCTTTTAACTCAAAATTATCTGGAACCCAAATTCTTCCTTCAAAACAAAGTAATCCTTCTTTATCAAGATTATACTTAGTCTTCTCTTCATCCACCATCCTCTTCTTCATTCATTTGCAGTCCTCGTTACCTACATGTACTTCTTTAACTCATTCCACTATGGTTGGTTGAGTCTCCATTGTGAATAACATCTCTACTGCTTCACTCGGTAATTTAACTTCTAGCTCCATTCTTGCCATCTCCGTTATTAATTCATTCTGAGTCGTTAACATTGATAGCCTTTCCCTACCCTTTCTACTTAAGGCATCAAAAACTATATTTGCCTTTCCTGGATGATATAAGATATCACAGTCATAATCTTTTATTAACTCTAACCACCTTCTTTGTCTCATATTCAACTCCTTCTAGGTAAATATATATTTCAGACTTTTATGATCTGTGTATATCTCACACTTCTCCCCGTATAGATAATGTCTCCATATTTTTAAGGCAAAAACTACCGGTTCCAATTCTAGGTCATGAGTAGGATAGACCTTCTCATAATTCTTCAACTGGCGTGACGCATATATAATGACCTTGCCATGCTGTATGAGCACGCAACCCAATCCTCTATGCGAAGAATCGCTATAAACTACAAAATTCCCCATATCATCTGGTAAAGATAATACAGGAAAGCAAGCATGAATCTTAATAGACAATCCCATAGAAATCAATAAAGCTAACAATGAAATACATCAGAAATAACTAATCCATAGAATCCATTGCAATCTCAGAATAGAATTTAACTCATAATTGAATTAATGCTATTATCCACATATTAAAGACACATCATGAGATACAATAAGAATCAAAGAGAGAAAAAGAATAGAGAATTGTGATCTGTTCTCGTGATCCCAGATTGAATCTCTAAGGCTCCCCAATTGCTTCAAGTCTCCAAACTAATCAAAGATAAGAATATCTACTCTAACCTACACTACTTTATTATTGAAAATTAAAGAGAGAAAGTAACAGTGGTTCAAGCCTACCCCAAAGGGTGGTATATGTTTACATCTGATAATAAGTCTAATATATGTTCCGAGTCCCAATCGTAGCACTCTCTCCAAGCCATCACCCTGCTAGATCGTTCGCATGAAAGTCAACAGATTTTTAAGATTGGCCAATTGCTACTGTAAGGCCTTGATGGGGCGCACTTTTACGCTTATGTTTGGGTCAGGGCAAATGGTCTGTCTGGGCATGCAATGCATGCGTGTAATAAAGCTGTTAAAGCTCAAAGCTCAATTTGCAGCACCACCTATTTAGGCTCCAGTTTGTTCTGCTTTGCTCATTGTAACCATCTGCTACCTTTTAGACTAAGTACTTCACTCCAAGACTTCAATTCAACATTTGGCCACATACTTAACTCCGTTTCCTTTCCATCATCACTCCATCACGGTTTTGAACACAACTTAGCTCAAATAACACCAAGAAAGTTTCCAAAATACTAAAATTGCAAAATAAAGCACAAAGGCATAAAAATCTATACAATAACATGAGATTAAGCACAAATTCAAGTCAATTAATATCCAAATAAGTGGCTATAAAACCACTTATCAAATACCCCCAAACTTAAACTGTTGCTTGCCCTCAAGCAACCAAAACAAAACCAAATCAAAATGCACTGTAGAAACTACCATGTATGCATCCTACACTATCATGAACTTGAATCCAGTAGTCAGCCAGGAATGAGATTCAATTGCAATGCCTCAAAAAAACTACAAGATAATCAAAAGGAAAAATAACCCAAGACAAGATCATCATGCACAACACTCTGCAAATCCAAATCTGTCCGTACTGATATAGTGTGTAAGTGTAAAACAACCACTAACATGCTACTGAACAAATTTTTCACATACTATGCTTCTTAGAGGGAAAGAACCAGTTTTAAATCAAGATAAGCGGTAAATCAACCAAGTTCTAAACACGACCATTTATTACTCAAGTTTAGAGTCAACAGGGAAATTTATGCCTTTATTTACTCGCGAGGGCGATCCTCGCACTTTTCTGCGGGGTTTATAGCGAGTGCATTTTACGCTCCATCTCACTTTCTATTCCCATTTAAACGAGTGCGTTTTATGCTCCATCTCGCTTTCCACTTTTCATTGAACGAGTGCGTTTTAACGCTCCATCTCGTTTTGTTTTTTTTTTCCTCATATTTTTTTTAGAGCATAATACTGCATAGGCATGCATAACACTGAATTCCCCCAAACTTAAGCTTTTAATAGTTCTAGCTACCACCTAATAAAGTACTGACATTCTTTCATTAATCCCAGAATTCCCACCAGAAGGTAAATATGTGAAAATTTAAACTAAGCATATCATAATACTTACTCAAAAGTGCTAACCGGTTATATCAGTAACATACAAATAAGGACTTATATTATGCTATATCATCACAGCCCAGCTTAAGTCTCAACTCAGTTCAAAAATCAAATAGTTTTAATTTCATCACAGGCCAACTAAATAACACATCAACTGACACTGGAATCATGTAGTTACATAATGCAACATTTTTTTAAACATAATTACTCAACAGAATGCAACACTTCCTAACACAATCAACTAAAACAAGACAAAATGCAATCATGACATATACTAAATGCAACAAATAAACACATATACTAAATGCAACAAATAAACCTAATACCCCCAAACTTAAAAACTACAATGTCCTCATTGGAGATAAAAGGTATAAACAAACTCCCCTAGCTATCATCATCATCACCATCCTCCTCTTGCTCCGGTGGAGTGTCTGGAGGTGGATAAGGAGTAGTTGTCCCGTACGTCAGAAATTGAACCTGTGCTCCCAGCTGGCTAAAGGCATTTAATAGGATTCTAGAAAATTCAGCAGTGTAAGCTTGGAAGTTCATATGTATCGTATTCATCCTTCTTTGGAGGCGGCGAATGTCACGGTCCTGCTTGCCTAGAGGTGGCCTAGCTGAATGAGGGGCAGCAGTGTCCTCTTCTTCTTCTTCTTCTTTTCCATTTTCTTCACTTGCTGATTCATCCTCAGGCATCATAAACCCCCAGCCCCGGGGATGAGACTCTGCACCATTCCAAATGGTGTACTTCTGAATAGTGGTGTGGTCAATATCCCTCATCGGCATCTGGAGAGCCTCATCATCATAATCAATTCCCATAGCCAAGCACAGTCGAGTAACCAGAGAAGCATGTGGTATGCCCCCTGAAGTACTCCCTCTCATGTATTTCAGCATCGACTGATTTATGATATGCCCGATGTCTATTGATTTCATCTTCAGAATGCCATAAAGCAATGTAGCTCTATCAGTCGTGACATCAGCATGATGGCTCGTGGGGAGTAGGTTCGCACATATGAAGCTATACCATGCCTTGGCATATTGGTTGAGCGAGGTCTGCGGGAAATGGACCTTTCTGTCAGTGCCAGATTTGGTGGTCCATTTTGTGCCTGGCTTGCACAGTTCCTTCAA
Organism: Panax ginseng; assembly: GCA_020205605.1. NCBI lineage: Eukaryota > Viridiplantae > Streptophyta > Magnoliopsida > Apiales > Araliaceae > Panax > Panax ginseng. The sequence continues at coordinate 49,127,370 of CM035134.1, forward strand.
CAACTTATCTAAGTCCATTTCAAACCTTTTTTATTCAGCCCAATTCTAAGTACCTGATGGCTTTGTCCCCAAATGGAATATCTCGTTAGTTGCTTCTTTGGTATACCGCACTTGATTTCCCCGCACAAAGGAGATACCATTTTGGGATTCGTGAGCGTTGGCGTAGAATTCCCTTACTATCGCCATTGGTGCTGCCGCTGGTTTGGCTACCACTGAGAGCCATCCATGCCCCCTAATCTGGTCCTTAAGCTTTCCATCTTCTTCTCACGATTTAAAGCCCCTTTCTGGTACGAAGGATTTTCCCACTAAAACATCCATATAATAGTGTTAGGCCGAGAGGTTCACAAGTCGGGTAGTGTCCAGCACGTTTCTGTTGTTATCCCTGCTCTCGTGCTCACTGCTCGATGAAGGAGATGGAGTTCTAATACGCTTGGGTGCCATGATTTTTTGATGAAAGTATTCTGGAATGCCACTGAATCCTTCAATGAACCCCCAAATTCTGTCAATTTTGTATCAAGCACTGAAGTGCACTCAATAGAATACCAAACTCTGCTCCTTTTCTGATACTAAATTCTCGAATGTACACCCTTAACCCTTTTGGACCTTTAACCAAACACCCTCTGTGCACCATGATAAGAAATGAAGAACTAGGGTTCAGTTGAGTGGGAGAGTGGTGATGAGATTTCGGTAAGAATGGATTAAGGGATAAGACTGTTAGTAGCAATGCGACCCTAACCCCTTGTTTGAATTCGCTGGAGCAGGTGGTGCGAGAATCAACTCCCTTGATTGCTAACACTTGCTCAAACGCTGCTAGAAGGATGAAGAACTAGGGTTTATCAGGGGAAGTGAGACTAGTGTTGGATGGAATCGACAATAGCTGTATAGAGTGGGATCAAGGGTTTGATTTAGGGCTCTTAGATGTTCAGTTTTGTGAGAGAGAAAGAGTTTGAGAGTTCTGAAATTTTAAAGAGGTAATGAGGTAGAAGGCGTGGTCTCATTCGACTGATTTTAAAAACCCACATTAAGCTCGGGCGCAACTGCGCTATGAATGGTTGGGAATAGGGCGCAGCTGCGCTGTGTTAAATCTGGCAATGTTCATGTGGTGCAGCAGCGCTTGTTCTAAACTGTGTTGGGGCGTAGCTGCGCTACCCTGAACCTAGTCCTGACTCCCTGCTTGCTGTAACTTGATTCTTGGACTAGAATTTCTCTGCCCATTGGTTATCCCTGATGCAGATCAAAATGAACTATTAGCCTTTATTTAACTATAACCAATACTTACTACTAAAAATTTAATTATTATCAAAATAACGAACTAATTACTTTAAACAAGAAGAATTAAACACAGAGATAGGAAAATGATAAACTATAGATACTGAAGAATTAAACAAATAGGAAGAGAGAGATTTGATGGGGTGCCTCCCATCAAGCTTTCAGCTTTTATAGTCCGATTAATTTGGACTCTGTCTCGACAATCAGATTATCCAATTCCCCTACGATAAGTTAGGAATCCTCCATCCATTAGAACTACACTGTGTGTTGGTAGGTTTCCCATCTTATTAATCTGTGAAGTGAAAAAACCTAGCCTTATTCATGTACATGATGTCTCTCGTTCCATTGCATAGCTAGGGGTCTCATTCGTTTTGATTGAGACTACATTGTTGCGTTGAGGCATGGACAGTACAACAATCTTTTCCTCTTTTATTTCCTCTTCTTCAGTCCACCATGGTGTATACGAGACATCTTTATCATAATGCTCATTGCCTTGAATATGACTACCTAAAGGACATGGGGGTGCAAAACTCACTGGATTGTTCAACTCTGGTTGAGAAGGTATTTGGGGTATAATACAGGAAATCTGATATTCTTTATTTTCCAAACCCCTAGTTGTCTCCTCAACGTCCACACCTTTCAGTTCATCCAGTGGTATGTACACTTCTAGCTCTCTATCAGTTTCGATGTCCATGTCATAGTACCAACTGTTTTGATGGCGATTGTTCACGATTTAAAACATTTGATCCATCTGACTCTGCAGATTTCAAATTGACCTCTCTTGCTCAATAATCTTCTCCTCAGTTGATGCTACAAACTTGAACCACACATTCTCCAAACTTGAATTATCGTGTTTAGTTTCGGAATCCATGTATTGCTGACTATTCATTGATGAGTTAATGAGCTGCTCCATCTGTCTATTAAGATTTTGGGTTGATAACTCCTGACTCATTATCATCTCTTCTTGGTCTGCTATGCTTTTTGACATGAATTCCTTCAACTCTGAATTTTCTTCTTGTTGCACTGGAGGTGGATATGAGAAATCTGATGGATATGTTGGACTTGAGATGCAAAATTGATCTTGATAGTTATAACCCCATTCATAATCTGGGTGATACCCCCAACCTTGTTGATAATCCGGATAAGCATCGTTGTTGAAGTAATCACCCCCAAACTGCACTTGTCCAACCTTGATGTTGCATTGATAACTCGGATGCTCACCAGCACAGTACTCACATGTAACTACTATCTCTCGAGTGCGTTGGGCTACAAGAATATCCAACCTCTCCGAAAGTGTTGCAATTGGTGCTGACAATGTAGAAAATACATTGAGTCCCTCAGTTCTTGTGTCCCTTGGTTGAGTCCTATTTGCATAAGGCCCTTGATAAGAAAAGTCACCCATGGTACCTGAAAAGAGAGAAATATAGGAAGAGAATTAAAATAAAATAAAATAAAATAAAATGGTTAAATTAAGACTAATTTGATTGAAATTAATGTTGGCAAAAATTATTAAAATAATTCCCCGGCAACGGCGCCAAAAACTTGTTGGTCGTTTTACCGATCAATATATGCATGCAAGTACACACAGTCAACAAGTAATAAAGAGTAAGTAAAGTATCGTTCCCACGAAGAATTATCTAATAAAATTTACCAACCACTAACCCATAACCATTTCAGTCTTATTTAAACGAATGATATTATATTTTATATTTAAACTATGAAATTAAATAAACCTAACTATTTCTAGAGTGAGACTAGATAATGAAGACCTGAGATTACAATTTCATCTATTGACTCATTCAAATCCATACACTTCATGCTAAGCCAAACTAATTATACCGGTTTGTTAGTCGAGAACACTAAAGTAAAGTATAGCCATCTTTCAATGTACCATACCCATATCACATATAATCCATAGTTTATAGAATACACATGAACACCCACATTATCTAAATCACTATATGTCTATGTGATTTACAAATAATTAGGGTTTAAGCCCAAGTTCTCAATTGACTACGAATGGTGCTTCGGTATATGTCTATCCTAAGCACAAATCATACATCCCAACACAATGTAGAATATACAATCACAAGCTAAAAAGATCAAATCTAAACCCATACGTCGTTTCTCAAGTCCATATGGATTATCACAGTAATTGATGGCCAATCAACTAAGAAAGCAAGCATGAATCTTATTAGACAATCCCATAGAAATCAATAAAGCTAACAATGAAATACATCAGAAATAACTAATCCATAGAATCCATTGCAATCTCATAATAGAATTTAACTCATAATTGAATTAATGCTATTATCCACATATTGAAGACACATCATGAGATACAATAAGAATCAAAGAGAGAAAAAGAATAGAGAATTGTGATCTGTTCTCATGATCCTAGATTGAATCTCCAAGGCTCCCCAATTGCTTCAAGTCTCTAAACTAATCAAAGCTAAGAATATCTACTCTAACCTACACTACTTTATTATTGAAAATTAAATAGAGAAAGTAACAGTGGTTCAAGCCTACCCCAAAGGGTGGTATATGTTTACATCTGATAATAAGTCTTATATATGTTCCGAGTCCCAATCGTAGCACTCTCTCCAAGCCATCACCCTGCTAGATCGTTCGAGTGAAAGTTAACAGATTTTTAAGATCAAGGCAATTGCTACTGTAAGGCCTCAGATGGGGCGTAATTGCTACCGTCTTGGTCTGCAAGCGGTTTATTCGTCTCAGCGCAATTTCTGGCAAATGTAATAGGCTGGTTGAGCGCAATGCCACATGTACCAACTAGGCCTGGTTTGATCTATTTGCTCTGCTGCAACCTTCTGCTACCTTTTAGACTAAGTATTTCACTCCAAGACTTTAATTCAACATTTGGCCACATACTTAACTCCATTTCCTTTCCATCATCACTCCATCATGGCTTTGAACACAACTTAGCTCAAATAACACCAAGAAAGTTTCCAAAATACTAAAACTGCAAAACAAAGCACAAAGGCATAAAAATCTATACAATAACATGAGATTAAGCACAAATTCAAGTCAGTTAATATCTAAATAAGTGGCTATAAAACCACTTATCAGTTGATCCCATATTTTATATATTTCCCTCTGAATAGTCCTCCTCTAAATAGTTCTCCTCAGGCTCGGACTCTTCTACGTTCACTACTGGTACCCCCGCCACTGGAACTGGTACTGGCTCTACCCAATTTACTGACTCTTCACTTACCACGTGTATATCCCTATACATGAAGCTATCGATGGACATCTACAATAACACATAACATGTTTATTAGTACATAATACACAATAATATAAGCCCAAATCACATTTAGATTATTTAGGACTAATTTCCATATTTTAAATCTTTCAGTACTGAGTTTCCTCAATACTTAATTAAGAACTCTTTTCGAATTCCTTACCTCTGAGTTCTGATACTTCTAACAAGGTTATTAGCCTAAGGTTCTTCCCCCCTTAAGTTTATAACCTAATGCTTTGATACCAACCTGTGATGCCCCTAAATCTGGGTAATTTCAACCCACAGATATGGTGCTACATGGTACTCATCACTATACATTTATTCCATTAAAACAACATCAAAATGAACATAATTACTACATTCTTATTACAATAATAATAATAAATCCTTTTCCCAGGTTCTATAATCGATACATTCTTCATTTATCATAATATGATTCTTACAAACATACTAGTCTATTACAGGATAATCTATTTATCCATCTTAGCTTTGCCTTTATCCCTACTGGGATCCTCAGTTCTTTCAGCCTTAGTTGCAATCATATAATTCAAGCAAGAAGTGAGCATAACTAGCTCACCAAGTCTAGCAATAGATAATATAAATACCACATCGAGAATTATATGATTATTTTCAATAACTAAACAAGTAGCTATTAAGTATTATGAAACATTAAATAGCACATTTCATTTCATAAGACAATTCCAAAGCACATATAGTAACTTAGGAATCTCGAGATGGTAAAAAGACCATGAACATTCTCTTTTGGTTTTCATTCATGAAAAAGGATAACCCGACACTAAGTCCGTAAGTTCGATCTATCTTACGAGTACTTTTAGGTGATCAACCTATAGTACTTTATGATGATCAACACTTATCCGTTAAACATATTTACACTTAAGTTTTGGCAACCTCATGTGCCCATCGAATAATCTATGTAAAATACATTTGTTTGTTCATACACAAGCTTACCTTTGAATCCGTACCAAACAATTGGAATAGGATAGCGTTAATAATACTATATCGAAAGACTTGTAAACAAATCAATCTAACTCTTAGGATTAGTCTAACCGAGTTAAAACTTGCATCGATTCTTTTATAAAATAATTCATGCATCTCATAACATGAATCACAGAAAACTCACCTAACATGAAAGTTAGAAAAGCGTTATAAAAACTTGCCTTCAAGTGTCTTCAAATAAATATTCAACAGTTCTTGGTCTACAGTCTCTACATGATATATTCACATAGCACACTGTAATTAGCTACCAAACAATCTAATCACATTGTTTTTACCAACTTCTTTCTCTTTTATATCTTAATTGAAATTATTTAATTAATAAAAGTCGTTTAGACTTAACTATCTTCCATTATAGCTTATTAACATCTTGCGTTACTAAACCAATACTCAACTTATGTATACTCACCATAGATTAAATGAAATATACTTAACATATTATTACGATTATGACATTGACATTAACTTCTTAAATAATTATTATTCCTTTTATGGTGTGACCCTTTAGGTTCTCCATATTAAACCGATTGTGAATAAATCAATTAGAATAATTCTAATCTTATTTAAATAAATAAATTAAACTATTAATTTATTTGAATAAATAATATTTATTCTACAATAGGGATAAGCCTCCCTAGCGATCAACAACTTTCCAGATAATATATGTGAGACCCGAATTTTATGAAATAAAAGTATTTAATTTTCTTATAATTATTCTATTTAGTAAATGGTTAAATTGATAAAAAGGTTAAAGTTAAGGGTGATATGTGAAAAATTTTCAAAGTAAACAAGTTGTCATAAAATAATCGGTGATAAAAGTATAGTAATACGCATGGTTGCATAGTAGTACACGGTATTGATTATTGATGCTTACATGAGAAGTCACTCAGTTATACTCAATTATTGCTACAGTAATTGCTGCATCATATCTCTTGTTATAATCATGATTCCCTCCTCGTGAGGGTACATGAATGCTAGCTTGCCTCCCTCCTTTCTTCTCTCCCGTGATGATTCCTTCCTCACCCGTGACTCCTCTTCTCTTCCTATATAAAGGAATGAAACTGAAGGAAAGAAGAATGAATTTCTCTGAATGGTTTCTCTCTCTTTTTCTCTTACTTATTCTCTCTAAATTTATGCAGCAATTATAAGAGTATATTTCTATACTTTGCTAAAGTTTTATAACACGTTATCAGCATGAAGCTCTAACCAACTGAGACGGTAAAATTAAATTCTTGCAATTTATTATTATATTACCGGTTTGGCTATGCCACCAATAATATAATTTTATTCTTATAATTGCCTTTAAATTCTTGCAATTTATTATTATACTACCGGTTTGGCTATGCCACCAATAGTATAATGTTATTCTTATAATTGGCATGGCTTCGCCGCCTAGTATATTGTTTAACTGTCAAGTTATATTTATGTTTTATTGTCCATTTTTTAATTCTGTTATTTACAGTGGTACCATCTATCCTTGTTTATCTTACAAGACTTGGTGGGAACCTTTTTACCGCTTATTAAATTATAAGAATAACCTGTATATGCGGAATACCGCATACCTGGTGAATAATCCCTTATATTAATTTCTTATTAAATTGTGGAAATAACTTGTCTATGTGGAATACTGCATGCATGGTCAAATTTTTCTATTATTCCATTCTTTATTATTGTGTTGGAATAATCTGTCTACGCGGACTACCGCATGCATGGTGAAATTCTTTTGTTATTCCATTCTTTATTATTCTATTGAATAACTCCGCTCACGCGACTACTCGCATGCATGGTGAATGACCTTTCAGATTCATTCCTTATTAAATTGTGGAAATGATATGTCTCGTGATTTATTTGCATGGCGGGTGAAAATCCATTTGCGCTTTAGATATTCTATTATACTGTATGAGATATCATTTCTTTTGTACTTGTCATGGAATATCATTTTCTTTGATATTTTTCTTTTACGAGTTACAATTCATGGGTTACTATTCACCCGGTTACTATTGACTCTAGTATTATTCACTCGGGTATTCGGGGCACTTTTTGTGCCAAAGTACTATTCACGAGTTACTATTCATGGGTTACTATTCACCCAATTACTATTCACTCTAGTATTATTCACTCGGGTATTCGGGACACTTTTCGTGTAGGGGTACTATTCATGGGGTACTATTCCCGAAGTACTATTCACGGGATACTATTCCCCCAAAAAATATATTTCTTTTCTATCCAAATTATTTTTGGTACATGAATATTATTCTTGAATTTTACTCCACAAAGCAGTATCATGTTGACAATTTAGATATTTTTAAACTCTAGATAAATTTAAAGTCTTTAATATTTATCCTTGATTTCGTTTGATTAATGCTTATATCATTTTCATCATCCTCATGCTTATATTGTGATGAAAGTCATCTTTGGCTTACGTGCATAGATGGATTTGTTGATTATTGGTTTTACAGTTGTATATTTTTGGCTTACGTGCAAAGATGAACTGTTGATTATTGGTTTTACAGTTGTATATTTTTGGCTTACGTGCAAAGATGGACTGTTGATTATTGGTTTATAGTTGTATATCTTTGGCTTACGTGTAAAGATGGACAGTTGTATGACATGATCATAACCACTGGTGATAATAACGAATATCCTTGGCCCGTAGTACATGGATAATTCGATGATGTGATTGGCATGATCATGACCATTAGTTAACAGTTGAATGTCTTTGGCCATAGTGCACTGACAGACAATTGATTGGTATGATCATGACCATTAGTTTTATAGTTGAATATCTTTGGCCCGTAGTGCAAAGGTAGACAACTGATTGGTATTATCATTGTTATTACATTTGAATATTTTTAGTCTTTGGGGTAAGGATATTGAGTAAACGTTCTATTAAGCCTTTGTGGCAAGGAGAAACTGTTTATTTACATGATTACAAATATGAATTGTGGATTTAACTATAATCTTTGGTGGTTTAGGTGAAGATAGGTGATGATAGTTCTTTTTGTCTTGGGTATAACAAAGAACTGTGTTGTTGAGTATTACGATGGACTTTTAATCTAGAAGAGATAGTAGACATTATGTTCTACTTGACTCTTCTAATGGATTGCTTATTATGCCGCAATTAAACTTGATGTTTATTGTATTTTATCAGTTTAACACTGTTGAAGGCTAAGGATAATTTATTCTGCATTATCTTAGTCATAATATTTCTTACTGGGTTAGTTGAGCTCACCCTTTTGCTTTCTTTTACTCTTCAGGAAATGAGAATATAGCTGGGACTAATTGGGGAATGGAGTGACGGTCCGAGATGGTTGTTTTAGTAGTCCTCACTACTTAGTGTGATAATAAGTGTAATGAGGATTGAATTTGAGTTTGTATACTGTCTATGAGACAATATTCCTGTAAAAACTCAGCTATGTTTTGTCGTATTTTGCACAACAGTTGTATACTTAAGTTTGTAATTAATTTCTGTACCATGTATCTGGCGACTCAAGATGGGTGATGTATACTTATTTTGGGGGCGTCACAATATAGATTTTAACATTAATCATAAAAGAACCTTTGAGTAAATAGTTACCTTACAATTCAATCCTTCCACCATATAATGTCCCAATTAAATATAGGACATGAAATTACTGTCAAGTCTTATTTTATTTAATTATATGTATTTCGATTACTAAATGTACAACTCCTAATAAATACAAATTAGAAACTTTTTTCTAATTTCATTTCACTTTGGCCAAGGATTCCTAGGTTATCATTTATCGAACCACATAGGATATTTCACTTCTTTTACTAGAAGTGGTAGATTCTTTATTGATCATTTATTATCTCCATATATAACTTATTACACCCAAGCAAACCCTTTGATATACTCTAAGAGTCTTAAGGAATAAGTCAAAGTGTATTTCATTATATATAAGATACTATGATGATCTCAAGTCTAAGGATCATTTGTACTACACCACTATAGGAATTCCTATTGATAGACAAGTAAAACTCCATTAGGTATTCCTTAGCGAGTAACATTCAGTGAACTTATTCACTAATAAGCACCTTTATACTTGTTTTAGTGTCTCCACACAAATGATCATGAGATCAATCATCCTCATCCAATGAGCAAGCAACGTACGTACCAATCTATCCAGATTCACTAATCCCCTTTTTAGTAATCCATTGATTGGGAACATTTTAGTTTTAAGCTATTTAAGAATTTAGATCTCATTAGTATGATCTCATCATGATTCTAAAAGCATTACTTAAAACTATGGGTTTATCACATATTATTAAAACAGCACCATGTAGATAATTAAATACCTTTAATAAATAATTTTTTTATTAATAAATAAATAAGATTGATTACAAAGTATATACTTTATCATTATACATAATTGACTAATATGTATACTAATTTCATATATATATATATATATATATATATATATATATATATATATATATACTCGAGCCCTTATCGCTTTTATATATATATATACAAGAAAAAGCCACGGATCGACGATCCGGGCATACCCACACGACGCAACTCTCAATGTGAGTAGATATATATATACAGAAGTAATAAAAAGCTTAAAAATCTGAAATGTCTTACAGTGGGCTACCAAGAAGACTTCAGATATCTTTTGGCGCTTGAAAACTCAGTTTCCACCGGTTAAATTTTAGTATGTAACAAAACACGAGCTTACAAGTGTTTAGGAAAAAGAAGCACTCAGTTTGGATCATTATAAAGGTGTGTACGAAGTGAAATAGACAGGGTTTCCTCGCTCTTTCTCTCTTTAAAATGGCACCCCAAGACCTCTATTTATAGAGGGGGGAGCCACGGGTCTAACCGTCGCAGCTGCGGGTCTACCTGTGGCTGTCCGTGGTGCCCCAGGCTCTGCGATCCCACCACCTCAAAGAACGTGCACTCGTGCAATGCGCTATTCGCTCGAACCTTCAAAACTTTCAATCCGGGCATTCGATTGAGGCGTGTTATACCTTTTCGGAATGTTGTTGTCGAGAGCTACACAATGACATGGGATAAGAGGTTGTACGAAGCCGGGAAGATGGGTCGATATCCAGATCTTCAAGTCTTTAAATTCTATCTGGTGTGCTGTCTTGTGTAGTAGTCACTCGGGATTTTGAGCTATAGTTCTTGTGGGACACTTCTGTGTGAAATGCTGGATGAAATGATGTTGAGACGGCGTGAAGGTAGTATCGAGGTGGCAAAATGATGATTTTTCCTCTCACCGGGGTTATCTCCAGTTCTGTTCAAATTTAGCAGTCGTTGATCAGGGTTATCTCCGAGATTGGGCTGCTATGAGTACTTAATGTCCTCAAGGTTATCTCTAAGGTGTGTTTGACCTCCCGGGGTTGGAACTGGGTGCCTCAAGGCAATCTTCGAGGTTGAAACTGACTATTCTGGGGTTATCTCCGGAGTTGGAACTAGGACTCTCGGGGTTGTCTCCGGGACTGAAACTGAATATCTTGGAGTTGTCTCCGAGATTGAAAACTGAGTATCCTGGGGTCGTCTCTGAGATTGAGCTGACTTGACTTCGAGGGTTATCTCTGGAAGACGAATTTGTCTTCATGCAGGGTTAGTAATAGGAATGCAAATTTTTGAGTGTCTACATGTACCGTCAATTACTTCTACAGAATCTAATTTAGCTTAAGTTAAAAGACCTATTATTGGTAAGATTGATCATTCAATCAGCATATATACTTTAACCCATAATACAACTACTCTATCAACAAATTAGCTAACACTTAACCACATAATCAACTATTAGATTACTCCTTAAAACATCATTATAATTATCGTCCTTTGATAATTTTTCAATCTTTATATCATATACATTAAGATTTAACACTTACTCTTTCATTTTATAAGTTCTTCTTTAATTTTATAAGTTTTTAAATTAATACTAAATGCTTTCAAATGAAGGATAAGAAAATAATGTATTTTTATTATACAGAATAATGTTGCCAAGGAGAAATCAGCGTAATCAATCCGAGGCAGAGAACAAGAATAGAGAGCAAGCAGATGTTATGCAGTAATTTGTGGGTTGAATAATAAGGGCCCATCAGGATAAATAATCCTCCAACTTTGCCAGTAACAAGCTTTAAGGATTTTAAGAATGTTGGACCACCTAAGTTTAAGAGGACCACTGAGCCTATAGAGGCTCAAATTTGGATAAAGGAGACTGAAAAGGCGTTTATTGTTGCCAAAGTTAGAGAGGAGCAAAAGACGGATTTTGCTACCTGTATGATGAAAGATGAAGCTAGTTTTTGGTGGGAAGTCAATTAGAACAGAACTGGTGATGAAATAATAACTTGGGAATGATTCAAGAAGTTGTTCTTCGAGAACTACTTTCCCAAGCGCATGCAGAATCAGATAGAGATAAAATTTCTTGTGCTGAAGCAGGGAGACATGTCAGTTTCCCAATATGCTACCAAATTCAATGAACTGGTAAGGTTTTCCCCACATCAAGTGGATATTGAAGAAAGAAAGGCGCGTAGGTTTGAACAAAGTTTAAAACCTTCACTATATGATAAATTATCGGTATTACGGGTCGACTCGTTTGGGACAATCTTAGAAAAGGCTATGATAGTCGAGGGAGGAAGTAAAGAGTTAGATCAACTTCACTGCAAAGGAAAGATCAAGAATAATCAAGTTGAAGGAAGCCGTAAATGGAAATGGAATAGCCATGTTAATAAAGGGCGAGGAGACTCAAAGAAAAGTAAAGAAAAGATGTGTTATAATTGTGGGCAAGAGGGACATATCTCTCCTAATTGCCCCAACCCAAATAAAGGCATATGTTTTACTCGTGGATCAGTGGATCATTAGGCAAAAGATTGTCCAAGGAAAAGGATCGATGGAAAAAGTAGTGGCAATTCGACACTTGCCAAATATGTAAATATGTAAGATTATACCTTTAGTGAAGGTAGTAATGAAAATTTATATGTACTTTTGATGCAATAGTGATTCCGGGGACAGAATCCTTTTAAGGGGGGGGGGGAATGTGACGACCCAGAAATTTTGCTTAATTTACTGTGACAACCCGAAAAATCGGATTGTCCAGAATTTAAGATTTAAAGAATTAGTTATTAATAAAATGAATTTTTATTAATACTATTCTATGCTATGTGTTTATTAATCGTTCTATAACCTAGAATGATTATTAATCGGGAGGATTCTGGCTACGAGCTAGATTGAACGAGTAAGAATTTTCAAGATGAAAATAAAATTTTTCCGGAGACAAAATATTTCTGGGGAAAAAGACGAAATAGGCACTATTCACCCGATGAAACCTAAGGGTTAGGGTTTGAATAACCTAAGCCATTCTGAGAGTTCGGTATGTCGAAATGACATTCCATCAAAAGATTTGACGATATTATATCGTGAAAAGTTAAGTAAGTCGATAAAAGTTTTTCTCAAAAAACGTGCAGAAATCGGACGAAATAAAAACGACGAAAAGTACTGTTATGTACTTTTCACTTGTTTAGCTACGTTAGGGGAAAACGTGAAGGAAAACACTTGACACCAAAAAATGTTTTTCAGTTTTTTGGAAATCCGAAGAATACGTAAAAGTTAATCGGTAAACGAAAGACGAAATATCCAAAAATATTTGGATTCCGAGAATCGCAGTTTTTGAACTGTCGGACGAATTCCGAATTACGGAAGCACGAAGCTTCCAAGGGAAGCTAGCTAATGAGGTGGGGCGGCCACTTAGACACCAAGTAAACTTGGTGGCTAAGCAATGAATAGTAAGGAGGTGAGGGGAAATGACTAAAATGCCCCTAGCCTTGGTTTTCTATATAAACAAGCTTAAGCTCATTTGTTTGATTGAAAATTTTCAACCAACACTTGAGAGAGAAAGAGAGAGAGCTTTGGATGGGGAAGATAAGGAAGAGGAAGAGGAAAAGCTAGCTTGAAGGCACGTTTTGTCCGACGGAAGGAGATTAAAGAAGAACGGTAATCCGAACCCTAGTTCTTCTAATTTTTCTTTAAGTTTAAAATGTTCAAACACATAACTTAATGAGGATAAGAAGTAGATTAAGTTAAAAATGATTTCATATGGTTGAAATCGTAAGAAAATGAAGAAATAATAAATAAGAAATTTAGTTTATAAATTTCTTAAGGAAGTATAAGATTCGTAAGGATTTTGAGCTATCCGAATGAATCTTATGAATGAGTAGGTCAAATAAGTAAGGAATGGTGTTCTATAACATCAAATTCCAAGAAAAAGTGAAATCGTAATTCAAAATATCGATTAAAAATGAAGAACAAACGAAGAACACGCGAAGAACACGAAGAACGTTGTTGATGGACAAATTAAAAACCATCGTAGTGTAATTGTTATTGATGGAAAAGTTTAAAACCATCATGTATAAGTTAGATGCTTATTTCTTGGTTAGGAACGTTAGAAACGTTCATGAAGAACGGATTAAAATGAAGCTATAACGAAGTTATGGCGAAATTTTTGTAAAAGACGAATGAGAATTTGAATGTTAGTAAATGAACCCGAACGTGTAGGGTTTCATAAGAATGTAAGAGAATGTATAAAACATGAGTCATGGGCTCAAGAACGAACGAATTCCGAATTCAGATGACCGAATTACGGACGAACGAACAAAGAACGTTAAAAATGTTAAAATGAATGAAGGGTGAAGATTAAGCCAATCAAAAGGCACGTTAATGGATTCAGAACTAAGTTCTATCTGAGAGTAATCGAAGTATGTAAGATAAGTAAGAAAATGACTTTGGAACGACCTCGTTCCGAGTTATAACGAAGAAGTTATGAGATCGGAAAGTAAGCATCTCAAAATGAAGTTAATAGTTAAAAAAAATTTCGGGAAGAAGGACTTGGCGCATGGCCAGCATCATGCTAGGCAAGCAAAACAGCGACTGCCTGCATGCATGACGAGGAGCCCGATCGCGCAAACTCGCATCACAAGCGCTAGAGATAAAGGAGAGAGTGGTGCCACAGCGCCAGTAAAGAGAAAAAACCAGAGAAGAGCTTTTAAGTGCTCAACTGCTGGGGGATGTGCAAGAAAGAAATATGAACATAATGTTCAACTAATTTAACACTTAGTCAAGTGTTTTAAACCTTTAATAAAGGTTGAACGAAAAGATTAAATGAGATTAAAAGATAAAGAATGTAGACGCGGGTTACGGAACCGATGTCCGGGGACCGTAGTCGCGACAAACAAATATGAAGGATTGCTATGATTGTGATTTCTCAGACGTTGAGTGAAGAAAGTAATGTATAACATTTTGATGTTATGACATGGTAATGAGAGATGAATGTAAAGCGTTTAGACGCTGTGAACGCAACGTTATTGCAATGAACGATCGGTCTTAGCATACAACAAACCATATGGCTTTGACATTTAGAAATTATAATGAACATGGGGTTCATGGGATGAATAACGATTGAAAGTGATTAAAACCTTGAGTAAAGGTTGAATGAGAGTTTAAGAGACGAGCAAAGTGAACGTTGAATACGTAAACGATCCTCGTGAATCATATTCATGTTAGACGAACGTTTTAAGTATACCCTAGTTGTATAACTTAGACGTTGACGAAGGTAGTAAGTAAGATATGAATTATCAAGAAAGCCATAGGGAACGGTAATAAGATTACTAAAAGTCGAATGTAAGTCAGATGAGAATGTTAGAATGAAATGTAAGCATTGAACCCTTTAACCGACGTGAAGGTTGAGTGTACGCAAATATTAAACGGGTAAAACCTACACCCCGTGTATGGTTTGACCGTAAGGTAATGGAGACCAATGATTAAACCTGTGATGGGTGAAGAAACTGAACCAAAGATAATTACGTATAACGTAAAAGAAGTCGAGTTAATGTTTATAACTTGGATGACGCTCCGTGTCGATGAACCGGATGTTGTAAGATAAGAATAAGGTAACGTAAAATGCTTAACATTATTAATGCATAGAATGAATGCGGAATGATCGTTCTGAGTATACAAAAGATTGTATGACTTAGACAATGATGAATAATCCTGAGGTATGGCATTTCTTTGTCAGAAAGCCATAAGGAATAAGATTTTGACTTAACGAACATTATAATTTAATAGTTCGGATAAGTTAAGATAAGTTAGGTTGTAGTACAATCGTAACCTTTGATGGTTGACATATGGGAGCTGGGCTAAACAATTCCTTCAGAGAGCGAAGGTATATACAAAACTGGCAACCGATCTAACTCACTATGATGACAGTGTAGATGAGACGGAAACTTATTTGTTGGTTGTTTGTGGGAAACCACTCAGAGTACCATATGGACTACTAGCAGAGAAGCGATGTGTGCTGAGTCCTATAGAAGTTATAAGAAGAAGATAAGAATGTTAATCATCAAAGATGATTAACGTTTTGAGTAAGACATCTCCATATGTCATGAAGCCGTAGAATGATAATGAAAGTTGGTCGCGTAAACTTAGATTGCAAGAACGCGAACCTTAAGAAGTAAAGTTAAGTAAACCAATGTGTAAGTCAAGTATATGACTAATTGGTGTATGTGTTATTTCCTTATGTGTTGTAGGGATTGGAATGAGAAGTTCAGCGTAAGCTGTAGCTGTGTGTAAGGCAAGTTTCCTAACTTCATTCATATTTTAAATGAATGCTAGTTTCTAAAACTTCTCAGATGTTGAACTTTAGAAGTTCTATCTATGTGCGAATATGTGATATTTGTACAAGGTGGTAGAACATATGAGGCCTTGTGCCACAATGTGAACACTTTGGTGTTTCTGTGAGATGAACTGTTTTATGATTGAACTGTTCAATAAAAGAATGTTCTATTTATACATGAACCGTTATTGTTAAGTCTGTGCTATTGATTATAGCCAGACAGAATGTGTATGAAAGAGAGTAGAGAATGAAAGTATTTCAAAGTGAATGTGATTAATGTTTTAAAATGATAGGAATCGAGATGATTCCTATTGTTCAAGCTGCTTCATAACCTTTGTTCGGTTATCGAAGTTCCAAAGGAATGTTAAACTCTTGAAGTTGTATGTTCAACTGTTATGACTTGCTGGGCAATTGAATGCTCACACTTGCTTTAAATGAAAAACATTTTCAGCGGACGATGTTAGAAGAACTTAAAGATCCCGTATAGATCAAGCTGACGGTATCCAGATGAAGTGCCAATCAGAATGTGAATGAGGGAGAAGATCAAGTGAAGACTTGTAATGTAGAAAGATGAGAATTAAACTATAGAATAGTTTAATGAACGATTATGTATCCTTGGTGGCGGATAAAAGTCACTCGTGCAAGATGTAAAGAATAATGTAATTATCATTATTTGTAATGAGAAAAGTTATAAGGCTTTAGAAGCTGGGATTTGAAAGTGTATGTTGTTATATTTCAGTATATAATGATGTATGCAGAATGAATGATGTACTCGTGACGTACGGAATCCGGGTATGAAGATAGACTAGATTTCGGGGCGTTACATTTATTAATTAAGTGTAATCAAGGATTTAGGTGTCAATGTAAATGAGGAATTTTTTTTTAAACTTTGTGACTTATGTAAAATTTGTATGTGATAAATAAATTTGTTATGTATATATATTTATTTATTATATAAAGAAAAATTAAGTAGAAAGTTACACAACCTATAACGACCCCAAAATTCATACAATTTAATTCTCAATGTCGGTCGTTAATAACACATCTACCTTCTAATTTTACATCATTATTCGATGTTAAACTTTATAAAATGCGGAATAATTTAAACTTTTATGTCTTCTTACTTTAATTCCCTAAATCAAAACTTTTATCATCTACATGTCTTTGAATCAATCTTATTTTATGATTCATTTTATCACTATTATTATATTAAATTTTACATTTTTATCAGATAACCTTTACATATCAGATAACTCTAACTTTAGCTTTACAACTCAACATAAAACTATACATCATAAAACATTTAGTACATCTCATGAATCTTAATCATGGTATAAAGAAATAACAACTTTAGCTAAAATATTACTCTTCGTGTATTATTTCTGATCCACGCCATTCAAGTAGCACACAGTGTTACCTTTAATCCTTAACCTGCAAAAATGGTTATTTGCAAGGTTGAGCTCGATAGCCCAGCAAGATCTAACAGTTTTCATGCATCACATAGCACATAATAACATGCTCAACATATAACATACATGTTGCGCTTAATATACCAAGTATAAAGATTGAGTTCTTTACAATCAAAGATGCTTTAATCAATCAACGTAGTCATAAATTGACTTTAACATTTCATACTTTCAACATATAAATAACACATCATGCTCTTTGCAATAAAGATTTAAAACAGTTAATCATCAAGTTCACATAGCAAATAGGAACTGAAAGACTTGCCTGATTCGTAGTTTATGAACTACAACTAAACTGCTTAACACGTATCTGCACTTCGTGTATTCCTACATAGTTATATAATCAAGGATTCACATCCATTGGTCATATATTTCACACATTCTTAATATAATAATAATGTTACATTGTTTCCTAACTAGGCTTGTAAAACCTACATTTCACTTTCTCATCAAACTCTTAGAATAGCTAGGTATGTATAGGTATACCTTAACCACTCGTACTTTACATCAACGTTCATATATATCTATTACACACTTGACTCGCTATGTGTTCATTACACATTTCAAACTCATAGATCCATGATTCACAAAGTTCTTGCATTTTGCAAAATTTAACAACTCTATGTTTTATATAACCATTACATGCTCTTATGCTTAAAACATCATCTATGTCAAGTATTATAGCTTTAGACATTTATACCTATATTCTTTAAGGTCTAGATTCACAGTTAAAATAATAAGGCATCATTGCCCAATGGTGCAAATGCATACTAGTTAGGCTTAGGACTGGCAAGAATCAAGGTTGTCCCCCTGCCCGACTGGGGTTGAGCTTGCACTTCCTGTTTTTATCTAACTCTAACACACCTATTCACTTATACTTTAACATACATACATGTTAGAGGTTCTTACATAAGCATATGACCATTCTTAAGTTCATTTTTACAAGTTTTAGTTCATGACTTTACATGAAATTAAAGCATAAAAGGTTATGTATTTATCATGCTTTATAACTTTGGTCATATTTCTATATATAGAGGTCTCACAATCTGTTGATACATATGATCATGATGTTCATATCATTCATTCATAACTAGCATTGTTTAACACTTTGAAATATGCTTTAACTCATGTTTGATTAAATCATCTTTATGTCCATTACCTACGAATCGTGTTTAGAGACATAATAAAATGTAACATGGCATCTCAAGCCTTTAGAATCTAAATACTCATATGTAATGCAACTTAAGTTTGAAAACATGCTCTAGGTTTCCTTTGAAATCCTTTTACATGAATGATGCAATATAACGCATTTAAATAAACTTTGAAACTCTTACCATAAGTAACTAAGTCATGTTAACATCTTTTCAAGTTCAGAAACTATATCCTATAGCATTCATGTTCATTAGCTTATTATACTAAGCTTTTCTTGAAATTTCTCTAATCACAAGGTTTAACAAGTTTAATCATGAACAAAGACACTATAAACATCATATCATGTTCATTTATATTTGAACTCAATCATGTTTATAAACCACTAAGTTCATAAATTATAGAACATAAGTTTCCACAAGGTTTGTTTTCAAAATCTTTAAGTTTCTTTTCAAAACACATACTAAGGCATCCCAATGCTTTCTATTATGAGCAAGGAAATCTTATATGTCATGTATAATATCATGCATTTTCATTTTACATCACTTAGAATGACATATTCCATCGTTGGGAGCACTATACTTGCGTATATGCTCGCTTGACGCCCTCCGATCGCCTCCAAATACATAATAGTCACAAAGATGACTATTTTGACCCTTCCTAACGACCTCAAATTGAAAACCTTAAAGAACCAAAGTTGTACGTCTATTCATCCTCGTTCCAGATCATCTTTCATCACCTAAATCGGAGTTCGTATGAAAAAGTTATGCTTAATTTACTACAACAGTCGAAAGCGGTCCACCAGCCATCGATGCCCAAATAAGAATGGCAGACCCCAATTGGCCTTGGGGCGCAGCAATAATTGCCTTCAGGGAGGCAAGATACCCCTCGTGGTCTATTCTTCGCAATTTTACAGACCCCTACCCCTTCTGATTTTCATAACATTAGTTATACTCATCCAAATTAGTCCATTTTTGATTATATGGGTTTGTAACACATAAAACTACAACATACCAAATACCCAACAATTAACTAACCCAAATATGAATTTACAACTCATGTTCATACTAATTGTTCATGTTTTGACAATTAGGGAATTCGTTCACTAGAAATTCGTTACTCAACCATTTCTATTCATTCAACTTTCGTTGTTTTCGTAATTCAATATACTAACAATATCTAGCACCAATTTCAGATTCTATTCATGAACTAACTAACAATTTTGACTCCAAAATAAGTCGTATCATATATATAACCAAAAACTAAATTTCTTCTTTTATAACATAATAACATGAACCTAATTACTAAAAACTCAATTATAGAAAAAAAATACATATCTAAGAATATATATAATCCAATTTCTTGACAAATCCCCCACAAAAATTCATTTATAAAGAAAAACTCAAGAAATCAAAAACTAGAGTTTTAGGGCTAGGTTATTACCTTTGATTAGCCATAAAGCTTAAACAATCTCCTTGTTTCTTCCTTTGATTCTCACAAAGCACATTCTTCTCAATTTAACAAAGGATTACTTCTCCTTCTCTCTCAATTTCTCTCATGTTCTTTGTTCTTCCTCCCTTCTCAGGCTTAGGCCAAAACTTCTTACGTAAAATAAAACAGACACAAGAATAAATATAAAACGTACAAAATAGTCATAATAATAAATATACTAATTATGTCATATTTATTATATTATATTTTATTTTATTTTTTTAATTCAAAAGCCATAAGACTTTATTTGGCAAAACAAGATTAAAATAAGAATTTAAAAAGCTCTAAGGCTTTGTTTGGTAAAACCAAATTAAAACTCTTTTAATCTATTTTCATAAGTCATATTTATTGTCACACTTTATTTAAATAAATTCACATATTCAAATTAAATTAAATCTAATAACAATTTATTAAATCCATTTACCACATAAACCAATACAATAAAATTATAATTTTCATTATAATTATAATTTTATTTAATAAATTAGCACATCACTTTAATTACAAAAATTAAATTAAATAACATTATAACAAACCATATAATCCTTAATAACTCTCTAATTTAGTTCTTGAGTTAAATTAGAGTATTATCTCATAAATTTAATTCATCACTTTTTTATCTTAATTAAGTTAATTTCTATAACTCATGAATTATTTACTTACTAATAAATAATCCAACAAATATCTACTAAACAACAAACACATCAATTAAAAATATTTATTTAATTCAATAAATATTTGAAATGATAAATAAAATTCTGGATTGTTACACAACCTAATTATACATTAGGTATGAAAATTAAATAACTTAATGATGAGTGCATATTATTCATTTATTTTGATCCCTTTACGTTTAGTTTTATTACATGTTTCATGTGTATATGAGCTTATTAAGGTGTTTACTGATTTCAGGAAGAATTGGAGCTGAAATTAGGAAAATGGAAAATTGATATTTTTAGCATTAAGTTGGATGCATGGTCTTGGCTTGGGACTTGGATTTTATTTTAGATCTCTTCCTTAGCTTTCTGGAACATCTTGAATCGTCCCGATCGGAGTTCATATGAAAAAAGTTATGATCTTTTTACCAGACAAAAGTTGAACCTCAAAGTTTGAAAGTTGCAATTTGCAGAACAATCACTTGGAGCCTGATTTTGACCTTGATTCCACCGGAATCTATCAAATCTCAAAAAAAAGAAACTTGTAAATCTCGTCGATATCTTCATTTTGATATGTAGCAAAACCCATAACTCCTCCTAGATCAAAAGTTATGCTCGTTTTACCAAAGGATGTCGCATTAGAAAATAGAAATTCGCCCTAGTGAATTTGAGCGGGAAAATTGGGAAATCTTGGATTTTTGGAAATTTTCTAAATGCAGATTTTGGCAGACTTCTACATGGAATTGAATTGATATTTCTATTAGCTTTAGGATTTCATTTAGACTAAGATTTATTTCCAAATTAGATTCTATTTCTTTATGGAAACTAGTTATGATTTGTTTCCTTTTAGGATTTGGATTTCTAATTCCCATAGGATTTAAGACTTTGTCTAGCACTATAAATAGAGGATGATAATCAGGGTTTTATTCATTCAACTATCAACTATCATCTATTGGAGTGTAGACTCAAGAACATATCCGGCTAGTTCTTGTCATTCAGTTCTAAAGGGAGGTGAAACCTTGTTACAAGTAATTGATTAATTGAGTATTATTATTTTGTTGACACTCTAAAATTAACCTCACTTTCACTTCTCAAATTAAAATAATTAGCACAGTAATAAGTAAGGATCGATCCCACAAAGAGTGATTTTTTTTATATTTATTCTATTCTTTTGATAGAAAATAAAGATGGGGGGTTTTTGAAAATAGTTTTTAAACTGAGAAAAATAGAATTAAATGATAATATTAATCAAAGATGTAAAAACTTCAGTTCTGCAGTTCAGTTTCACCAAGTACAACAATCAATTAATCAAGTTATTATTATATTCCCTTCAGTGAAACTATTAGCCCTAGATAAAAATAAGCTCTGTTATCCAAAATTCTCCGTAGATAATCGTTGTATAAAACAAGCTCTCCACCAGATTCTAACTAGTATACAACCTAGAATAAGATCTCTAGATTTAATATGATAGAAGCATTAAGAAATAGAGAATTAGGCTAATTCAAAAGCTTGTACGAAAGCATTAAGAAAGATCGATTTGTTTAACTTGTTTTCTGATAATCTTAGCAATACACAAAAGCTTGTTCACAATTAGTATTACCAAGTTGCTACTTATGTTAAAGACAAATATCAATTACACATAATACCAATCTTAATCTAGTAGATGATAATGATCAAATTAACTCAACTGGCCATATCAAATTAATTAGATCAATTAGCATGCTATCAATGAAAATAGATTATCAGAAGAAATTTCACATAAAAAGGAATAAATAATAATACTCAATTAATCAATTACTTGTAAAAAGGTTTCACCTCCCTTTAGAACTGAATGAAAAGAACTAGCCTGACATGTTCTTGAGTCTCCACTCCAATAGATGATAGTTGATAACTGAATGAATAAAACCCTGACTATCATCCTCTATTTATAGTGCTAGACAAAATCCTAAATCATATGGGAATTAGAAATCCAAATCCTAAAAGGAATTACAAATCATAACTAGTTTCCATAAAGAAATAGAATCTAATTTGGAAATAAATCTTAGTCTAAAGGAAATCCTAAATCTAATAGAAATATCAATCCACTTTCATGTAGAAGTCTGCCAAAATCTACATTTAGAAACTTTTCAAAAATCCAAGATTTCCCAATTTTTCCGCTCAAATTCGCTGGGGCGAATTTCCATTTCCTGCTACCACGTCATTTGGTAAAATGAGCATAACTTTAGATCAGGGAGGAGTTACGGGGACTGCTACCTATCAAAACGAAGATATTGGCGAGATCGACAACTTTTATTTTTTAAGATTTAACAAATTAAGGCTGAATCAAGGTCAAAATCAGGGTCTAAGTGACTGCTATGCAAATTGAAACTTCCAAACTTTGAGGTTTAACTTTCGTCTAGTAAAAAGATCATAACTTTTTCATATGAACTCCGATTGGGACCATTCAAGATGTTCCAGAAATCTAAGGAAGAGATCTAAAATAAAATCCAAGTCCCAAGCCAAGACCATGCATCCAACTTAATGCTAAAAACCTTTCTATTCTCCCTTTTTCCTCATTTCAGCTCCAATTCTTCCTGAAATCATTAAACACCTTAATAAGCTCATATACATATGAAACATGCAATAAAACTAAACATAAAGGAATCAAAATAAATGAATAATATTCACTCATCAAATTCCCCCACACTTCGCCTTTACACGTCCTTGTGAAAACCAAAAGTTTGTTTTCCAGAAAAATTCTATTCAACCATTATGTCAAAAGATTTCAAGATACAAATCCTGATTTTTAACAGAAAACTCACAGAAATCTAATCAATGCCTCATAAGTGTACTCACAATGAACAACCTAACCATTTCACCAATGAACTTCATTAAACCAACCTGTAACCACATAAGAAACTTTCCTACAGTCTACATACCTACTCAACTTGGTTATTATGGAACAAAAACCATGCACATTGACTCACAACCAAGAACACATTTTCCTTGCTTTTTAATTTTTTTTCATAGAACCTTTTCTTTAGCCCAGATGAATGTATTTTCATGCTCTTTTCTTATTTTTCTTTTCTTTTCTTGACATGTGTAATGTCTCCTTTTCTTAGGCTTTTCAGAGTTACCCACGTAGTGAACTTTCCACCAACGACACCCAAACCAGATGATCTTAGGGCGCTGGGTGTAGAGACACCCCTAGGGCTTACTTATTCAAGTAACAAAGGCCACAAAAGTCGATTAGTCAAGCTATTTTTATCCATCGCACTTTTCGGCGTGACTATCAATGCTTCTCGAGACTTGGATACCCAGTTATTTTGCACAATGGACATTGAAGCATATTTTCAATTTTCAATTTTTATTTTTTCCTTCTCTGTTTTTATTTTTTTTCATTCATCATTTTTTTCACATGGTTCTGCAACAACATAAGCAAGTTAAACAGTTCTAAGTCATGAAATCAGTGCACATAGATTACTCCATAAATAACTTAGCCAAATAAACATGCTTCTCATATTTAAGTACTCATGTATCACAAATTCAATTCAAATCAATTACTATGGATCATGGTTTAGTCTTCAGCATTCATTAACCAACTAAGCATTAAATATATTCTAAAATTTAGTATTAATTCTTAATTTTTGACTTTAACCTTTTAAACACGTACCAAAAAGAACAATGGAACCCAAGTTTTCAAAAAAAGTTAGATTTTTTTTAAACTTCCCATCAAAATTGGATTATTATTCCTAAATAAAACTAAATCTCCCCCTCAAACCTTACATTGTCCCCAATGTAAAAAAATTATGCACAAAAGAAAGAGCTACTAGCTAACATGCAACTAAAAAAATTATAAATTATAAATTAAAATAAACGGATAGAAAAATCAAATCTAAGTGCTTGGGTTGCCTCCCAGGTAGCAGCCCTTGTTTAACGTCTGTGGCTCGACGTCATGCCTATCTTCTTAACTGGCATCAAGTGTGACACCCCCAAATCCAGGTACTCAAACTTCCCTCAAATTTGGTGTTCACTCAACAAAATAATTAACATCTAACTACCTATAATAATGATAATAATAAAATTGAAATAGAAATCTCCCAAATATAGGGTTACAACATCTTAAACGAATAAAATCCCAGGTTATCTAACCTTAATACATCAAATGCAGAAGCATCAAAAACAATTAAGCCTTAATCATTACATCATAGATCTTAGTATAAACATTCACAAATATTAAATGAGTCTTCATCATTTGCTTGCGTTTCCCTTGCCCTTTTTTGTGGATGGCTCATCAACTTTTTCAATCTTAGCTGCAATGTTATTATCCAAGAGTGAGCAACAATTGCCCACAAGTTTAACAATAGAATAATAATAATAATAACATACGAATAAACAATGGATATTGAACCAAAAGAAGTCTCGGCTTTTGAGTCAAGATTAGAACATGAATCAAAAGTACATTTGAGGGTCACAAGACCA
Organism: Panax ginseng; assembly: GCA_020205605.1. NCBI lineage: Eukaryota > Viridiplantae > Streptophyta > Magnoliopsida > Apiales > Araliaceae > Panax > Panax ginseng. The sequence goes on from CM035134.1 coordinate 49,152,784, forward strand.
TGAACTATGTCCCAGGTATCAAGTATTTCTACTCTAAACTTTTAACAGTCGTAAGACTATATGGACCCAACTTCTCGTACTTAGGGGGATCAGCTCTATGTACCATGTATGTGCACAACATCTTAATGCTATCACGTAATATAATCCCCTATAGCAGGGTTGTTCATCTCAATTTTTACATTAGAGTCTGCACCAAAGGAAGTTTGGTTTGGATTGATCTTAAGGGTAATTTAGAGTTCAATAGTCATCAACTAAGGATTAGTTTAATCAATAAGGATTTAATAACCATTCACGAGTTCGTTTACAACGTAATATATAAAGGAATACAATAGCAATGATAGAATACTGTTGAATCATAAGTAGATAAGCATCATATATATATCCAAGTCATGCTTCCATAAAGGAATAGTAGACTTAACCAAAACATAGGCATTAGATAATATAAGAAACCTTGCTTGAATAATAAGCTAAGGTTAAATGTGCTCAATAATTAGAATTTGAAAAGCTTGTACAACTATAATCAAGTTAGAGATAAGGAACTTTATCAATAATGATATAAAATAACAATTTGCTTAATGTAGAATTAGGGTTTAGAAAACTTGCTCAATTTAAAGAAGTAAGGTTTAGAAACTTACCTCGTGCGTAGGCTAAATAATTACTATTCACGTTCACCACAAGTCCTACACACATACCATATGCATTCACAACATTCATTAGTTATATTCATTAACCTTACATGTTTAGTTCTCTCTTTTAGTACAACTTGTCAATCTTAGTTTAAGTTCTACTCATTACCATCAATCTCATATACAAGACTGAAGTCTCACATCTTAAGTTTGATCATCATTATATCTTCTCATGGACATAACGTTTAGCCCTTATATAACTTCTCAAATTACCATACAATTTCATCACATATATGTTAACAATCTGATATGACATCCTATTACATGTTCAACACATTATTATGTTCATTGGACTATGTAAGACTAACATGTAGTGGACTGTACATGACGAACATTAAAACTGTCAAACTCTACTACCCCCACCGGGGCGGGGTTGTATATAGAAAGAAGGCCCGCCGGGATGGAGAAATAAGCCTGGTAACGCCCGCAGGGGTGGGGTCACCCAGATATAGTTTTTGCAGTTCACGACAGCACTGTTCATCAGACCAAAATTCGCGAATTTCACAAGTAATCAGTAGATTTAACAAACCCAAATAACATAGACTTCACATAATTATTACCAAGCATGTATACATCGATTTTAAACAACAAAACAACCATATTCATCATATTTAAACCCTTTAAATTCATGTTCTTACTAGAAAAACTCATTTTAGACATTCATAGCGAATCATCACACTACAGATTCATTTCTTGACCAAATAAGTTCGTGTAACATGCATTATTTTCGTATTTAAGCATATTAACACAATCAATCGTCAATTTACAGATTACAACATGGATTGAACACTAATTTTTGTTCTAAAATTAATCTTTTTGTACTTTTTAAAACAAAACTTAAATCTTTACTTTAAAACCTATTTCATACAAATATGACTTCTGAAAATCGTTTTTAATTCACATATAATAGATTATATATACATGTTAACATATATAACAGCTTATCTAATCGACTCATTAACCAAAACCCCAATTTTAACACCAAAATCATACATGTTGTATATTTATCATCAGAACTCATGTTCTTCCTGCTTTAACAGATTTCATGAATTTTGATTACTCTAAATCAGGGATAATTGATATAAAACATGTTATAAACGAATACAATAACAAATTTCTAACAATCATCCATAAAATATCAATTACGAAGAACTAAAATATGTTTTCATGGAAAATCTTAAGAACATAATAAACAAAGATTGGAATTTGAATTCTCACCCTTTAATTCTTGTTTAGATGATAGGAATTCCTCCTATGATTCTCCAAGTCTTCTTCCTTAAACTCAATTCTCTCAAACTCTCTCTGTAATTGTATTCTCAGACTTAACCAAATGAACTGATATAAATTTATTATACATAATACGTAATAACTGATACAACATGGGTGTCAGTTAAAGTCATTACGCAATTAATTGTTGCCACATTCATAAGGCTATGTTTGGCTAGCCTTTAAAATGCTCTTTTTCCATTTATTTTAATTAACTTGTTTATTATATAGTTTATTCGTCACACTTTAATTAATCAAATAATATTATTTAAATTTAATTAAATTAAAGACAATATTACCTATTAAATCGCGTACATCATCACATAATAAAAACTCCCATTTATTAAATATAACACATAATGTATATTCTCAATAAATCTCTAATTAATTAATTAGAACAACACTAAAATTATTTAACAACTCATTTAATTTAACAATCTCAATTAAATTGACACTTTGAATTATAACATTATTTTTCATTAAATTAATTAATGTAACACATTTAATTAATCTACCACAATTACATCAAATATTTATATGACTCAATAAATAAATCAACAAGATATTTATTTAATTCAATAAATATTTAAAATTAATTATGAAAGTCTCATTCGTCACATCTTTCCCTTCTTAAAAGGATTCTGTCTCCAGAATCACAACTCAATCAATTCATCCCGTTACATTCTCCCCCCCTTACAAAGATTTTGTCCCCAGAATCGTTAAACAGATTAAGCAAATAAATGAGGATAATTTTTTATCATTTGTTCTTCGAGTTCCCACGTATCTTCTTCAGCATTGTGGTTCCTCCAGATTACCTTAATAAAAGGTATTACTTTATTTCTGAGTACTTGTTCTTTCTTGTCGACTATCTGAACAAGAATTTCTTCATAAGATAAATCTTTCTCAAATTACAGGGGTTCATATTCTATAACGTGCTTGTAATCGGGCTTATACAGTCATACGACAGAAAAATGGAAAACATTATGGATATGTTCTAAGGCCGGAGGTAAGGCTACATCATAGGCAACTTCACCAATTCTTCACAAAAATTTAAAGGGCCCAATAAATCTCGGGCTTAATTTCCCTTTTCTTAACAAATCGGATCTTTCCCTTCCAGGGAGACACTTTCAAGAAAACGTAGCTACCAGATTCAAATTCTCAATTTTATCGGTGTTGATCAGCACATTTCTTCTGTTTGTCTTAAGCAACTATCAATCTTGTCCTGATCAACTTGACAATATCAGCGGTCTATTGCACCAATTCTGGTCCTAGTAGTTGACGTTCACCAACTTCATCCCAACATAATGGAGTTATGCATTTTCTACTATACAACGCTTCGTAAGGAGGCATGCCAATACTTGCGTGGTAACTGTTATTGTAAGGGAATTCCACCAGCGGTAGATGATCATCCCAATTTCCTTTAAAGTCCATTATAAAAGCTCTTAACATATCCTCCAATATCTGGATGTTTCTTTCACTCTGCCTATCCATCTGAGGATGATAAGTCGTACTCATTCTTAACTGTGTTCCCAAGCATTCTTGCAATCGCTTCCAGAAGTTGGATGTGAAACGCGGATCTCGATCAAAGACTATATACACTAGAACACCGTGCCTTGAAAAAATTTCCTTCACATATAATTTCGTCAATTGATCCAAGTTAAACCTGATCTTCATCAGTAAGAAGTGTACTGATTTCATCAATCGGCCCACAATAACCCATACTGCGTCACAACCTTTCTGAGTCGTTGGAAGGTCTACCACAAAATCCATTGTGATATGTTCCCATTTCCATTCTGGGATTTCTAACGGTTGCAACAACCCACTTGACCTTTGATGTTCTACTTTAACTTTATGACATGTCAAACACTTGGCCACACAATCGACAACATCTCTCTTCATATTCGGCCACCAAAATTTTTGTCGGAGATCCTGGTACATCTTTATACTCCCTGGGTGAATCGAATACCGTGAACTATGTGCCTCGCTCAAAATTTCCTCTTTTACTTCTGATACTTGCGGAACCCAAATTCTTTTCTCGAATCTCAATAACCCTTCTGTATCGACTTTGAATTTCACTTCATCACCTTCAAATATTCTTTTCCTTATCTTTTCACATTCCTCATCATGAAGCTGTGCTTTCTTAACTTTATCCATCAAAGTTGAACCGGTTTCCAATTAAAATAGTTTTTCGTCTGACTCCTTAGCGTATTTTACCTACAATTCCAGTTTCTCCATTGGTGAAATTAGCTCCTCTTGAGCGGTTAACATAAACGGTTTCTCTCTACCCTTCCTCCTTAAGGCGACGGCAAAAACATTCGCTTTAACCAGATGGTATAAAACCTCACAGTCATAATACTTTATTAACTCCAACCATCTCCTTTGACGCATGTTCAAATCCTTCTATGTGAAAATATATTTTAGACTCTTATAGTCGGTATATATTTCACATTTTCCCCGTAGAGATAGTGCCTCCATGTCTTCAAGGCAAACACTATCGCAGTCAGTTCTAAATCATGGGTCAGATACCCCTTCTCATAATCCTTTAGTTTGTCATTCTGCATAAGCACATAGCCTAGTCCTTTATGAGATGCATCACTATTCACCACAAAATTTCATGTGATATCCGGAAGAGACAACACAGGTGTTGTACTTAACATTCTCTTTAGCTCTTGGAAACTTTCCTCACATTTTTCCGTCCAGATGAACTTCATTGATTTCCTAGTCAAATTCGTCAGCAGAGTCGCAATTTTAGAAAAATCTTGAATAAATCTTTTGTAATAACCTATCAGTCCTAGAAAACTCCTTACTTCTGACGGTGTCTTCGGCTAATCCCAGTTTATCACAACTTTAACTTTCGATGGATGGACCGAAATCCCATCCTTATCAATCACATGCCCAAGGAATTACACTCGCTCTATCCTGAATTCACATTTCAAAAGCTTGGCGTATAACTTCTCTCTTCTTAACGCCTCCAATGTCACCTTCAAATGTTCCACATGCTCCTCCTTGGTCTTAGAATATACCAAAATATCGTCGATAAACACCACCAAAAATTTATCCAAAAATGGTTTCAATACATTGTTCATCATGTCCATAAACGCTGCAGGAGCATTCGTTAGACCAAATGACATCACCAGAAACTTGTAATGACCATAACGAGTTCTGAACGCTATCTTTGGTACATCTTCTTTCCTCACCTTCAACTGATAGTACCCACTTCTCAAATCTATCTTTGACAAATATCTATCTCCTTTAAATTGGTCAAACAAGTCGCCAATCCTTGGCAATGGATACTTATTCTTAATTGTGACCTTGTTCAATTCTCTGTAAATGATGCAAAGTCGAATCGATCCATCCTTCTTCTTGACAAACAACACTGGTGCTCCCCACGATGATACGTTTGGCTGAATATATTTCTTGTCTAACAATTCTTGCAGTTGGACCATCAATTCTTTCATCTATACCAGAGCCATGTGGTACGGGGCCTTCGATATTGGGGCAGTTCCCAGTACTAAGTTGATCACGAATTCTACTTCTCTATCTGACAAAAGTCCTGGAAAGTCATCCGAAAATACGTCTCCAAAGTCTCTAACGACTGATATCTCCTCTAATTTTGGATTCTCCTTTCGAGTATCGACTATGTAGGCTAAATATCCTACACATGCTTGTCTCAACAATTTTTTGGCCTTCATCATCGTCAGACAACTTGTTTATCTAGGCGACTTGCTGCCATAAAATACAACCTTTGATGGAGTCATAAGGTTTACACACTTCCTTTGGCAATAAATTATAGCCCCATAATTGAATAGTCAATCCATTCCCAAAATAACGTCAAATTCCCCAAGTTTAATCGGGATTAGATCTACCGTCATTTCATGGCCCTTAAGGTCCACCCTACAGTTCTTGTGTATAAACCTAACAGGAATTACCTCCCTATTCGCAATCTCTATGTTCAAAGGGTATTCTAATTCTTCTTTAGGCAAATTCAAGTCGTTAGCAAAATTATCGGAAATAAATGAACAAGAAGCACCCGAATCAAATAATGTGTAAGCATTAACATTATTGATCGGAATGATACCTAACACCCCATCTTGGGACTGCATAGTATCTTGCATGGTCATGTTGAAGGTTCTGGCGGTGGGTCAGTTTGGTGGCATCGATCCAGTGATAGCCAGAGTGCTACCACCGCTGCTTCCTTTACTTCCACCCGCTCCTGCTCCTCCTGCTGCTTTCTTGGGGCAATCCCTAGCCAGATGATCCCTTGACCCACAAGTAAAACAAGCCCCCTTTTTAGGGTTAGGGTAATTTGGTTCTATGTGGCCTTCCTTACCAGAATTGTAGCAAACCCTCTTCCCCTTCATGTATATTCCCAGGTGATTCTTTCCACAAGTGGGACAAGCTTCTACTTTCTTCTTCTGACACCCTTACTTATTCACAGTAGACATATTCTCATTCCACTTCCTCTTCTGACTATGACCACCACCACTATTTCTGCCACTAGCTCGTTGTTCTCTCTTTCATTCTTCTTCTTCTTCTGTTCCTGATTGTACCTACTCAGGGTATCGCTTCCACCTTTTGCAATAATGGCCTTCTCCAACACTCTTGCAAAAGTGTTCAATTGGAACATTTGTGACAACCCGAGAATTTATAGAATTTATAAATCCTTAATTAATTAAATAAAGGTTCACTAATAAGACCTAGACTGGGAAATAGAATATTGAATAAGAATTCTTTGAAGGATTTGTATGGATTCAAATTTTTTTGAAGAACTTATAGGGTTAAGTGTATGGGTGTATATGATTTTTTGTATACTAATTATGTGTGTACAGTATGTGGTTAAGGGTTAAGTATTGAGTAAGCAAAGTATAACATTAACAAACCATAATTTTATGCTAAGAACTTCTATGTTGGTTAGGAAACCCTAACGATTGGTTAGGAAACCGTAATTCTAGCTTTGGAAACCCTAATCTCAGTTCCGGGAATCTTAAACCCTAACTGGGAATTTTAAAACCCTAATTTGGTAGCTCAAATGTTAAGTATTAAGACTTAAGTGTTAAAAGTTATGGGATATATTTGAAAAGACCAAATTACCCTTCAAATTATAGGGGAAATTACCAAAATACCCTTAGTAGGTGCGAAATGACTAAATGCCCTTTTACTTAAACTTTAAGTAAAAGATTTCAAAATCTTGGTGAGTCACCACCTTAAATATTTCCATGTGCTCCATATCTCTTAAATCAGCCAATTGTTGCCACCTTGCAACATCCATATACAAGGAATCAAAGATTAAAAGATTAAAGTAAAGAAATATATCACTTTACTTTCTAACCTAGCCAACCTTTTCTCTGTCTCCAATTTTTGAAATCTTGAGAGGAAGTGAGACATATGTTAAGCCATATCATCCCATACACTATCCAATATAAGATTCAAAGGGCAGAATCAAGAATTGAAGCGTAAAAGGTATTAACCCTAAAGCCTTGCTAGATCCTTATGATTTATGTAATCTATGTGATTTGTTGTTTAAAGTAGTGTTATAGATCCATAACATCTATGGTCATGAAAATAGGAGTTTTAGAAACTGACATGAATCCTAATTTTATGGTCTGACAGCCTAATGTTAGGGGCCATAGATCTTTGTGTGTTAGATGTTAGGTTTGATTAGTATATTCTTTATGTTCTTTGCCATGAGGAGAGTAGACTGGAAGTGTAATCAGGTCCATAACATGTCTAGATCTCATGATATTAACGGTCAAACATGGTTGACTAACCATGGAATCTTAAAATCTGGGCAACCCAGAAACCTTCTGACAAGATTTTTCATGCCCTAAATATTGCTGTTGTTAAGTAGTTAGGCCATGTAAGTGTATAGGTTTTGTAGACTGCCATATAGACTACACAACCATTCCATTAGAATACCTAGATCATCCACATGATCAAAGATAATGATGGTCAAAGTAGGGTTGACCAACTACCTGGGTTCCATTTTTTTAAAACCCAAAATTCATGAAGAACAGTTTCTGACAAGCATTTGACTGGCCTAGATCTTTAATTTGTGATGTGGTTAAGTTACAAAAGTGTATTACTTTTGTACCTTAACATACCTACTACATAATTGTTAGATTTTAACACACTGAGTAAGCCCATAATCAAAGTTATGAAGATCCAAAGTAGGACCCTTGCACTATTTTCATTTTCTAGGTAACCCAGAAAATGAAGAAGAGCCTCTGACATGATTTTAATGGCTTATAACTTCATGATGTGATGTAGTTTGGCCATGAAACTTGTTTGTGCTTCTAGTATTACATCAATACTACAACACTAATACACTTTGAAGCCCAGAAACATAAGGATCTAAGATCTATAGGTGGTCAAACTAGGCACCCTGGTAACTGATTATGAATGTTCTTGAGGCTCAACAACACCTGTAGACAGTTTTGTCGCTATAGACCCCTTTAGTGACAGTTTTAATAAAATATTAATTATTTAAATTAAATAATTAGAATAAAATGAATAATAATTATAAAAAATCCATAATTAATTTGTAAAAATTATTTTAAGGCATAAAAATTGATTTTTGATAATGTGAGATATATTTCATTAATATTTTAATTTATTTGAATATTAAAGATATTTAATTTATTTAATATTTATATTAAATAAATTACTTAAAAATTATTTTAATATTTAAAAATCATTTGAAATTATATTAAAATGTTAGAAAATATTTGAAGTTATTTTGAATGACTTTTAATATTTTGGGATGAATTTTATTAATAATTTAATATTAATGATAATTGATTTATTTAATAATTTTATTAAATAAATTATGGAAAAATATTTTTAATGTTTTAAAAATCATATAAAAATGATTTAAAGGTTTAAAATGTTTTAAGTTATAAAATATAACCTTTAATATTTTGTCATAAAATACATTAATATTTTAATATTAATGGCGATTATTTAATAATGTTTTTAAATTTTTAAAATCATTTAAATATGATATTAAGGTATTAAAAAACTTTTAGTTATAGTAAATAACTTATAATATTATGTCATGTATTTCATTAATATTTGAAATTTATTAAATATTAATAATAATGGAATTATGTGGTATTTAAATCATGTAAAAATGATATTAATGATTGAAAAATCAATATAAATGATAATAATTATTTGAAAATTATTATGAGCTTTTGAAAAATATTTTGACCGATAAATAAAATATTTAAGATAATATTGAAGCATTTAGGTAGAGTCTTATCGATAATAGGCTCGATAATTATCCGATTAGGCAGTTGGGATGTCAAAATAGTACCGAAGTCAACTCAGCCTAAAATGGTTTGACTTGATACCGGGTTTTATGTGCTTTATTAACCGTTAGGATTATGTGGTAATGTGTTTAGTTTATTTTATAACTGTAATTAACAATAGTATTTGTGATGATATTATTCTAAACGGGAGATTGATATTATCAATATGAGGTCCTCAAATGAAACTAAAATAGATTGCGTAGCAGTAGTCGATGGTGCATGAAAGTTTCCTAACTCGAACTCGAGTTGTTATTGTATAGTATATTCGTGATTCATCATTGTTGATTACATCACATCATTGATTATTGATTCGCACATTGTGCATATTGTGTATGTTCATTAGGTATGAAAGGCTGATCACCTTCATTACCATTTGGTTCAGTTATATTTGTTCATGTTCATTATTGGCCATTCATTTTTATTGTTTCGGTCGTTCAGTTATGAAAAATTCTTTCACAATTTATTATATTGTTGAAAGTTTGTCAGCTTATTATTCATTCTTTTCAACCATGATATATCTTTCTTTGAACTTAAACTTGTTGGGCAAACTTTGTAACGCCCCGGAAAATCGAACCTTTATAAATACTTTTAATAATGAATAACATAATATTATTTATTATTATTGCGTGTTGATAAGATGAATGTCGTTCTATAACCTAGAAACGTCGGAAAGCCATAGTATTTTAACTACGTGGGAGAATTAAAGTGTTTGAATTTCTAAAATGAAAATAAATGTTTTCTGAGAAATTTTCCAAAAAACACTATTCATTGATTTCTGCTCGGGAATTATTTTTGAACTTTCGAGAAATACGTAACGTTATAATTCAAGGTGAGATTGATTATGTAATAATAATCTAAGTATGGAAAACGTAATATTTCACATTCGGACTTAATTTGGGAACGTTAGGTTTATTAAGCGTTAAGGAAAGGAAGTTGTAATCGTATGATGCGTATGCATTATACGAAGTAATGAACGTAAATATAATATGACGTATTATGCGAGTAGGTATGGAGAATGGAATAACGTATATTACGCATAAATATACGAGCTAGCATACGAGAATTATACATGGTGTATATATGTTAAGTTGTTAATTAAATGTAATGGACTTGTAGGATTATTAGCTTAATGATAGAAGTCCAATAGAATGTGATACTCAAGCCCAAGTGTTTGATATGTCATGAGTCCAAACTATTGTAGTGTAAGCCCAATAAGGAATTAACTAGATTAATTAGCAAGCCCAATGTGATTAAGCCATGATCCATGGGGAAAACCAAGTGAGAAATGGGTAGACTTGATGGGCAAACAATTTATGTGATGAGCAAGTGTTGTGACTAGCAAGTTTACTTGGTAACTAGGTTATGAATAGTAAGGAGGTTAGTTGAGGAGGTGGATGGCCTAAATGTCCATAGTGCCCTCACTTTGAGTTGCCTATAAATAGAAGACTTGATTTTTTTATTTGTTAGTTGTTTCATTTCATCCAACTCCTCTCAAGAATAAGCAACTTATTTGGTAGAGAGAATAAGTCACATAAGCACTTATAAGCCACTTCAACCTTTGCTAGATTTTCCAAAGTGAAGTGAAGTAATAGTCTTCAAGGGTAAGACTCATACCTATTATCTTCATCTCTTCTATGATAGGATTGATAGAGAAGGGGGATTGTTTGTTAAGAACATGTAATAAGTTATTAATGAATGAACTTAAGCCGAATAAGTTGAATAAGCAACTTGAACCCTAAATAAGTTGATAAACTTGTGAAGAACTTATCATATATTTGTCATATGATGTTAGTATGTTGAATATAGTATGAGAACATTGATTGATGGACTTAAGTTCATAGTAAGTCATAAGCATGAGGATGTGTAGTTCATAAGTTAAATAAGTCATTGACTTGTGAGAATAAGTCAAAACCTACTTTGACTATAAGTTGGTGTAATAAGTAACTTATGATGTTCATATGTTGATTAAAATCAATTTAGAATGATTAGGAATGAAGCTTTGCCAGAATTCACACGATTGATTTATTATCGTCGAATTAAATGAAAATTCTCGAATGGAAGTCATATTTTGTGTTTGAAGTCAGAAATGTTGGTTTTTGATGGAGACAAGTCATATTTGGCATTATAGAGTTGCGGACTCAAAAATGACCAGATTCCGACTTAGAACGAAGAAACGAGCATTGAACGTTCACGGACGTTTATCGTTTTCATTAAAAATGAACTAATAGGTGAAATTTTAGCAAACAAAATCAAATAGATAAAATTCTAGCATGAACGTGTAGAGTATGAAATTTGTGAACCGTAGGCTTTTGAATGAGCCAATTCGGACTTATAACGAAGAAGTTATGCATCCAGGAGTTTCATAAAATTTTCAAGTTTTGCAAACTGTTTGAGGCACATAGTTGGCGCCGCGGCGCCAACCCAAGGCCAAATGAGTGGCGCCATGATCTTGATGCAGACAAAGGTCTAAAGACATCAAGAACTCAGGCCATAAATACGACCTATAGAGTAAGGACTCGCACCATATGTTGTATGAAGTCCGGGGACTTGTTATCACAACTCATGACTGCAGCTACGACTTGAAGAAGTAATGGGTGGCCATGTAAATACCAACCCTAGGATGTGGACAGTAATGAATGTTTTTTGATATAAAGTGAAAGGGAACTCATTAGTAATGAACTAAGGTATTAGCATAACATTGTTAAGGCATTATTAGACACCTAATTGTATGATGATTAAGAGTTAATAATCAATTGAAAGTGAACGTAACGTGAATGACGTAATGAAAAGCTGAAACCCATAATAACAGATATAAGTCAGGATTTAGATTGAGATGAAGGGTAAGATATAATAGTATACATACTTGATTATATATGACCTAATGTGGTACGTTATATGATCATGAATTATAGAGACTTAGAGACTTAAAAGTGTACGTGTGATAATCAGTAAGCAGACGCTGAAAGGCAAGTACTCTAACCCTTGTTCCAGTTCAGTCTGGACAAGCTTTGTAATTCATGTATTCTTTCGCATGAAGTCTCGAATGATGAAGTCAAAGCCAATTCTTTCGGCTAGACTTGTATTATAAGTCTGTTAAGCATGATTAATGTTTACCGAGTTATATTGGTATAGTTTTCAATCGAAGACTGAGTATGCTAAAATGTTTTTGTCATTTAATGACGAGCACGTGAGAGGTTGCCACAACTTAAACGTATACACGCTTAATGAATGTAGTGTTGATCAACATAGAGTATTATGGGTGATCACCCGTAAGTGCTCGTAAGCTATCTTGGGACTTACTTTACTTAGTCTTGGGGCGTCCTTTTCAAAAGAAATTATGAAATATTCAAGGTCTTGGACCGAAACTGATGTTTTACTGAATATTGTTGTTGTAAAACGTTTGAAAGAAAAGAAGTGCTATTTTAAATTATCGATAGTACTTCGTAACTATTTTTCAGTTATTGAAGATATATGAGTTCTATGTTTCAAGCATGTTGTTTATTAGAATTATAGTACTTGCTGAGCTAGTCAAGCTCACTCTTGCTTGAACCATATGAACACAGCTAAGATCGAATGGACCGAAGGCTCAGGCAAGGATAAGGACAAGGCGAAGACGAACCCGTAGAATACTTATGTAATAGTATAGGATGAATGTTGGTAATATATTCGATATTATGACAAGAACAAGTGAATGGGTTATAAAGAACCTGAGAAATGTAATATTATTTTGAATATATTGAGGGTATATTAGTCCTTTTGAGATTATTCAACTTAGTGAATGAATGAATGGTAATACCGTGTAGCACCATCTGTCGGGTTGGAAGAGACCCGGATTTGGGGGCGTCACAGGTTGGTATCAGAGCATTAGGTTATAAAACTTAAGGGGGGATTAAAAACCTTAAGTCATAACCTTAAGAGGAGTCAAAGAAGTACAAGAAGAAAATAACCTTATAAAAATGCATTATGAATATGTTATGTGTTTTTATTATTCTACTGACGTGTACTAATCAACTTAATTGTTTTATTTAGATGTCAGGAGTAAACGGAATGTTTGTAGATGGTCAGGCTATTAGTGAAGAGTCGGTGAACCAAGTAGAGGTTATACCAAACCCTGTAGCAGCAGAGCCAGATGTAGTGATTATTGAGTCTGGAGACTCGGATGAAGCTAACTACATGTTAGTATTCGACGGTGTGATAGAGGAGGAAGTGGAGATAATGTCCTTTAATCCAATAGCTATAGCAGACGAGATAGCTCCTGGGGGGTCGATGATGTCTTTGTTCATGTCGGTATTGGATAAAAATATCCATTACTGTCAGGAAGTCAAGGAGTTGAAAGCAGAGCTCCAAATGGTTATAGAGGATAAGACTGATGTCGAGTCCATGTAGGAGCAAGAACATGATGAGAGGATTTTAGCTAAGGACAAAGTCCACGATTTAAAGCACGAGGTCTTTGAGCTCAAGGAGGAGCTAAAGACCAAGATGCAGAAGATAGGGAGAATGTCCTATATCCCTAGGAGTTCTCATATAGATTTTCAGCAGCAGGTAGCTGGATATCCTGTAGAGGTAGGGCAAACATGGCATACTATTAGCCGTGATATCATTGCTGGTCTTTGTGAGACCCCCAAATCCGGTACTTCCATTTCCACAGGATTTGGTGTTCACTGTACAAACATTATCTATCTATCTACCCATAAATAAAATGCAAACCATGCAATAGAATAAATAAATAATAAATCTCTCCCCTTATGGGGTTACATCAACTGCATAATTAAATAAATCCCAGGTTACTCTAACCTTAAATCATCTGAGCAGAAAACATAAACAAATAAGTCTTAAGTAACATCAATACTAATTACATTACATAACCACAATAATAACAGTCTTCATTACTTGCTAATCTTGCCCTTGCCCTTACTAGTGGAAGGTTCGTCTGCTCTTTCGTTCTTAACTGCAATGTTATTATTACGCAAGAGTGAGCACGATTGCTCACAAGTATAACAATATAACAATGAATAATAACATATGAGAGAAATAATAACTTCGGATATAAAAGCTCAACTTTTGAATCAAGAATGAATAACAAGAATCAAAAGACTTTCTGAGGGTCATAAGACCTTGAACTATGTCCTAGGTTGTCAAGTGTTTATACTTGAAACCTTTAACAGTCATAAGACTATGGACTCTTCTTCTCGTACTTAGGGGGATCAGCCCTTAGTACCATACTGTGCACAATAGCTTAACGCTAAAGCGTAAATAATCCCCTATACAGGGCTGTTCGTCTTAGTTTTGACATTCGAGTCCGCACCAAAGGAAGTTTGGTTTGGATAATTCATCAAGGGGTTCTGAAATTTAGAACGCTCATCAACTATGGACTAGTCGAATCAATAAGGGTTCGCTAGTCTAACAAGGTTTAACAATAACAGATAATTTAACTTGGATAAAATCTCAAAAGTATACAATAGAATAATTATTGTATAACAACATCATGCTTGAAGATTAATAAACTTTAATATACAAGACAGGCTTGATCAATAATAATGAGAATTTGCTCAATATCGAAAGATGAATTAATCAACTTATATAACGATAACAAGTAGGGTTAGGAAACTTTCTCAACGAAAGTTTAGGGTAAGAAACTTACCTCGTGCGTAGATTACACTTAATCAAACTCGTTCTTTGAATTAAATCTTACATACCAATTATGTTCACAATACCAGTCAATAATAATGTACTAACAACATAACTTTACTCTTTGTTTAACTCGAATTCATGACTATACTTAGTCAATTATAACACTTAGTGTAAAATTAAGACTTCACAAAAAATAACTATTTATGCATTCGATCATTCAATCCACACGTAATTGTGTTATGGACATGTTAAGAATTTATTTTAACATCTCATTATAGGTCTAACAAGTCTTTATAATCATTAGACTAAGTTACTAACACATTTCTATACTTGAACACTTTTAAAAACTCAATTATGACCATTCGCTAAGTAATGACTGTACTACGCACTTTTATACTATGTTTTTGGTATGTGCTGCGAGTCTCGAGCTCAGAGTTGGGCCAAGTAACGCGATACTCCAGATTCTGAATTTCTAGTTCACGAAGAACACAGAATTCAGCGAAATAAACTCTACATAATCATAAATTTCACCAAATTAAACATACCCACATGCTAGAATTTATATATAACCATTACCCAACATATATAGAGTGATTTTCACCCATAAAAAACATATAATTACAGAATTCAACGTGCAAATTATACTGTTCTTGATGTTTTGAACACAATTTCCTAAAATTCAACGCCACGGATTCATTATAAAACCAAATCCAACCATTCAAATATCATTTTGTTCGTTTTAGCATGCATAATCATGTAAGGGTGTGAATTTTGCAAAACAATTTATGTTTGACATATAAAAATCACGTATAAGGCCATATGGCCATATTATATACTCAAATCTTTTCTTTGTATAATTTCATGAAATCAAGATATAAAACCCATATAATATATATTAAAACATGATATGATGTTATATTAACACATAATCACATAATTCCTACTCTTTACAATTAACAGAGACCTTACAGAGTTTTAAAAGCCATTTTTATCAAAACTTAAATAACGTAAAATATGAGAATTGGGTTGGGGAAAAATTACCCAAAGTGTAGAATATAACTTTTGTAGAAGGTGAAATTCTTCTCAACTGTTCTTCAATCAAACACTCACAATCTCCTTAACAATTTTCTAAATTCTCAAACTCTCTCTTTTCCCTCTCTGTTTAATGCCAGACTTAGCCAAAAAAGAAAAGAAAAGAAAGAAGACGTATAAATAAAAGAATGAACTGACGCGTTGGTGGTCAGTTACCCAGTCATGGGTTAACTGCCCATAACCTCCCTTAGTGTCATGTTTGGCTAGCAAGAAAATAATTCAAAAACCATTTAATTTAATAAAACATTATCATATAGTTTAAATAATGTCACATTCCTTTATAAAATAAATCAATATCTTATTTAATTTACTTTAAATAAAATATAATGATTTCTCAATAATGCACATAGTCACATAATTAAATTTTCTCATTTAATAATAATATCAATCATTAAATCTCTAATTAATAATTAAATTAATTAAAATACTATCGTGCTTATTAAATATTTCTTTTAATACAATAAGCTCACATAATCACATACTTGAATAATAAAATTCTCCACATTAATTTAATAATATAACACATATAATTAAATTAATCTACCACAACTTCATCAATTAATCATTTAATCTAATAATTAATTCATCGAAAAATATTTATTTAATCCAATAAATATTTGAAATTAAATCACAAAGTTTCGGTTGTCACATCTTTCCCCTCTTAAAAGGATTCTGTCCCCAGAATCACAATTCAACAATTCGTCCCGTTACATTCTCCCCCCTTACAAAGATTATGTCCCCAGAATCGCTTATAACAATCTAAGTAAACAATTGAGGATAATTCTTCATCATATTCTCTTCGAGTTCCCACGTAGCTTCTTCAGCGTTGTGGTTCCTCCAAATTATCTTAAATGAAGGTATTACTTTATTTCTCAGAACTTGTTCTTTTCGGTCGACAATTTGAACAGGAATTTCTACGTAAGACAAGTCTTTGTCGAAATGTAGGGGTTCATATTCAATCACGTGCTTGTAATCGGGTTTGTAGGATCGTAGGACTGAGACATGGAAAATATTGTGGACATTCTCTAGAGATGGAGGTAAAGCTACCTCATAAGCAACTTCTTCGACCCTTCTCAGAACTTTAAAGGGTCCAATGAATCTTGGGCTTTGTTTTCCTTTCTTTCCGAACCTGATCTTTCCCTTCCAAGGAGAGACATTTAAAAACACATAACTACCCGGCTCGAATTCAACATTCTTGCGGTGTGGATCGGCGTATTTCTTCTGTCTATCTTGAGCTGCTGTCAATCTTGATCGAATCACTTTGACTATCTTTGCTGTTTGTTGTACCAATTTCGGGCCTAGTAGTTGTCTTTCGCCAACTTCATCCCAATATAATGGAGTTCTGCACTTTTTGCCGTATAACGCTTCATAAGGTGGCATGTCAATACTAGCGTGATAACTGTTGTTGTAGCCGAACTCTACAAACGGTAAATGATCATCCCAATTTCCTTTGAAATCCATTATACAAGCTCTTAACATATCTTCCAATGTCTGGATTGTTCTTTCACTCATCCATCCGTGCAAGGGTGATATATGTCGACTCATTCATTAATCGTGTACCCATGCATTCCTATAGACGTTTCCAGAAGTTCGACGTAAAATGCGGATCTCTATCAGAAATAATTGACACCAGAACTCCGTGTCTTAAAACAATCTCTTTCACATATAACCTTGCCAATTGATCTAAGTTGAATCTGATTTTGATCGGAAGGAAGTTCGCGGATTTCGTCAATCGGTCAACAATAACCCATACTGCGTCGTAGCCTTTCTGAGTCGTCGGTAGGCCAACCACGAAATCCATCGTAATATGTTCCCATTTCCATTCTGGAATTTCTAAAGGTTGTAGCAACCCACTCGGTCTCTGATGTTCTGCTTTCACTTTCTGACATGTCAAGCACTTGGCAACACATTCTGTAACCTCTCGTTTCAAATTTGGCCACCAAAAGTGTTCTGAGCCTCGCTCAAAATTTCTTCCTTAATCTCTGATACTGGCGGTACCCAAATTCTGCTCTCAAATCTTAGTAGTCCCTCACTATCTATTTTGAATCTCGGTTCAGTCCCTTCAGATATCTTCTTCTTCACTTTCTCACATTCTTCGTCCTAAAGTTGAGCCTCCTTAACTTTATCCAGTAAGGTTGTACCAGCTTGCATCTGGAACAGCTTCTTATTAATTTCCATAGGATACTTCACTTCCAATTCCAGCTTTTCCATTGCTAAAATTAGCTCCTCCTGAGCAGTCAACGTCATCAATTTCTCCCGACCTTTTCTACTTAGGGTGTCGGCCACCACATTTGCCTTACCCAGATGGTATAGAATCTCACAATCATAGTCCTTAATTAACTCCAACCACCTTCTTTGGCGCATATTCAAGTCTTTCTGTGTAAAAATATATTTCAGACTCTTGTGATCTGTATATATTTCACACTTCTCCCCATAGAGATAGTGCCTCCAGATTTTTAAAGCAAAAACCACTGCAGCTAACTCCAAGTCGTGGGTCGGATACCCCTTTTCATAATCTTTCAGTTGTCGTGACGTGTACGCAATGACTCTGCCATTTTGCATAAGCACACAGCCTAGTCCTTTGTGCGACGCATCACTATAAACCACAAAATTTCCTATATCATCCGGAAGAGATAACACAGGTGCTGAACTTAACCTCTTCTTTAATTCTTGAAAACTTTTCTCACACTTTTCCGTCCAAACAAATTTCATCGATTTCCTAGTCAAATTTGTCAACGGAGTTATGATCTTGGAAAAATCCTAAATGAATCTTCTGTAATAACCCGCTAATCCAAGAAAACTTCTTACTTCCGACGGCGTCTTCGACTGATCCCAGTTAATCACAGCTTCGACTTTGGAGGGATCCACCTAAATTCCATCCCGATTGATCACATGTCCAAGAAATTGTACTCTTTTAATCCAAAATTCACATTTCAAAAACTTAGCATACAACTTCTCTCTTCTCAATGTCTCTAATGTCATCCTCAAATGCTCTTCGTGTTCTTCCTTGGTTTTTGAATATACCAAAATATCATCTATAATTACCACTACGAATTTGTCCAAAAACGGCTTGAACACTCCATTCATTAAGCCCATAAATGCTGCAGGAGCATTTGTTAGACCAAATGACATTACCAAAAATTCGTAGTGACCGTATTGTGTTCTAAACGCTGTCTTCGGTACATCCTCTGGTCTCACCTTCAGTTGATGATAACCACTCCTTAAATCTATCTTTGAAAAGTATCTTGCTCCCTTCAACTGATCAAACAAGTCGTCGATTCGCGGTAATGGATACCTATTCTTAATCGTGACCTTATTCAGTTCTTTGTAGTCTATGCAAAGTCACATTGTTCCGTCCTTCTTCTTCACAAATAAAACCGACGCTCCCCACGGTGATACGCTTGATTGAATATACTTCTTGTCCAGTAATTCTTGTAGTTGGACCATCAGTTCTTTCATCTCTACCGGTGCCATTCGGTACGGTGCCTTCGATATTGGAGTCGTTCCTGGAGCCAAATTAATCACAAATTCAACTGCTCTATCTGGAGGAAGTCCCGGAAATACATCTGTGAAATCTCTCACTACTAGAATCTCATCTATTTTCGGATTCTCTTTACGACTATCGACTATGTAAGCTAGATATCCTACACAGCCTTGCATTAACAACCTCCTGGCTTGCATCATCGTCAGACAACTCGCTTGTCTAGGCAACTTGCTACCATAAAACACAACCTTTGGCGAGTCATAAGGTTATCGTTTCTTCCGCGATCAATTACCGCACCATAATTGGATAACCAAATCCATACCCAAAAAAACATCGAATTCTCCGAGTCGGATAGGAATAAGATCTACGTTCATGATATTACCCTTAATATCCACTCTACAGTTCTTGTGCACATACTTAACAGGGATTATTTCTCTATTCGTAATTTCTATGTTCATGGGGTATTCTAACTCATCCTTAAGCAATTCTAAGTTCTTAGCAAAGTCATCGGATATAAATGAGCAAGTAGCACCCGAATCAAATAATACATACGCATTAACTTTATTGATCAGAATTATACATGATACCACATCGTGAGACTGCACCACATCTTGCACTGTCATATTAAACGTTCTGGCTATCGGTCGATTGGTTGCGGTTGGTGTTGCGATTTTCAGAGTGCTTCCACCAGTATTTCATCTGTTTCCTCCCGAACTCGTCCCTCTCGATCCCTTCTTAGGACAATCTCTTGCAAGATGGTCCTTTGAGCCACATGTGAAGCAGGCACCCTTCTTTGTGTTCAGACAGTTTGGTGCTATGTGGCCTTCCTGACCATAATTGTAGCACACTCGCTTCCCTTTCATGCAAACTCCCAAGTGAGTTTTTTCCGCAGGTTGGGCATGGTTCAATCTTCTTCTTCTGTCCCCCCTGTTGACTTCCAGCCGAAGAATTATCAGACCACTTCCTCTTCTGACTGTGATTACCCCCAGTGCTACTCCCACCAGTCTTGTTATTACCTTCCTTCTCACTCTTCTTCTTCTTTTGCTCATGATTATACTTCGTTACTGCATCGCTTCCACCCTCAGTGAGTATGGCCTTCTCTAACACTCCAGCAAAAGTGTTCAATTAGAACATTGACACTTTGTTATACAACCAGGGCTTCAGTCCCTGCTTAAATCGTCTCGCCTTCCTATCATCGGTATGTACTTGGTATGTGGCGAACCTAGCCAACTCGTTAAACCTTGCTACATAATCAGCTACTGACATATTTCCCTGCTTCAACTCTAAAAACTGGACTTCCATTTGATTTTGTGAACTGGTTGGGAAATACATCTCGAAGAACATCTCTTTAAATCTTTCCTAGGATATTACACCTTCACCTCCTCTCACTTTGTTTGCCTGCCACCAAAAGCTGGCTTCGGACTTCAGCATAAACGTTGCATATGCAGTCTTCTGATCTTCCCTTACCCTAGCAACATCGAACACCTTCTCCATCTCCATTACCCACGTCTAAGCTTCAATTAGGTTTATAGAACCCTTAAACTCTGGCTGTCCCACCGCCTTGAAGTCCTTAAACGAAGTATTTGGTGGAGCTTGTGGTTGATTATTAAGTGCTCCAGCTAAAAGGTTCACCAATTGCTAAACGGGGTTAGCATTGGCATCATTGTTATTGTTTGTTGACCCTTCCTAGGCTTGCTGACGATTTTGTCTTCTAGGCGACATATTTCTATTAAGAATATATGCTTATTAGATCTTTACTCAATCTCTAAAACATTTAAGACTTAACTAAATATTTAATCATAACTCACTTAACACATTACTTCAAATAAACTTTGACATTTCATTTAATTCAAAAGTCTTTACATCATAAGATAGCATCACTGCTATTTACATCAACTATCCCGAGATAAAGAAACTACAAGATTTTTAAAACATCAACATATTCCTTTGTTTATAATCACATCGAAATTTACATCATTAACTATCAAATAATTTTCACATAATTAAACTAATAATATCACTTTATGCATATGTACCGGATAGCCTTGCTACGTTCCTCCTCCATGATGCGGCACATCGTTCTGCGATCTAGCATATATGATGGTAGATCCTCAAACTGGATTGGATACTTCCTAACTCGATCTTGGACCGCATCCATTACATTTTGTAGCGTAGAGTACGTCTCCTCAAGTTTAGCCTTCTTCGCACAACGATCATCTTCTGCACGATCAGCACGGCGTGACTCTTGTACCCAGCCCTCCTCTGCTATGGCAAGCCTCTCCGAGCTCTCCTTCAAATCCTTCTTTAACTTCTCTATTTCTACGGACTTATCCTCATTCCCGACCCTTCTCGTGAACTGAGATCCCACTCCACGTTTCCCAAACGTGTGTGAAGAGTCACAATCTCTATCCTTCGCTTTCAATAGTACTCTCTGCAGCATAATGCCTTCTCTATCGACTCCTGAACAGTATTATGATATTAAGGTATTAAAAAAACTTTTAGTTATAGTAAATAACTTATAATATTATGTCATGTATTTCATTAATATTTGAAATTTATTAAATATTAATGATAATGGAATTATATGGTATTTAAATCATGTAAAAATGATATTAATGATTGAAAAATCAATATAAATGATAATAATTATTTGAAAATTATTATGAGCTTTTGAAAAATATTTTGACCGATAAATAAAATATTTAAGATAATATTGAAGCATTTAGGTAGAATCTTATCGATAATAGGCTCGATAATTATCCGATTAGGCAATTGGGATGTCGAAATAGTACCGAAGTCAACTCAGCCTAAAATAGTTTGACTTGATACCGGGTTTTATGTGCTTTATTGACTGTTAGGATTATGTGGTAATGTGTTTAGTTTAGTTTATAACTGTAATTAACAATAGTATTTGTGATGATATTATTCTAAATGGGAGATCGATATTATCGATATGAGGTCCTCAAATGAAGCTAAAATAGATTGCGTAGCAGTAGTCGATGGTGCATGAAAGTTTCCTAACTTGAACTCGAGTTGTTATTGTATAGTATATTCGTGATTAATCATTGTTGATTACATCACATCTTTGATTATTGATTCGCACATTATGCATATTGTGTATGTTCATCAGGTATGAAAGGCTGATCACCTTCATTACCATTTGGTTCAGTTATATTTGTTCATGTTCATTATTGGCCATTCATTTTAATTGTTTCGGTCATTCAGTTATGAAAAATTGATTCATATTCTTTCACAATTTATTATATTGTTGAAAGTTTGTCAGCTTATTATTCATTCTTTTCAATCATGATATATCTTTCTTTGAACTTAAACTTGTTGGGCAAACTTTGTAACTCCTCGGAAAATCGAACCTTTGTAAATACTTTTAATAATGAATAACATAATATTATTTATTATTATTTCGTGTTGATAAGATGAATGTCGTTCTATAACCTAGAAACGTCGGAAAGCCATAGTATTTTAACTACGTGGGAGAATTAAAGTGCGAAAATAAATGTTTTCTGAGAAATTTTTTGAAAAACACTATTCATTGATTTCTGCTCGGAAATTATTTTTGAACTTTCGAGAAATACGTAACGTTATAATATCAAGGTGAGATTGATTATGTAATAATAATTTAAGTATGAAAAACGTAATATTTCACATTCGGACTTAATTTGGGAACGTTAGGTTTATTAAGCGTTAAGGAAAGGAAGTTGTAATCGTATGATGCGTATGCATTATACGAAGTAATGAACGTAAATATAATATGACGTATTATGCGAGTAGGCATGGAGAATGGAATAACGTATATTACGCATAAATATACGAGCTAGCATACGAGAATTATACATGGTGTATATATGTTAAGTTGTTAATTAAATGTAATGGACTTGTAGGATTATTAGCTTAATGATAGAAGTCCAATAGAATGTGATACTCAAGCCCAAGTGTTTGATATGTCATGAGTCCAAACTATTGTCGTGTAAGCCCAATAAGGAATTAACTAGATTAATTAGCAAGTCCAATGTGATTAAGCCATGATCCATGGGGCAAACTAAGGGAGAAATGGGTAGACTTGATGGGCAAACAATTTATGTGATAAGCAATTGTTGTGACTAGCAAGTTTACTTGGTTGCTAGGTTATGAATAGTAAGGAGGTGGAAGTTGAGGAGGTGGATGGCCTAAATGTCCATAGTGCCCTCACTTTGAGTTGCCTATAAATAGAAGGCTTGATTTTTTATTTGTTAGTTGTTTCATTTCATCCAAATCCTCTCAAGAATAAGCAACTTATTTGGTAGAGAGAATAAGCCACATAAGCACTTATAAGCCACTTCAACCTTTGCTAGATTTTCCAAAGTGAAGTGAAGTAATAGTCTTCAAGGGTAAGACTCATACCTATTATCTTCATTTCTTCTATGATAGGATTGATAGAGAAGGGGGATTGTTTGTTAAGAACATGTAATAAGCTATTAATGAATGAACTTAAGCCGAATAAGTTGAATAAGCAACTTGAACCCTAAATAAGTTGATAAACTTGTGAAGAACTTGTCATATGTTTGTCATATGATGTTAGTATATTGAATATAGTATGAGAACATTAATTGATGGACTTAAGTTCATAGTAAGTCATAAGCATGAGGATGTGTAGTTCATAAGTTAAATAAGTCATTGACTTATGAGAATAAGTCAAAACCTACTTTGACAATAAGTTGGTGTAATAAGTAACTTGTGATGTTCATATGTTGATTAAAATCCATTTAGAATGATTAGAAATGAAGCTTTGTCGGAATTCACACGATTGGACGATTATCGTCGAATTCGTGAAATTCTCGGAATGGAAGTCATATTTTGTGTTTGAAGTCAGAAATGTTGGTTTTTGATGGAGACAAGTCATATTTGGCATTATAGAGTTGCGGACTCAAAAATGACCGGATTCCGACTTAGAACGAAGAAACGAGCGTTGAACGTTCACGGACGTTTATCGTTTTCATTAAAAATGAACTAATAGATGAAATTTTAGCAAACGAAATAAACTAGATAAAATTCTTGCATGAATGCGTAGAGTATGAAATTTGTGAACCGTAGGCTTTTGAATGAGCCAATTTGGACTTATAACGAAGAAGTTATGCCTCCGGGAGTTTCGTAAAATTTTCAAGTTTTGCAAACTGTCTGAGGCACAGAGTTGGCACCGCGGCGCCAACCCAAGGCCAAATGAGTGGCGCCAGAATCTTGCCAGACAAAGGTTCTGAAAGCACTGCTAACTCGCATGCCATGTTACGACCTATAAATAAGGACTCGCACTACGCGCCATGTCCAGGACTTTCTTCTCTTCGACTCAACGGCATATGCATGCTGGGCTTGAAGAGTAATGGGTGGCACCGCAGCGCCAACCCTAGGATGTGGACAGTAATGAATGTTTTCGTATATAAAGTGAAAGGGAACTCATTAGTAATGAACTAAGGTATTAGTATAACATTGTTAAGGCATTATTAGACACCTAATTGTATGATGATTAAGAGTTAATAATCAATTGAAAGTGAACGTAACGTGAATGACGTAATGAAAAGCCAAAACCCATAATAACAGATATAAGTCAGGATTTAGATTGAGATGAAGGGTAAGATATAATAGTATACATACTTGATTATATATGACCTAATGTGGTACGTTATATGATCATGAATTGTAGAGACTTAGAGACTTAAAAGTGTACGTGTGATAATCGATGGCAGAATATTTGAAAGGCAAGTACTCTAACCCTTGTTCCAGTTCAGTCTGGACAAGCTTTGTAATTCATGTATTCTTTCGCATGAAGTCTCGAATGATGAAGTCAAAGCCAATTCTTTCGGCTAGACTTGTATTATGAGTCGGTTAAGCATGATTAATGTTTACCGAGTTATATTGGTATAGTTTTCAATCGAAGACTGAGTATGCTAAAATGTTTTTGTCATTTAACAACAGGCACGTGAGGTTGCCACAACTTAAACGTATACACATTTAATGAATGTAGTGTTGATCAACATAGAGTACTATGGGCTGATCACCCAGAAGTGCTCGTAAGCTATGTCGGACTTACGGACTTAGTGTCGGGACATCCTTTTCAAAAGAACTTATGAAATGTTCAAGGTCTTGGACCGAAACTGATGTTTTACTGAATATTGTTGTTGTAAAACGTTTTGAAAGAAAAGAAGTGCTATTTTGAATTATCAATAGTACTTCGTAACTATTTTTTATTTATTGAAGATATATGAGTTCTATGTTTCAAGCATGTTGTTTATTAGAATTGTAGTACTTGTTGAGCTAGTCATGCTCACTCTTGCTTGAACCATATGAACACAGCTAAGATCGAACGGATCGAAGGCTCCGGCAAGGATAAGGGAAAGGCGAAGACGAACTCGTAGAATACTTATGTAATAGTATAGGATGAATGTTTGTAATATATTCGATATTATGACAAGAATAAGTGAATGGGTTATAAAGAACTTGGGAAATGTAATATTATTTTGAATATATTGAGGGTATATTAGTCCTTTTGAGACTATTCAACTTAGTGAATGAATGAATGGTAATACCGTGTAGCACCATCTGTCGGGTTGGAAGAGACCCGGATTTGGGGGTGTCATAGCTTGGTATCAGAGCATTAGGTTATAAAACTTAAGGGGGGATTAAAAACCTTAAGTCATAACCTTAAGAGGAGTCAAAGAAGTACAAGAAGTAAATAACCTTATAAAAATGCATTATGAATATGTTATGTGTTTTTATTATTCTACTGACGTGTACTAATCAACTTAATTTTTTTGTGTAGATGTCAGGAATAAACGGAATGTTTGTAGATGGTCAGGCCATTAGTGAAGAGTCGGTGAACCAAGTAGAGGTTATACCAAACCCTGTAGCAGCAGAGCCAGATGTAGTGATTATTGAGTCTGGAGACTCGTATGAAGCTGACTACATGTCAGTATTCGACGGGATGATAGAGGAGGAAGTGGAGATAATGTCCTTTAATCAAATAGTTATAGCAGCCGAGATAGCTCCTGGGGGGTCGATGATGTCTCTGTTCATGTCGGTATTGGATAAAAATATCCATTACTGTCAGGAAGTCAAGGAGTTGAAAGCAGAGCTCCAAATGGTTATAGAGGATAAGACTGATGTCGAGTCCATGTGGGAGCAAGAACATGATGAGAGGATTTTGGCTAAGGACAAAGTCCACGATTTAAAGCACGAGGTCTTTGAGCTCAAGGAGGAGCTAAAGACCAAGATGCAGAAGATAGGGAAAATGTCCTATATCCCTAGGAGTTCTCATATAGATTTTCAGCAGTAGGTAGCTGGATATCCTGTTGAGGTAGGGCAAACATGGCATACTATTAGTCGTGATATCATTGCTGGTCTTTGTGACACCCCCAAATCCGGTACTTCCATTTCCACGGGATTTGGTTGTAAGACCCCAAATAATTAATAAATGAAATTTAACTTCCTCTAATTATTATTTTGAAATAGTAAGGGTTGATGTGATTAATGTGGATAGTTATGGGTAAAATACGCAAATATTTCAAAATAAGCAAGTGGTTATAAAATATTCATTGTTGTCGGGGAATATTCGTTTGGTCGTGGAATATTCGTACTGTCGGGAAATATTCGTACGACGGCACAGCCATGTGTGGGCCCCATAACGAAAGCGATTGGAGGAAGAAAACGACAAATATAAGTTGTTTAAAAATAACGGCGTAGTTGTTACCGTTTACACTGTTGGAATACCCGGTGGTTAAAACACAGTAATACGCGTTGTTGCACAGTAGCACACGGTATTGCACCAATTATTGACTCTTACGTAAGAAGGCACTACTCAATAATGGTTATAGTAATTACTGTGCAGTATTTTATTGGTTCAATAATTGTTGCGTTGATATTTTATATTGTTGTTGTTTCAATAATTGTCATTACACAGTATTTTTCATTATCGAAGCAATAATTCATATTATCTGAATAATATTATTAGATAACATTATTGGCAATGTCTAGAAAGTTCTGTCTAAGGAGAGGTTTGGTCACCTAATTGCGCTAGCAAGAAGGAGAAATTCTTATTGAAAGCCCCTCTTTCCTGAACCGCACAGTTGTCAATATTTTGATTACAGAATATTACTTGTGAATAATTAATTATTGATTCATATGATGAGGAAAATATTGATTTTATGTGGATATAGATGGAGAAAATTTTTAATGTGACAATTGTTGAAAATTGAAATTTTATCTTTTTCTGATAAAATAATTCATTTAAATATATATATTATTATATTTTAATAATATAATAATGGTGATATTTTTACAACGAATGTGGAATATATGAGTATACGAGGTGGAAGAGTATTTTTGTTGCAATAAATGTTTAAAACATATTGAACATGTCGGTGGACCCCATTTATTGACTGAAATTTGATTATATCCTCTAAAATCGCCCGTTTATGGATTTCGGTCAATTTCTGCTTAGAATTTGGAAAAACTTTCTTCTGCAAAGTTGTAGAGAATTGAATTTCTTATAAAAACTCGCAAGATTTGAATTTTCTGACAAAAGGGCTATTTATTGTGAATTATTGAAGTTCCGAAGCTCCAAAATAATTGATTTTTGAAAGTTTAAATATTAATATATATATATATATATATTAATATTTTAATAAATTTTATGCTTTAGTGTTCTAAGCATTTTCCTAAAAATAGGGTGCTTAGGTTAAAATTGAAAATCACACCAGAAACTGAAGTTTTCTCTCTCTATATTATCGAGCGTATTCTTGTGAGTATTTTGAGTATACTTTGAGTATTGCTATACGGTGAAAGTTCAAGTTATAGCCTATATCCAGTATTCCAGTTAAAAGTACTGTCTTTCCGAGGTAAGGGATATTATTTTTTTCGTAATGATATTATTTCTTCAATATCATTATGCTGAAATATTGATCTGAAATTTTTATCAAATTTGGAACTTTTGGTGTCGGAGTTACTATTCACGTATGCGGCACTATTCACGTATACGATACTATTCATGAATACGGCACTATTCATCGAAAAATGAAAATTTTTCTTTTCGTCCAAAATATCTATTGTGGATACTAGCTTTGATTATATCCATGTTTTGATTATTCTTGAATTTTACACCACTATGATTATTTTTGAGGTATTTTTGGACGTGGATAAAACAAAGTACGAATCATTAATCCTTAATCCTTGTCATTTTGATTCACTGGATTCATTTCTTTAAAAAATATTTTTCATCATCCTCAGTCTTACATGATGATATTATGGAATATCTTTGGCACCTAGTGCAAAGATGAATGATTTCGATGAATATCTTTGGCACAGTAGTGCAAAGAAGAATGATTTCGATGAATATCTTTGGCCCGTAGTGTAAAGATGAACAGTGTTTAGATGAACATGACCAATCGGTGAATGTCCTTGGCTCAGTAGTGCAAGGATGAATATATGATTCCGATATATATATTGATGTTACAAGGATAAAAATATTGATGATGGATCATTAAATTCATAGATATTAGTAGATTTCATCCTCTACGTAACTCTTCATGAATTAATATTTTCCGTGCATGAGTATTGATTTAAAACTTGTTGTCTATTGTATTCTATTAGATTTTTTTTTCCTGTTGAAGACTAACGATAATTTGTTACAGATATTATCTTAGTCATAATATTCTTTACCGGGCTAGTTGAGCTCACCCTTTCCTTTTTGTTCTATTTTTCTTCTCGGGAGGCGAGAATGTAAGCGAAATGCAGGTGGGGGTATGGAATGATGGTTTTAGAGAGTTGTTTAGTAGTCCTCACCATTTCGTAAAATAATGTATCAATAATTATGATGAGGATTTATTTGTATGTGGATATTGTTTAGATGGCAATATCTCGTATTTAAACTCACGATTTTATTGTTGTAATAATAAAGTTGTAGTTGTTTCGCATCTTAGTGTATTGACACAACTCGAATGGGTGATGTATACCTATTTTGGGGTGTCACAGGTTGGTATCAAAGCTTAGGGATATGATCTCTCTGGGAGATCGGGGAATAGAACTAGGAGGGAGAGATTTAGTAAATCCTTCGCTAGTGTGTCCTACCTAAGCTTATTTGTTAGTTGGTCAAGATATAAGGATATTATGTGATATATTGATTTGCTTAATTAACCCTTGTTTTATGACGATGATTTGAGAATGTCGATTTGAGAATATTAACAATGGAAATGAGACCGTGGAGACGCTGTACTCACTAACGAGGAGAACGCAGCACATGATGGTAATGTTCCTCTTGTGAACAACACCACGGGCGAGATGATGAACGAGGGGATGTTTAGAAGTTTTTGCGATTCATGCAAAATCGACGAGGAGACTCGTGTTCAAAACATAGGAGGAAATGATAGCAATTCACGGGTTGTCACAAAATGAAGCGATTCAAAGAGTTGGGACCACGAATTTAAGGGAAAGCTTTGATCCGATCATGGCGGAAACATGGGTCAAGCAAATTACCAAGATATTCGATGTCTTGGGATGCACGAGAGAACGAAGGTTCCATTCGCCACCTTTATGTTCCGTGGCGGCAAGATCATTTTTGTAGAAGTCTGTGAAGCGTACCCATCCACCGCACTCGGCATGTCTTGGGAGACGTTTGAAACTATTTAATGACAAATACTTTCCCGAAAGTGTTCGTCATATGAAGGAAGTGGAGTTTATTAGGCCGAGCGTAACAACATGGCGGTGTCTCAAAGACGAGGCGAAGTTTGCGAGTTATCCGTGTTTGCACCTCATTTGGTGGAGAATGAGGAACGTATGACGCGGATGTTTACGAGAGGTTTGAAACCCATCATACGTCGATATCTCATCTCTCATAAATTTTCTCTTTATTCGGATGTTGTTAATAGGGCTCAATTGTTAGAAGCGAGATAACGAAACTAGTCCAACCGAGGTACCACAATCGTGGGATCATCTTTGGAGATAGCGATCAACAAAACAACAATAACCAAAGGAGAAAAAGAAAAAGACGGACAAAAATGGTAACCACTCTGGTGGTAATCATGGCCATGAAAATAGAAGAAGCGAGTTAGGAGGAGATTTTAAAAGAGGAGATTCAACAACGACCATGTGAAGACGACGATTGCTAAAGACAAAGAATCGGTTCCAAGGGAGGAGAACGACCACCGATCCATATCTGCTATAAATGCGGAAAAGAGGGACATATCGGTCAAAGCGCCCACAATTAGCCTGTGGTATGCTATAATTGTGGAAAGGAAGGACATATCGCTTTCGAGATTGCCGCGGTAGTGGGGACGGTGACTCAAAAGACATCCCAAAAAAGTCAAAGTCAATCGGTTCTGGAAGAGCGTTTGTTGTGGTCGGTCAAAATGCGAGGAACCCAAACGAGGTGATCACGGGTAAGCTATTTATAAATTCTTGTGAAGTTTATACTTTACTGAATCTGGGTGCTACCCATTCATTTATCTCTCTCGCTTGTGCTCAACGCTTAAACTTGACTCGGAGAAATTAGACTTTGACTTTATCTGTGGAAACTCCGTTAGGAGAAACTTTCATCACATCCACTTTGTTTATAAATCTTGTCTAATCCATGTTGGCACCCTTATCTTACCAGTTGACCTTATCTCTTTAAAGATACTTGCTTTTGATGTGATTTTAGGGATTGATTGGTTAACTACTCATCATGCCAAAATTGATTATTTTCGTAAGGTTGTTAGTTTTCATATTCCTAATCAACCTGTTGTTCGAATTCAGGCAACTAAACCATTAAAATCAATCACTGTCATATCTAATCATAAAGCGATTCGTTTATTGAAAAACGGATGTCAAGCTTTCTTAGCCCATGTTATGGATTTGAATAAAGACACGTCAAAATTGAATAATATTCCTGTTGTTATTAACTTTCCTGACGTATTTCCTGAAGAACTTCCCAGATACCCCGAACGTGAAGTTGAATTCTTTATTGACCTTGAACCCGGTATAAAGCCCATTTCTAAAACCCCATATCGAATGGCTCTGTTGAACTTTAGGAGTTAAAGGTCCAACTATAGGAATTGTTGGACATCGGTTTCATTAAATCCCCAGTACATCTCCTTGGGGTGCTCCTATTTTATTCGTAAAGAAGAAAGAGGCGGGGAGTATGCGACTTTGTATTGACTATCGAATTGAACCATGTCACCATCAAGAATAGGTATCCTCTACCTCGTATTGATGA
Source organism: Panax ginseng (assembly GCA_020205605.1). Taxonomy (NCBI): domain Eukaryota; kingdom Viridiplantae; phylum Streptophyta; class Magnoliopsida; order Apiales; family Araliaceae; genus Panax; species Panax ginseng. The sequence continues at coordinate 49,184,485 of CM035134.1, forward strand.
CTTGTTTGACCGATTGCAAGGAGCACAATTCTTTTCAAAAATCGATCTTCGCTTACGGATATCATCAATGAAAATTAGAACTGAGGATATTCCAAAGACTGCCTTCAGAACTCGGTATGGGCATTATGAATTCTTAGTTATGTCTTTTGGATTGACTAATGCTCATGCGGCTTTCATGGATATGATGAATCGAGTATTCAAAGAATATTTGGATAAATTCGTTGTTGTCTTTATTGATGACATCCTCATATATTCCAAAAGCCGTGAAGATCATGAGCACCATTTGAAGCTAGTACTCCAAAGGCTTCGTGAAAACAAGCTATATGCTAAGTTGAAGAAATGCGAGTTCTGGCTTGAGAAAGTAGCATTCCTTGGGCACGTGGTGTCAAAACATGGAGTATCTGTTGACCGTGAAGATTGAAGCAATACAAAGTTAGAGCAACCGAAGTCGGTGGATCAAGTCACGTAGCTTTTTTGGTTTAGGCGGGGTTATTATCGAGATTCGTGGAAAGATTTTCTCGAATCGCTACTCCATTAACTCATCGACTCGAAAGGATACAAAATTCATATGGAGCGAGGAATGCGAGAAGAGTTTCCAAGAGCTTAAGAGGAGACTCATTTCAAGCTTTTGTTCTAACAATACCATCCGAATGCGGATGGATTTGTTATCTCTGACGATGCTTGGGCAAAGGGTTAGGATGTGTTCTCATTCAACATGGGAAAGTCATAGCCTTTATGCCTCGCGACAACTTAAAGAATATGAGAGGAATTATCCTACTCATGATCTAGAGTTAGCGTGATCGTTTCGCGCTTAAAGATCCGGAGGCACTATCTATATGGGAGAAAGTGGAGAAATATTCGGACCATAAAAGCCTTAAATATTTCTTCACTCAAAAAGAACTCAACATGCAAAGCAATGACGTTGGCTCGAGCTATTGAAAGACTACGACCACACTATTCATACCATCCCGGAAAAGCGAACGTGGTAGTGACTCGTTAAGTAGAAAATCATATGCGAGGAGCAGTGCGATGATGTCAAGTATCACGCATAGAGCCAACTTTAATAGAAAAAGTTAAGGTTGCTCAAGCCACCGAATTCGAGTGATGCATATGAAGAAGAAAGTATAAGAAGGTCTTTATTAGGAGCGAAAATTGATGAAGAAGGAATACTTGAGTCCACTCCGGACTTTGTGTTCCTAACGATTACGATTTGAAGTACAAGATCATGATGGAGGCACACAATACACCATTTGCAATCCATCTGGAAGTACTAAAATGTATCGTGATCTTGACATACATTTTGGTGGAACAATATGAAGAGAGAGATTGCAAAGTTTATCTCAACATGTTTAACTTGTCAACGTGTAAAGGCGGAGCATCAAGTGCCTAAGGAACCATTGCAACCACTTGAGATTCCGAAATGGAAGTGGGAACACATTACCATGGATTTAGATTCACGGGTCTTCCCACGCTTTCTCATGGCATAAATGTTATTTGGGTTATTGTTGATAGATTAACCAAGTCTTCACATTTCTTGCCGTCTGAGAGACTTATTCTCTTGAGCGTCTTGCTAGTATGTATGTAAATGAGATTGTGAGGTTGCATGGCATGCCAAGTATCTATAGTTTGGGATCGTGACCCAAGATTCACTTCAAGATTTTGGGTTAGCTTGCAAAAAGCTATGGAGTGCAGATTCTGATTGATTCGGCATACCATCTTCAAACGGATGGACAATCGAGAGGACTATTCAAACTCTTGAAGATTTATTAAGACTCGTGTCCTGAACTTCAAGGGCGATTGGGATAAGTATTTACCATTGGTGGAATTCTCCTACAATAACAGATTATCGAGCAAGTATAGGTGTGGCTCCATATGAAGCATTATATGGATGAAAGTGTCGCTCTCCAATATATTAGGATGAGGTGGGTGAAGCAACATTGTTGGGACCCAGAAGTTAAAACGCGTATGACTACCAAAAAGATCCAAATGATTAGACAACGTATACAAACGGCACAAGATCGACAAAAGAGTTATGCGGATCTTCATCGAAAGGACGTGGAATTTAGTATAGGGGATCATGTATTGTTGCGAGTTGCTCCATGGAAGGGAGTTACAAGATTTGGGAAGAAAGGAAAGCTCAATCCATGAGTTCTTGTGAGTATTTTGAGTATACTTTGAGTATTGTTATACGTGCAAGTTCGTTCAGCGTTATTCCAGTCAGAAGTACTGCTCTTTTGAGGTAAGGGATAGTAAGAGATTTTAAGGGTTGTTATGTTTTTCATGTTTCGTAACTTTTCAGACCCTCAAAAATTCTGGAAAAATTTAAAATGATAGTTTGATGATTTTTGTTGATTGTGTCCAAAAATGGCGATTTTTGGATGTATAGATTAAGAATTATGAATTTTATGAGAAAAGACTATTTTAAAAGTAAACGCTTATAACTCCTTGTGGTTAATTTCAAAATTGATGAAATTTTTATTGGGAGTACATCTATATAATATCAGTATATCGTGTAAATTTCAAATTTTTTGGATAAAAGTACAATTTATGATAAATGTTTAAATATTCGGTAGTTTTGGCCATGTGAAAAATAGTAAATGACTTTTAAAAATTCTGAGAAAAATATATGTTCAATATAGGACTATATTCTGCTAAATTCTAGAAAAGAAATATTTTTGAACTAATTTGTTATTTTTCATGAAAATGGACTAGTTATGAGTAAATGAATTAAATATGTTATGTGAAGTAAGAAAATTAAAAATAGGATTTTATGGCTTGAGAATCCTACATGAGGTATATCTGATTTTTGATGAGGATTTTGGTTATTGGTGATGAAATCTTATGAGTTTGGCATTTTAGAATGATTAAATGCATTATTTAGTAAAGTGTAAACAATTAAAATAAATTGTTTATAAGCTTAAAAAAATATTATTCTTTCAATATCATTATACCAAAATATTGGTATGGATTTTATTGTAAAATTTCTACCTTTTTGAGTCGGGTTTACTATTCATGAGATACTATTCACGAGTTACTATTCATGAGTTACTATTCACGAAGTTACTATTCATGAGTTACTATTCATGACAAAAAATTTTTTTTTCTAACCAAATTATAGTTGATTTATGAATATTACTCTGGAGATTAAAACTATATATTGATTATATTGATTTTATTATCATATATAACATTTTTATAACCCTGATGTTGAAATTCTCTTTCACTGGAGTGTAAAGATGGGTAGATTATTGGTATGATCATGACTAGGGTTCTCTTTGGCCAGTAGTGAAAAGTTGAAGTGATTTGGTATGATCATGACCATTGAATTTATAATTGAATATTTTTAGCTTAAGTGCAAAGGTGAATTGATCAACATGGTTATAATTATTGTTTATATAAATTACGAAATGATTATATATTTCTTTGAGATATTAATATATTTGGCACCTCATAATGCAAATATGAATTGTTGAGGAATATCTTTGGCACGTAGTGCAAAGATGAATTGTGGATGAATATCTTTGGGTCGTAGTGCAAAGATGACCTGTTGTTGAATATCTTTGGCCTGTAGTGCAAAGATGAACTGTTGATGAATATCTTTGGCCCGTAGTGCAAAGATAAATTTATTAGTATGATTATGAACATGAACTGTGATTTGGTATAACCATGATCTTTGATATTTTAGGTAAAGACAAGTGATAAAAATTATCTTCGTCCTGAATGAGAAAAGGAATTTAGAACAACAATTACGATTATGAGTTATACATGTGATTGTGGACAGGAATTGTTGATTGATGTTACAGGGATAAAACATTGTTGGTGGACTTTTAACATGGAGAAGATAATAGACTTTATGGTCTATTTGACTCTTCTAATGGATTGCTCGTTCCGCTGCAACTATGGTTGAAATTTTTTTATCATCTACCATATGTTCTAAATCTCTGATTTATTATTGATGAAGGCTATTGATAATTTAATTATCTTTAGTCATGATATTTTTACTGAGCTAGTTGTGCTCACCCTTTTGCTTCACAATTCCTTTCAGGTAATAAAAGTGTAGCTGAGACAAGCGGGGAATAACAGGGGAATAGAACGGTGGTCTATAGATGTTGAGGGTGAGGTGAATTCAACTTTGGAAGGGTGTTTTGTTACTAGTATACAAGATATTTAATGACATACAACCTCGTGTCATCATAAGACAGGATTGTGCTCATCCACTTGCTGAGTATATCTACCAGCATTACCTATATAATCTTGGTGTTTGTTTGGAGTATAATACCCAATTAGAGACAGTGGAGATAATGATATGTCAAGAGAAGACTCACCATTGAGAAGAATATGATAGTAATCTTCTCATTTTTCTTTGGGGTCTATTGGGTCAACCAAGGATAATTCTGTGGCCATATGATATCTATCATAACCTAGAAGCATGGCCTCCCTTGTACGAAGGTTTCCTTGAGCACTTCCCAAAGATTCTAATTTTTAAAACAGTTTTCGACTATACCTTTATGTAAGGTGTCATTGTGACGTGCTACATTTGGTATATATTTGTATCCAAACTCACAGCATATGTGTTGTTGTATTTTGTACGACAATTGTTGTATTAAAGTTGTAGATATTTTCTGTACCATGTATTTGGCGACTCAGAATGGGTTGGATGGAATGGACCTATTTTGGGGTTGTCACAGTTGGCAAGTGATGAAAATTATCTTCGTCCTGAATGAGAAAAGGAATTTAGAACAACAATTACGATTATGAGTTATACATGTGATTGTGGACAGGAATTGTTGATTGATGTTACAGGGATAAAAATTTGTTGGTGGACTTTTAACATGGAGAAGATAATAGACTTTATAGTCTATTTGACTCTTCTAATGGATTGCTCGTTCCGCTGCAACTATGGTTGAAATTTTTTATCATCTACCATATGTTCTAAATCTCTGATTTATTATTGATGAAGGCTATTGATAATTTAATTATCTTTAGTCATGATATTTTTACTGAGCTAGTTGTGCTCACCCTTTTGCTTCACAATTCCTTTCAGGTAATAAAAGTGTAGCTGGGACAAGCGGGGAATAACAGGGGAATAGAACGGTGGTCTATAGATGTTGAGGGTGAGGTGAATTCAACTTTGGAAGGGTGTTTTGTCACTATTATACAAGATGTTTAATGACATACAACCTCGAGTCATCATAAGACAAGGTTGTGCTCATCCACTTGCTGAGTATATCTACCAGCACTACCTATATGATCTTGGAGTCTATTTAAAATTTAACTCTCAATTTGAGACAGTAGAGATAATGATATGTCAAGAGAAAACTCACCATTGGGAAGAACATGATAGTGATCTTCTCATTTTTTTCTTTAGGGGTCTATTAGGTCAACCAAGGATAATTACATGGGCATATGATATCTATTATAACCTAGGCGCATGGTCTCCCATGTACGAAGGTTTCCTTGAGCACTTCCCAAAGATTCTAATTTCTAAAAGCAGGTTTTTCGACTATACCTTTATGTAAGGTGTCATTGTGACGTCTTCTGATTGGTATATATGTGTATCCAAACTCACAACATATGTGTTGTTGTATTTTGCACGACAATTGTTGAAATAAAGTTGTAGTTGTTTTCTGTACCATGTATTTGGCGACTCAAAATGGGTTGGATGGAATGGACCTATTTTGGGGTCGTTACAGTAATTAAAACAATTAAAACTTCCAAAAATCAATTATTTCGGAACTTCATAACTTCAATAATTCATAATAAATATCCCTTTTATCAGAAAATTCGAATCTCGCGTGTTTTTATAGGAAATTCAATTCTCTACAACTTTGCAGAAGAAAGTTTTTCCAAATTCCCAACAAAAATTGACCGAAATCCACAAACGGGTGATTTTAGAGGCTATAATCAAATTTCAGTCAATAAATGGGATCCACCGACATGTTTAACATGTTTTAAACATTTATTGCAACAAAAATACTCTTCCTCCTCGTATACTCATATATCCCACATTCATTGTAAAAATATCACCATTATTATATTATTAAAATATAATAATATATATATTTAAATGAATTATTTTATCAGAAAAAGATAAAATTTCAATTTTCAACAATTGTCACATTAAAAATTTTCTCCATCTATATCCACATAAAATCAATATTTTCCTCATCATATGAATCAATAATTAATTATTCACAAATAATATTACGAATCACAATATTGTGACCCGGCGCTTCTTCGAGAAGAGGGGGGCTTTCAATAAGAATTTCTCCTTCTGGTAGCATGCAATTAGGTGACCAAACCTCTCCTTAGACGAACTTTCTAGACATTGCCAATAATGTTATCTAATAATATTATTCAGATAATATGAATTATTGCTTCGATAATGAAAAATACTATGGAATGACAATTATTGAAACAACAGCAATATAAAATATCAACGCAACAATTATTAAACCAATAAAATACTGAACAGTAATTACTGTAACAATTATTGAGTAGGTCCTTCTTACGTAAGAATCAATAATTGGTGCAATACCGTGTCCTACTGTGCAACAACGCGTATTACTTTACTTTACCCATCGGGTATTCCAACAGTGTTAACAGTAACCACTACGCCATTATTTATAAAAACTTTAATTTATCTTTTTCTTCATCCCACGCTTATTACATTATGGGGCCCTACAAATGGTCATGCTACCAAATACGAATATTCCCAATGTAAAGAATATTCCACGACCCAATCTAATATTCCCAAACAACAATGAATATTTTATAACCACTTGCGTATTTTTGAAAAAATTTCATATATCACCCTTAACTTTAACTTTTTATCAATTTAACCATTTACTTGAATTGTAATTATAAGAAAAATTGAATACTTTAATTTCATAAAATTAGGGTCTTACAACAACAGTTATATATATATATATATATATATATATATATATATATATATATATATATATATATATATATATATATATATATATATATATATATATATTCATGAACACAGAGTTTACTTGAGGCCTTTTACTTTTTATTTTTATTTAGTCTCGCCTGGAGTTTACTTCGTGGTGGTTGATTGTCTTTATTGCTTTCTTTACATTTAGTCCCGTCTGGAGTTTACTTCGTGGTGGTTGATCGTCTTTTACAGCTTTATTTACATTTCTGATCCCCCATGGAGGTGCTTCGTGGTGGTAGATCATGTCCATATATATATATATATATATATATATATATATATATCGCTTTTATATATTTACATTTCCGATCCCCCATGGAGGTGCTTCGTGGTGGTTGATCATGTCTGTATATATATATTTATAGCTTTTATATATATAACTGCTTACTGCTTTTCATATAAACTGCGGCATGATGTGAGCCTAGGAATCATGTGATCACAGATTCAGTCTACTGAATCTAGATTCGGTTCTCGTGATGGACATTTTTAACTGTAAGCAGCTTGTACATTATTTACAGTGTTTGAATTTCCTTAGATGGTTGTCATGCCCATGAGGAGTTCGACACTGCTGTATATTAAATTCTCAAAGATGTTTCGCATCTCGAAAATAAAAGCAAACCAGCCAAACATTTAATAATAAAATGGAAGTATGAAAAGGTCTCAATTACTATTGAGCACAGGGTTTGAAAAACCTCTTTTTACAAAACTTCACTGCTATATCATGTTTAAAACTGAATTTTCATATAAATTCAAACCCTATGTATATAGGTACGAACGAGGCCTCGCACTACTTCTAAATAAATTGCACATTGATCCACACACACACACACACATACATTCATATAACAGTTTCTTGAAAAGTGGCGGTCACCGTGGCAACACGAATGTCGGGGGGTGCCTAACACCTTCCCTCCACATACTCAAACCCCCAAACCTAAATGAATCTCGGTTTCACAGACCCGTTTAGTATTGTCACATCACTGGATCAATGTGCAAATCTTTTCTCGGTTGCATTGGTGCAACCAATTAAAAACACCAACTGGCGACTCTTACAGTCAAATCGTCGACATTATACATGTCGGACCTTTTTCACTTGTTTTTTCAAACAAATCTCACATAACATGAGAACACCAAAGAACAAGAAATGAAAAGGGACAAATAAAAATCCCGACGTCGACAAGACCCTCTTCTTCATTCTTCACATTTGAGATTCTGAGAATTCTAGTGAGTGAGTGGTTGTGAAGTTGGGAGAAATCAGAAGTTAAGATTCAAGGATTGTCAATTTAGCTTCAAGAGGTATAATTCTTAAACTAAGAGTACATGGGAGAGGCTATATCAATTTATTCCCTTTGCGCTCTTCAGTTAAGAAACCAATAGGCTACATCAGTTAAATTATGCCAAAAGCCACAAGGCCATGTTTGGCTACACAAAACTCCCCATTTTAATTTATTTTTATATTACTTATACTATATAGTTCCATTTGTCAGACATTTATTTAATTAAATTTAATAACTTACAATTACAATTATAATTTCCATTATAATTATATTTATGCATAACAAATTATTATATATCTAATTTAATTATTAAATTAAACTAGAACATCATTTAATTTAATTTAATTAATTCTTTAAATATTAAATAATTCATTTAATTTAATTATTTCATTAATTAAATCTTCAAATAATAAAATTATCATTCATTAATTTAGTTAACATACACACTTAACTAAATTATTACACCACAATTTCATCAATTATTTATTTATATCAATAAATAAATCAAATAAATATTTATTAAATTCAATAAATATTTTTAAATTACATAAAAATTCTCGGTTGTTACATCCTTCCCTCCTTAAAAGAATTCTGTCCCCAGAATCACGACTCAATAAATTCATTCGTTACATTCTTCCCTCCTTAACAAGATTCTGTCCTTAGAATCGCTATACAAAATTAAACAAACAACTGAGGGTAATTTTTCATCATAACAGCTTCAAGTTCCCACGTAGCTTTTTCACCATTGTGGTTTCTCCAAATTACTTTAACAAAATATATTATTTTATTTCTAAGAACCTGCTCTTTTCTATCAACTATTTGGACTGGAATTTCTTCATAAGATAGGTCTTTTTCAACCTGTAATGGCTCATATTCTATAACATGCTTATAATCGAGCTGATATGGTCTTAACACCGAAACATGGAAAGTGTTATGAATATTATCTAATTTCAGAGGTAGAGCTACCTCATACGCCACTTCAACAACTCGTCGTAGCACTTCAAAAGGTCCTATAAACCTTGGGTTTAGTTTTCCCTTTTTACCAAATCGGATTTTTCCTTTCCAATGAGTCACTTTTAAGAAAACAAAAGTACCGACATCAAATTCCTGATTATGTCAGTGTTGATCGGCATATTTCTTCTACCTATCCTGTGTAGCTATCAATCTCGCCCGAATCACCTTGATGATCTCAACAGTTTGTTGTACCAATTCTGGACCTAACAGCTGTCGTTCACCTACTTCGTCCTAACATAATGGAGTTCTGCATTTCCTGCCGTACAACGCTTCGTAAGGAGGCTTGCCAATACTTGCGTGATAACTGTTATTATAGGCAAATTCAACCAATGGTAGATGGTCATCCCAATTCCCTTTAAAATCCATAATACATGCTCTGCGCATATCCTCCAATGTCTAGATTGTTCTCTCACTTTGTTCGTCTATTTGAGGATGATATGTTGTGCTCATTCTCAACTGCATCCCCAAACATTCCTGTAGTCATTTCTAGAAATTTGATGTGAAACGTGTATCTCTATCTGATACAATGGACACCAGAACACTGTGTCTTGAAATAATTTCCTTCACGTACAGTTTTGCCAGCCGATCTAGGTTAAATCCAATCTTGATTGGCAAAAAGTGTGCCGACTTCGTTAATCAATCGACAATCACTACTACAAAACAGTAAATAGATAACGTAAAAAATGTTATGGTTGCTATCCCAGAAACGTCGTATTTAAGGGTGTCATCTATTTGACACCCTTTATACAATATTTTTAAATAGTTCTAGTTTGACACAATATATAACGTTTTTTTAAAAAAACGTTGTAGATTTGTTTTCCAAAAATTATTAAATGCTTGAAAACGTTGTAGATGGTATGAATCTGTAACGCCCCGAAATCCAGTCTATTTTCACATCCGGATTCTGTACGTCACGATCCCATCTTCTTCCAAACATACATCATTGTATAGCTAAATATAACAACATACATTCTCAAATCCCAGGTTCTAAAACCTTATAGTCTCTTTTATTACAAATAATGATAATTACATTATTCTTTACATCTTGCACGAGTGACTTTTATCTGCCACCAAGGATACATAATCATTCATTAAACTATTCTATAGTTTAATTCTATCATTCTATAATACAAGTCTTCACTTGATCTTCACGCACATTCATATAATGAATGTCACTTGATCTGGATACCGATCTGCTTGATCTTTACAGGATCCTTAAGTTCTTCTAACATCGTTCGCTGAAAATGTTTTTATTTAAAGCAAGTGTGAGCATTCAATTGTCCAGCAAGTCATAACAGTTAAACAAACTACTTTAAGAATTCAAACATTTTTTTAAGACCTCAATACCCGAACAAAGATTATGAAGCAGCTTGAATAATAGGAATAATCTCGATTCCTATCATTTTAAAACATTAGTTACATTCACTTTGGAATACTTTCATTCTCTACTCTCTTTCATACACATTCTGTCTGACTAGAATCAATAGGACAAACTTAACAATAATGGTTCATGTATAAATAGAACATTCTCATATTGAACAGTTCAGTCACATAACGGTTCATATCATAGAAACACCAAAGTGTTCACATTGTGGCACAAGGCCTCATACGTTCTACCACTTTGTATAAACATCACACATTCGCACATAGACAGAACTTCTCAAGTTCAACATCTGAGAAGTTTTAGAAACTAGCATTCATTTAAAATATGAATGAAGTTAGGAAACTTGCCTTACGCATGCCTACTGACTTTATAGTTTACAATCTTTGAACTACTCATTCCAATTCCTATGTAGCACATAAGGAAATAACACATACTCCAATTAGTCATATACTTGACTTTACGCATTGGTTTATTTAACTTAACTTCTTAGGGTTCGCGTTCTCTCAAGATAAGTTTATGCGACCACTTTCATTACCGTTCTACGGCTTCATGACATGCGGAGATGTCTTACTCAATACGTTCATCATCTTTGATGATTTGCATTCTTATCTTCTTCTCAGCACACATCAATTCTCTGCTAGTAGTCCATATGGTACTCTGAGTGGTTTCCCACAAACAACCAACAAACAAGTTCCCGTCTCATCTACACTGCCCATAACAGTGAGTTAGATCGGTTGCTAGTTTTGTATATACCTTCGTTCTTTGAAGGAATTGTTTAGCCCAGCTCCCATATGTCAACCATCAAAGGTTATGATTGTACTACAACTTAACTTATCTTAACTTATCCGAACTATTAAACTATATTGTTCGTTAAGTCAAATTCTTATTCCTTATGGCTTTCTGGCAACTAAATGCCATACCTTGAGATTTATTCTTATCGTACAAGTCATACAGTCCTTTGTATACTCAAAACGATCATTCCATATTCATTTTATGCATTTATAGTATTAAGCATTTTACTTTACTTTTTTCTTATCTTACAACGTTCGGTCCATTCGACACGGAATGTCTTCCAAGTTATAAACATTAACTCGGCTTCTTTACATTATACGTGCTTATCTTTAATTCAACTTCTTCACTGTTCACAAGTTTAATCATTGATCTTCATTACTTTATGGTCAAACCATACACGGGGTGTAGGTTCTACCCGTTTAATATTCGCGTACACTTAACCTTTATGTCGATTAAAGTGTTTAAAGCTTACATTTCATTCTAACATTCTTTCCGACTCACATTCGGCTTTCATTAATCTTATTATCGTTCGTTACGGCTTTCTTGATAATTCATATCTTATTTACTACTTTCGTCAACGTCTAAGTTATACAACCAATGTACACTTAGAACATTCGTTCGACGTGAATACGAATCACGAGGATCGTTTACGAATTCAACGTTTACGTTGTTTATCCCTTAATCTCACATTCAACCTTTACTTAATGTTTTAAATCGCTTTCATTCATTTCTCGTCACCTGAACCCCATGTTCCATATTCGTTCTTAATGTCAAAACCATACGGTTTGTTGTATGCTAAGACCGATCGTTCATCGCAACAACGTTGCGTTCACAGCGTCTATATGCTTTACATTTATCTCGTATTATCATGTCATAACATCAAAATGTTATACATCATCCTCGTCACTCAACGTCTAAGGAATCACAATGCTAGCAATCCCCCACGTTCGCTTTATCTCGACTACGGTCCCCGGATATCGGTTATGTAATCCGGTCTACATTCTTTATCTTTTAATATCGATTAATCTTTTCGTTCAACCTTCATTAAAGGTTTAATACACTTGATTAAGTGTTAGATTAGTTGAACTACATGTTTATATTTCTTTCTTGCACATCCCCGAGTAATTGAGCACTTAAAAGCTCCTCACTGGATTTTTTTTCTCGCACTTGCCGTACTGCGTACATGCGTGCCCCTCCTCCTTTACCTCGGCATTAGTCTTTACTTATCTTGATGTCAAATCGCTGAAATTTGTGGGCCATGGCTACTCCTTCTCTATTTCTCGTGCCGCCATTACTACAAAATAATAAATAGACATCACTTAAACCACAATATTTTTATAAAAAATGTTATAATATTTTTTAATAAAACATTGTAGATAAATATGAAAAAATATTATCTATTTAAAAAGAATTAATAGATAACGTTTTTTTTTTTAAAACGTTATGTATCTTAAAAACACGGAGCTAAAAAAAAGCGTTCTCTTTCGCAGACAAAGAGGGTTCAAGTCCTCTATTATTTTCTCACCGAGTGTCTTCGTCTATCATCAATCTCTGTTTAGCCTCTTTTCGTTCATCTGTAAAACAAAAGCTTAGGGATCCGGATCCAAAGAGAGAAGATTTCGAGGAGCGAGAAAGAGGCCGTGGGGAAGATTTGCTGCGGAGATCAGAGATTTTGGCTCGGTACTTTTGATTCCGCTGAAGACGCCGCTTACGCGGCCCAAAAGCCAAAACTAACTTTCCTTTCTCCGCTCCTCTTCCTCTTTACTCCCCTTTCCACCAAAATCATAACGATCCCTTCTTCTACGGCTCGGCTTCCAGCCGTTTCCCACCTGACAACCAGATTATAGCCCAGCTTCCCACCTCCAGCAGTCTAAGCAGTACAGTTGAGTCCTTCAGTGGACCCAAGCCGCCGCCGCAGCAGCCGACTGTCTTACCTTCCCGCCGTTACACTAGGTCACCGCCGATATTGCCGGATGATTGCCATAGTGACTGCGACTCCTCATCATCAGTGATTGATAATAATTGTGAGGTAGGTGAAATTGCTTCGTCGTCATTTTCCAAACCCTTGTCATTTGATTTAAACTTTCCTCCGTCGATGAATGAGGTTGATGATGATTTTGACTGCACATCTCTAAGGCTCTGATTGGTGTTGGTCAAATTGGATCCATTTGATAATACTCATTGTTCTCTTTTTTAATGCAGGGAAAAAAAATATAGACAAGATTTAGACTTGGATAAAAAAAGGATTATTGTCGGAGCGTCTTACCGGGTTTTCTTATGTTGTTTGAAGAGAATTTACTCTTTTCTTTTTTTTCTTCAATTTACTTTCTAATCTTATGGTTAGAGTATATCACGATGGATTAGAGTGTGTGCTACTGATGATAATCTTAGTATGCAATGTGGGCAAAATGTCTTCAACTATGTGTAGACTTTTCGAATCTGTGAAGTCTGTTGTTGTTGAAGTAATATTACATGTTAAAAATATTAAAACAGAGCTATGATATTGATATATGATGTTTCTTGAGGGATCTAATCTCTATCTGTTTATTTATTTGTTTATTTTTGGTTGTTTGAAATTTGCATATTTATACATGTTTGTTCATTTTTTGTTGTTATTAGCATGTGGTTTCTAGGACTTAGTATGTGATCATAATGGTTTCTGATAGATCCAATATGTTTTGAAGTGTTTTAGATTACCTTGTCAGGTAATAGACCTATGGTACTGATTAGTTAACTTGTTTTGTATCTAATGTATGTCATTTATTTGGAGTGTTATGTACGAACCTTGTTGGCTTGGAAACACTGAATATTCATGGTTTATCATGAGGAAATGGTTGTAAAGGTGGATGACATTGTCAGGTTTGGAAGCTGTATTTGATAGGGTTTTTACTGGTACGAATAATTATTGACATGTAATGCAGGGTTTATATATATTTTGCTAAGGTTATGTTTTCTTTGGAGTGTTAATATCTGATGTGCTATGTCATTTTTCCATATCGATCCATACTCATTTTCCTGAAGCCATATCTGGATAATAGCCTATGTTACAGTTAGACTTTCTCTCAGTTATTTAGGTTATCACATTATCGGCATATAGAGGCATTTGGTTTCGCATTGATCGTATGCAGACATACCATTAAATAGGTTGGAATATTGCATCTTGTGCTGCATTTAGTCTGCAGCTGAGGTTTAGTTTTAAATTTCTTCTTGTGTTTTTTGGCTACCAGCTTAGGATGTAGCTGTACTTGTCTATTTTAAATGGTATGTATCTGATTTGGGAATATATGGGTTTGTGCTTGTGAAATCATTAGCCAATCATGTAACAAATAACAGAGAACTTGGTATACCCTGGTTTGCAAATTTGATTTGTTAGGCATGCTACGTTAGTTTTGAATAGGACTTGGCACTTGGTACTTGTAGTTTTGTTATCTCATTTTGAGTTTGACTTTGTTCTCATGTTCGTTTGTCATCTCATTTCGAGTTTGACTTGGTTTTTAGAGAACATAATACCATGAAACTTAGGAACTCGGAGCTGATATATTCATTAGTGTTATGTATGTTTTATCCACTGAAAAGAGAGTTTGTTTGTCGTATTTAGCCTCCACAGTTTAGGATTTTATATGCTCATTGATTAGTTCCTTGGAAAAATATTACCATCACTAAGCTTGTTCACAACATTGCACAATTTTGACGTAGTAGTAGTGCATCCAGTATAATAATGCAGTTAATAGAAACATGTTTTGACGTGATTTCTTCACTTCTACAGGTTATTGCTTGTTCTGCTTTCCATTTGATGATAGTTCCATATGCGATATCTCATAATCAGATTGACTGTTACAAAAAAATAATCTTTACATTTGCTCGGAAGTTAATCATATTCAACAGCTTTATCCGTATTATTGCTCGGAGCTTAGTCATATTCAACAGCTTTATCCATGCCATGCTGCTGTCCTTTTATTCTTGTTGGCTTTTGTACACCTTAGTAAAGAGTGACATTGATTCATTATTTTTCTTATTTGCAAACCAGAAAATGTTGGAACTATGCCTAATAGTTTATTATGTCACCATTTTTAGTTTTCGTTTTAAAAAATTTCTATTGCACTTATATTCCTTTTCTGTTTCGCTGATCTTTTAACTGAAAAAGTATGTCTAACTTTGTTTCTTATTGTTTCTTGCAGTATTACAACAGCAGCTGTACTTGCAGTTATGTACGGTCTTACCAACTACCAACAACTTCCTGATGACTGTTTCCGCTATGGTGTGTTGTATAAATATATATAAGTCTACATCAGGATGCTGAAGAAAATTCGTATTTTCGTGCTTTGAGATGCTTAGAGAAAAGCCGCTGTTGCTTATGTTATAAAAGTCCTAATATTGTTGGAGAAGTAGGATGCATTATATTCTTCTATTCTTATTTACATTTGAATAATGTTTCAGATTGGAGAGAACCTTTCAATCTTCAGAAAGGATGGCTCTTGTGGGCAGGAATCGGTCTTTTAGGAGCCCTTGCATCTATTGCATTAACAGGAGCAATAGGTAAGTCTTTGAGTTGGTAAATTTTCAAGTCAATATGAGCTCACCCTAATGCATCACTATTGTAAACTCCAATCAGATCGTTCAAATCGGAGAATGCTCTAGACTCCCATAACAAGGCTAAACACACTGCTGGAAAGTAGAAAGGTTGGAGACTTGGAGAGATATTTTGGGTGTTAGGCAAGTTTTTGTGACCCTCTTTTGGCAAAATTTGGAGAGTTATTTATTTTAGTTGTCCATAACATAATATCCAGGTGTTTTACCATATCTTAGTTGTCCATTTTCTATTCCTCCTGCCCCTCTGCCCCCTAGGCATACATGCACTCGTCCCCTGACCTCTCTAGAAAAGGGAAGAAGAAAACTTTTTTTTACTCGATATATGGTGGATATAAATTTATAATGACGACTGTGTGATCTTATTGTCTGGACAACCTAGTGCTAAAACTTAACTCTTTTCTACAATCATTACTTTCCTGCTACTATAATTTGTAAATAAATAAGAATACTTACTATGCTGCTTCTATTTTTCATCTGAGCAGGCTTTTTGAAAGCAATCAGCTCACATGCGGTATTCCTTCTAGTCTAGGACTTGTCAAGACCTTGGAGGTGGTGTGAGTATCTTTATCATATACTTGGAGTAAAATCTGTTACCTTTCTTTATTGACTTTTTTCCTTAATCTGTATAAGTATTGAACTGATTATTCTGCAATTGTTACAGATGGCTAGACAGAAATTCATTCAGTGGGCCTGTCCCTTCAAATCTCAATAACCTTGTCAATGTCAATGAGCTGCAAGTAGAAAGGGGGAAAAAGTACTGCCAATTTATGCTTCTTTACTTGGCCAATTAAGTCAGCACCATTCTTATTTTGATTCTTCATTTCTATTACTAAGAAAGATTTTTGATTATTCTCAGGTTCTTGTCCAACAATAGATTTAAGCACAACGGATACAATATGTGATTCAATTGACTGTGCTTACAAATCATATGAGATTATTGATTAAGTAAATTGTGTTTACAGTGTGGAGTTTTACACGTGCATATAAGATGTTTGTTTAAATTCATGAGAGAGAATTGCTTGAATTCATTGTCCCTTCTTGTCCTACACCCTCTAGAATCTGGCATTCACTTGCATTGTGATATAAATTGTTATCTTAATTTCCCCTGTTTGAAGTTTATGTCACAATTATGACTACAGATGCCAATGATTTGATGTCCTCGACATGTTTGTCATAGTCTATGTCTGATAAGTTCTATGGGCCTGCCATTGATAACTATAGAGGCTATTTTGAGTAAATTGGGCAGGCTAGGAATAGTTTGGTTGTGTTAAGTTGTCACGTGCATCCGTTGTGCTTAAATCTCACCATGATTAATTGTTTATTGATTCAATAAACCAAGTTTGGGGGTACATTGACTGCAATTGGTTTAATATGATGGTTGACGATGCAATTTTGTTATAATAACCTTGGCTGACAGTTGCTTGTTTTCTATTGTAGGTTAATATTATGTATTTTTGTGATTTTGTCTTAATCCCCAGGTATTGGAACCATCTTTTCATCAACCGATACAGTGTGCACACTGCAGGTCAGTTAGAGTTGTATATATGAGTTCATATGTTGAAAATCACAATTACTGCAAGCCGTTTTTGCTTGTATTACTCTTGAGTAAGAAAATAAAATGTAGGTTTTGCACCAAGATGAAACTCCTTTGCTCTACAGCCTAGTCTTCGGCGAAGGAGTAGTGAATGATGCGACATCCGTTCTGTTCAATGCAGTTCAAAAGATTGATGTTAATAGATTTAATGGTTGGGCAGTCGTTGGCATCTTTCTGGATTTCTTTTACCTGTTCTCCACAAGCACTTGTCTTGGAGTCGCTGTAAGTTTTCATATGATCATTATTTGGCTGGTATCCCTGTCTTTCTATGGAATAGATGATTAGGATGTGATCTTCTTTGATTATTAATTAATTGGTATACTTCCTTTCTTTCTATATATGGGTATGTGGACGAGGTAATATTGTACCCTCTACGCTACTACTCTACCCAATTTGTCTGTTGATCTGTGAGATTGTTGATCTGTGAGATTCTTGGTTTATGATGTTGGCCGAAAGGAAGAGTCTACTCCATTGAGTTTTTCTGCCTTACTGTCTTATGTGGTTCATGGACTGATATGATATAATTTTTAACGGCATGCTGATATAGCTGCTGATATAGCTCTCTTGCTATTCTTGGCAGTTGAGTAGCTGCTTCCTGATTTGCATGAAAGATGATAGTATTGAAGACATATATGATACTTTAACGAAGTACGGGATGAGCGGGCAACGTATGTGAGCAGCTACATGTAGAGCATATATGATAGTTTGGTATATATTTTGTGGATGTAGTAATTTGATTTACACGAATGGTATTATTGGAATGTATTTTGAATGGTTAATACATTTTGGTTTTAAATTTAAATGAGAATTTAGACCTTTTAGCTATATATCATGGCATTAGCATATTGCAGGTGCATTGGTAATGTAGGTGAATCACAATTTTTTTTTCTTTTTTTTTTTAATCTACAACATTTTAAAAACGTTGTGTAAATGTGCCTAAACGTTGTCTGATATATTAAACTACAACATTTTTATCCAGAAAACGTTGTGGAATCATACCTTCTACAACGGTTTTAAGCATCTGCTAATTTATGAAAAACAAATCTACAACGTTTTTTTCTTAAAAATGTTGTGTAATGTGTTTAACTACAACGTTTTAAAAACGTTGTGTAAGGGTGTCAAATAGATAACACCCTTATCCACAACGTTTTTCTGACTGAAATCACAACGTTTTTTTTTGCGTTTATTTACTGTTTTGTAGTAGTGCGCGGTGCCATTCAACGAAGAGATGATGGCTTTCGACCTCATACCGGCATCGTCGCCTCCCAAGGCTTGGCCTGGGTCATGCGTAGAACACAAACCTAGAAATTTTTTTCAAGTCTTAGAAATTGCTTAAGATGCTTACTTTCCGATTCCATAACTTATTCATTATAACTCGGAACGAGGTCATTCCAAAGCCATTTTCTTCCTTATCTTATGTACTTCAATTGCCCATGGACAGAACTTTGTTCTGAATCTGTTAACATACCATTCAATTGGCTTAATCTTCGCCCTTCGGTCGTTTTACGTTTTTAACATTCTTCGTTCGTTCGTTCGTAATTTGGTCATCCGAACTCGGAACTCGATCGTTCTTGATTCCACGACTCACGTTTTATACGTTCTCTTACATTCTTATGAAACCCTACACGTTCGGGTTCATTTACTAACTTTCTAATTCTCGTTCTTCTTTTACGAAATTTTTGTCATAACTTCGTTATAACTCAGTTTTAATCCATTCTTTATGAACGTTTCTAACGTTCCTAACCAAGCAATAAGCAACTAACTTATACGTGATGTTTTAAAACTTGTCCATCAACAACAATTACACTACGATGATTTTAAATTTGTCCATCAATAACGTTCTTTGCGTTATTCGCATGTTCTTCGCGTTCTTCGTTCGTTCTTCATTTTTAATAAATATTTTGATTACGATTTTACTTTTTCTTGGAATTTGATGTTATAGAACACCATTCTTTACTTAATTCATCTACTCATTCATATAATCCACTCGGATCGTTCTAATTCATTACGAATCATACATTCCTTTAAGAAATTTATAAACTAAATTTCTACTTTCTACTTTCTTTTTTCTTATGATTTCAACCATATGAAACCATTTCTAACATCTTTTACTTGTTATTCTTATTAAGCTATGTTTTTAACATAAAAACTTAAAGAAAATTATCTAGAAGCTAGGTTTTCGGATTACCTCTCTTCTTTAATCTTTCACCATTTGACAAAGCGTGCACTCGGGCAAGTTTTTCCTCTCCCTTTTCCTTCTCTTCTTCCATCCGAACTCTCCCTCTCTCTCTCTCAAATTGTGGGATTTTCAAAATCCCAAAATAATGAAGTTACCTTCCTATTTATAGAAAACCAAGGCTAGGGGCATTTTAGTCATTTCGCCCTCCCTAACCTCCTTATTATTCAAGGCTTAAGGACTAAGTTAACTTAGCCCTCAAGTTTTCTTAGCCCTTAAGTTTCGTGGTTCCGTTATTCGGGTTTCGTCCGACAGTTTTAAAAACAACGATTCTCGAAATCCAAATATTTTTGAATATTTCGTCTTTCCTTTACCGATTAACTTTTACGTAATCTTCGGATTTCTAAAAACTGAAAAATATTTTTCCACGTTAAGCGTTTTCCTTCACGTTTTCCCCTAACGTAGCTAAATGAATGAAAAGTACATAACAGTACTTTTCGTCATTTTTATTTCGTCCGATTTCTGCACGTTTTTTGAGAAAAACTTTTATCGGCTTACTTAACTTTTCACGATATATTATCGTCAAATCTTTTGATAGAATGTCATTTCGACATACCGAACTCTCGAAAAGGCTTATGTTATTCAAACCCTAACCCTTAGGGTTTCGTTGGGTGAATAGTGCATATTTCGTCTTTTTTCCCGAAAATATTTTGTTCCCGAAATTTTTTATTTTCGTCTTAAAAATTCTTGCTCGTTCAGTCTAGCTTGTAGCCAGAATCCTCCCGATTAATAATCATTCTAGGTTATAGAACGATTAATAAACACATAGCACATAATAGTATTAATAAAAATTCCTTTTATTAATAACTAATTCTTTAAAATCTTAAATTCTGGACAATCCTATTTTTTGGGTTGTCACAGAATCCACAATGTTTTCTGACTAAAAATGTTGTAGTTTAATATATCAGACAACGTTTAGACACATTTACACAACGTTTAGAATGTATTTTCTATTTAGACAAATTTATATAACGTTTTTAAAATGTTGTAGTGTGACTTAAAAATGTTGTAATACATGCATATAACAAATTATAGCTAAAAATGTTGTGGTTCACCTATATTACCAGCGCACCTGTAATATGATAATGCCATGATATATAGCTAAAAAAAGGTCTAAATTCTCATTTAAATTTAAAGCCAAAATGTATCAACCATTCAAAATACATCCCAATAATACTATTTGTTTATAGTTTCAAATTACTACATCCACAAAATATATACCAAACTATCCATATATACATCTCAAATTCACTTTTCAATATAAATTACTACAATATTGAATTGTAAATTACTACTTGTAGACACTCAAAATTTTCTGTACGCCTGTTACTAACATTGCAGGAGGGCAGATTCGTCTTTTGGAGATAACCCTGAAAGACAGCTCGCATCCATTCCGGATACTACTGGAAGTCAGTCTCAAAACCCGGGACACACACCGGGAAGTTTAGTTCCAACCCGGAACACAAACTGGGAACATCAGTCCCAACCCATAACACAAACCGAAAACTTCATCTCAAACCCCGAAACACACATCGGGAGTGTCATTTCCAACCTCGGAGATAACCCCGAGGTACGCAGATCAAAAGACCGGCAACAACACCAAAGAGGAAAGTTCTGTCTCGGCGATAACACCGCGACGTTCAGTTCCAGTCCCAGAGCCAACACTGGGAGTAGCAACTCCACCCTTGGTGATAGCCCCAAGGGATGCCATTGCAGTTCCGGCGATAACCCCAGAAATGTTTTCTTCACATGCTATCAGCTTCAAGCTCAGACCTACTGCCGAGGCACTCATACCTCAGACCCGGAGCTAACACCGGGCAGACAAGCATACTCTCACAAGATGACATTGCGGCATACCAACAAGTAGTCCAATCTCAGATGTAACCCTGAGCAACGTCTACTTTCAACTCAAACCGGCGATAACCCCGACGAAGAGTCAAACGTCATCTTGCCACCTCAACATCTGCGCGTCGTCTCAACACTTCATACATACATACATCCAACAATGTCCCACAAGAATCGAGGAGTAACAATCCCGAGTGACTATTCCGCGTGACAGTATACCAGATAGAATTTGAAGCTTGAAGATCGTGGGCATGGTCCCCTCTTCCTGACTTCGTATAACCTCTAATCCATGTCATTGCGTAACTCTTGACACAAGCAGTCCGAAGAAGGTCAGATATACCTCGTTCGGATGCTCGGATTGAAGTTCTGCAAGTTTGAGTGGACATTACAGTGTACGAGTGCACGTACTTCGAGACGATGGGACCCACGAGGCCCAGATGCACCACGACCAACCGCAGGTACAACCACGGCTGCAGGTGTACCTACAGCCATCAGTTTATAAATATAGACCTTGGGATCAGCCATTCGAGGGAGAGAGCGAGAAAAAGGCGAGGAAGCCCTGTTCAATTTGCTTTGTATACACCCATATTGAGTGTTTCTTCATTCTAAATATCTGTTAGCTCACATATAGCTATACTTTTATCCGGCGGGAGCTGAGTGTTTATCCATATAGAGTCATAGAAGTTTACATTGGCAGCCAACTGTAAGCCTTCTTATATTCTATAAAGCCTTTCTTTTCATATTTGCACACACCATTATACACATTGAGAGTCGTGTTGTGTGTATGCTAGAACTTCTATTCCGTGGCTTTCATTTCATGTTATATATATATATATATATATATATATATATATATATATATATATATATATATATATATATATATATATATATACTTTATATGTATATATTTATATATATGGACTAACATTATCGAGTTATGCCTCGATTGAGCCTGAACTTGATGCAGAGCGTTTATGCTTTTATATATATATATATATATATATATATATATATATATATATATATTTACATTACTTGTCATGGCACGGAGTTTACTTACGTGGCCTTTTACTGACTTTATTTACATTTCGTCTTTTGGTTTCCTTCATGGCGATTGATTGCTTTTACGACTTTATTTATATTTCGTCCCACACAGAGTTTACTTCGTGGTGGTTGATCATGTCCATATATATATTTACCGCTTTTATATATTTACATTTCGATCCCCATGGAATTGCTTCGTGGTGGTTGATCGTATCAGATATATATTTTCGACTTTTATATATATAATCGCTTCGCTTTCCATACAAACTACGATATCATGTGAGCCTAGGAATCATGTGATCATCATGATTCAAATTTCACGTAATCTAGATTCGGTTCCCGTGATGGACATTTTTCAGCTGTAACCAGCTTGTACATTATTTACAGTGTCTGAATTTCCTTAGATGGTTGTCATACCCATAAGGAGTTCGACACTGATGTATATTATTTTCTCGAGAATGCTTTCCATCTCGAAAATAAAAGCAAACAAGCCGAACATTTTAATAATAAAATGAAAGTATCAAAGGCCTCAATTACTATTGAGCACAGGGTTTGAAAAACCTCTTTTACAAAACTTCATTGCTATATCTTGGTTAAAACTAAATTTTTCTATAAATTCAAACCCTTTGTATATAGGTGCGAACGAGGCGTCGCACTACTTTCAAATAATTGCACATTGATCCACGCACACACACACATTCATACAACAGTTCTTAAAAAGTGGCGGTCACCATGGCAACACAGATGTCGGGGGGTGCCTAACACCTTCCATCCGCATAATCAAGCCCCTGAACTCAAATGAATCTCGGTTTCACAGACCCGTCTAGCAGTGTCACATCACTAGGTCAATTTGCAAACCATTTCGGTTGCGTTGATGCAACCAGTTAAAAACACCAATTGGCGACTCTTAAAGTCAAAAAGTCGACATTATACATGTCGGACCTTTTTCACTTATTTTTTTAAATAAATCTCACATTAATATGAGAACACCAAAAAACAAGTAACGAAAAGGGACACTCAAAAATCCCAACGTCGACAGGTGGCGACTCTGTTGGGGACTCTAGTAAGAGGGCTTAAGCCGCTATTACAAGCTTTTCAAAACTGTTGTATGCTTGTGTGTGAATGTTGCATTTACATTTATGAAGAATGTGTACGAATGCATTTACTTACTGCACTATACTATATCTATCTGTGATATTAGTGCTTCGCACATGTCATTATTTTCATAAACGGTGAGACACATTGTATGTGAATGTATGTTGTGTGGTTCCTCCATCAGGAGGCTATCCTGTCGGTGTTTGATTACTGGACTCGCAGGAATAATAATTCCAGCGAGGCTCAGGAAAGGCACCACCTAGATTCGCTCCAG
The DNA here is from genome assembly GCA_020205605.1 of Panax ginseng. Lineage (NCBI taxonomy): Eukaryota > Viridiplantae > Streptophyta > Magnoliopsida > Apiales > Araliaceae > Panax > Panax ginseng. The sequence goes on from CM035134.1 coordinate 49,208,600, forward strand.
TTGAAAGACCGGATTAACTTTCCGTCCAGTAGATTGCGATGATCTGGGAACCTTCATGCCAAAAAGCCACGAGAGTAACCCTAAGATAGGTCAACCTCTGATAAACCAAACACGGAGGAAAGTCTCTTCATGCCTTCCATTTTCAATTACATGTAAAAGCATTTACTTGTAATTTTATATGAAGATGGCTTATGCATACATGTTATCAATTAACACCCGGTTTTACAGGACAACATTCCTAAAACGGACATATTATGATAAAATTTACATTACCCTAAGACTAAACTACATAAGTCTTTTGTAGGGAAATCATTGGGCCTATCACTCGCTCAAAATCCAAAAAGGCCACGAGTACAACCAATCATGTCTTCGTCTGACCAGTCTAATCCTGTTTCTAGTGAAGAATTTGACGGATTAAGTCAGCAAATCACTAATTTGGCTGTCTTGCTTAAAGAATTGCATCAGTCCACTCAAGGCTCAAAGATGCCTCCACCTATAGAATCCTCTACATAAGGAGGAAGTACACATGGTCTAGATAAAACAAATCTAGAACTTCAGTTGGATACAACCAACAAAGACCACCGTTTATCTAGAAGGGGGGGGGGGGTTGAATAGATATTAAAAACTTTTCTTGGTTAAAAGAATGTTTTGATAAATCTTTTAAACACAACGAAATAATTGATTCTTTGAAAATCTTTTGGATACCAGGTTAAAGAAAGAATGACAGTTATCGCAGTTATAGCAGTTATAGCAGTTATAAAGACACAATTGTTTTTAAGTGGTTCGGAGCACTCAAAGCTCCTAGTCCACTCTTCTACTCCTTGAGTAGGAAATCCACTAAGGATGTCTTTTACACTTTCTGAATCTCACAGATTCCTTCTAGACCAGCAGTCTAGGCACTTCTAAGTTCACTCTTGAACTCTCTAAGTCCAGCAGACTTGGCTCTTCACAGTTCATTAGAACTCTTCAAGTCCTTCTGACTTGGAACTTCACACTTTAGTAGATTGATAGTTGTCGAGTTGTGATTGAGGCTACTTAGTTGCAGTTAAGCACTTGTTCGAAAGAACCGAGTAAATAAGCGAAACAAGCTTTTTCTTTTTCTCGAATCGTAGAGTTACGCTTTTTGTGTTCTTGTTCACTTTTGTTCAATACTTGCTTATTCTCTTATGTGTATACATATCCTCATATATATGTGATCCTTAAAATCTATCCGTTGAAGTCATCTGATGAAGCATTAAATGCGTTTGACATTTCTGAGCTTTGAGTGAGACATTTCTGCACATCTTCTGAATTACCTTTTGGCCCATTGACACGGTAGACTGCTTTCTCACCTAACACCTGAAAAGGTGTTTTCCTCTGCCCAATGGTCCTTTTCTTAGCTTCTTGACTACGTTTCATTTGATCAATACTAAGGATATCTTTTGTACCGTTGGGACTGGTGAGAGTTTCAACGTTTAAAACCCATTCCTCATTTGTTGAAATAACTCTTCAAACAGAAGATAGATTTCGATCCTTCTAACATAAGAGAGATGGCACTCTACGATCCATATCGTGGTGTCTTGTCATACTTCGAATAGAACACTATGATTTCTTTCAAGACTTTCCACACTACGATCCTTTAACACTACGATCAGAACTTGCTCGTCTTGCAGATTCTGTGTTTCCGAGAGCTTACTACGATCTTTGAGTTAGCTCGGCAAACGTCTGGACCACTCTACGATTTCTGGAGAGGCCCTTAAAGGCAGATACACTATAATTACTTCAGCTCTGCGATCCTGACTTAGCTTCTGCATTCTGCTGATCAGACGGATAGACTACTAGCCTATTTATTTCTTTCCAACCATAGATCAACCTAACAGATTTGATCTCTTTATCTATATAAGAAAATGTTTAAAAGCTAAGATCAACCTAACAACTTTGATCTATTACTAAGTCCTTGTACATATATTCTTTGAAGGACTTTACATAATCATGAGCTATTTCATAAAACATCAAATCACAATATGCATTCTTCCAACAATCTCCCCCTATTTGATGTTGACATAACCAAGGAGATTTGTTGTCATGATTATTAAATTCTATATGCAGTTGAAGAAAAAGTAAACATGACTTAGTATTTCAGTGAGCAGCTGAAATTTCTAGAGAATAAGCATGAATTTATTGATGTATGAAGATAGATGTTACATTTGAGATTAATTACATCAATAAGAATTGAAATTCAACTTATCTCTATTTCCTTGGCCTTTTGCTCCTTGGAGGGTTTGCTTTTCTTCTCTCTCTCCTTTTTTTCTTTGCTTCATCTCTCTCCTGGCTAAATCTTCTAGTTCACTTGGGCTTAATCTTGGATTGAGGTCGTGCCTATTCATGAATGCAGGATCTCCAATTGGCATTCTTAGGCCTGTTGCAGTCACTTCATGCGAGCTAGTAGTTGGCCCTAGACTCCTTAATGGTTGAGCTGTCAAAACTTCATGTTGATTAGATCGTTGAGTCTGATAGCTTGATCGTGGAGTCTGCTGAGAGATTTGCCTTGTAGGTGGGTTCCTCATTGATTGAGTTTGGAATTGTCTTTGGAATTGTCCTCTGCCTCTGCCCTTGCCTCCCTGACCTTCCCGATATCCTTTGCCTTTATTCTCCCCCTTTATGTCAGCATCAAGGGTTCAATGTCTTCTTCGAGAGTCGAACAACTCCTTGGACAAGCTCGTTGAGTGACTCTTTGAGTCCGAGCAATGTCTTCTCTATTTTCTTCGATTAGAGCTTGAGACCTAGCTTCTCTTTGCTGAAGGATGGAGAGGATGTTGTCTGTTTGCTGGCCACTGCTGACATAGAATTGTTGAAATTCTTTGACAGCAGTCTGAAGATTTTGAATGCTTTGTATCATCTGCTGGTTCAGAGATTCTTGTGTTTTCTGTAGAACAAGACAGCATCCCGATGTATTTTAGCTGCGAGGAAGTGAATATCATCCCTGTCCTTTATGCTTTGTAGCATTTCTTTGATAATCTCTTTGAGTGTTTTAGATGTTTCGAGCTCGGGGAGCTTGGAAGGTTGTTTGCGGACATTGATCATGGATGTTAGTCTCAATTTGTGTCGGTGTGATATGATCTTCAAGACTCTCATCCAGTTCCTTGACCATTTTTAGCAGACATGGCTGATAGATCAGCCTTTGTGGACAATTCTGAAAGAATTTCATCCAGTTGGGGAAATTTTGAGGAGGGAGGTGGTGTATTTTTGAATTGTTCTTTTAGTGAGCAGAGAGCAAGTTCAAGATTGAAGCATTCATTTCTAGATGAGGAGGGAATTTCTGAAGGAGGGGCCTGTGTTTGGATGTTGGAGCTTAGTGACTCTACGATTTGTGGTGGATACTCTACCAAGGGGCTAGAGTCAGGGATCGTAGAGGTGGTAGGATTTGGGATCATTATGAGGTTGGTTACATTTGGTTCCTCAGTTTCAGAGTTTTGGGACCTCATGAATCGAAATTGGTTTAGGGATGAAGAATTACTTGCAACCATTGAGGGATTTCATAAAATTGATTGAATGAGGATGATGGCAAATGATTAGTTCTAAAAATAGTTGGGATAGATAGTACCTCAAGTTTGTTCTTTGAGGAGGAATTATTGGTGAGAAGCTTCTTGGCAAAGTTGAATTTCCCTGGGAATCCATTAGCCAGCACTGAGATGGCTGGATATGCTTTGAAAGTCTAGAACATGTGATCCCAGGAATTCAAAATTTGAGCCTGGTGGAAAGGCATCATAGGTAGATATTCAAATAGTTGTTCATAGTTGGCCCTTCTATACCCATCTATGCCTTCTGCAATGATCTCGATCTCATCATCTTCATCCTCTTCTTTGTTCTCGGTTGAGGATTCCATTATCTTAATGGCTTCATGGTGTTCTTGCATTGGTTCTTCTTCTACTGCAAAGATGTCATGAGCTTCTTTTTCAAATTGCTCACTATCTGGTAAGATCAGTGGCTCCCCCTCAACTAGAGCACTTTCTGTGATGGGGTTCTCAGCCATCTCCCCCTCAATGGGTGTATCCACTATCATCAGATCTTCAGGAGTCTCCCCCTCAGGTTGAGCTTCAATCATTTGGCTTTTTATTTCTTTGATTCCTTTTCAAAGAATTGATTCCTTTTCTTCCCTCTTTAGTGCTTTCTCATTGTCAAGAATATATTTCTTGACAAGTTTCCTCCTTGGCTTTTTTAGGGTTTGTACTTTCTGACCTCGGGACTCTCTTCAGTTATGTCCTTCAGACTAGCCAAGATATTTGATGCAGCTGCTCCCTTGTTTGGTCTATGCTCTACGATCGGAGGAGACTCGATGATCGAAGATGCTGACGACTCCTTGCTCTTGTGGCTGGTCTTACTCATCTTCAACAGTTATGATATGGTTGCTCTGTCTTCTTCAGCCTCAGCTTGTTGTTCCTTTCTTCTTAGGATTCTGAGAGTCTCAATATCTGAGGACTCTACAGGTTTGTTGGTGGTGGATCCTTGAGGCTCTTCTGTTGATTTGGCTTTCCTTTTCCCTTTGCTTTTTCTGATTAACGCAATGGGTTCTCCCTGGTTGGCTTCTTCTTCTTCTTCCTCAGTTTCTTTGACAACAGACATATTCCCTGCAGTTCCTGTTCCCTTTATCTCACCAGTTCGACCACTGGATTCAGATGCCATCTTCACATTTTCAGCTGGATTTCTTTTCCAGTTTTCAAATAGCTGCTGGGTCATTCGTCGATTTGGATTTATGGTTTCTCCTTCATCATCTTCAATTAGGTCACCAAGAGCAGCCTGTAGGATAATGCTGATGAATCGTCCGTAGAGCATCTTCTGTGAGCTCTTGGTTTTCTTTGAGTTGCTCAACCATTTCCCAATCCATTCAAGTAATATAGCCCCATAGTTTAGTTGTATTTTATAGCATATGGCAGTCATGAGTTTTAGTTGTACCTCATTTACAGAGTCATGACCTAAGCTTTTACAATATATGCACTTTCCAACAATATCAATATCGGCGAAACTCATACCTTTGTGGAATTCCTTCTTTTTGTATCCTTTAACAGACGGTGACTTCTTGTGATGCATCTTCTTGAGACCCTTGTGAAAATCTATGCCTTCTATGGATGGGTACCCTTCTGACTTGAGACCTAGGGCTAGGTTAATATCCTCGACCTTGATTTGATTTCAACGTTCCTGACTTTTGCAGTGATGGTGTTGTTTTCAAACACACCGTTATTGTAGAACTCCTTAACCAGCTTCGGGTAGATCAATGTATCCGTACCCAAAGCTTCTTGAGAGGCTGCCTTCTTTAGTAGAGACAGTCTTGTGAAATTGGGGTTCATGGTTTTGAACTCATCAAAGCATAGTCATGGCCGGAGATAACACTTGAAGCTGCCATTGATTTCTTCTCAGAAAGTGAAAATGACTGAGCTTACTACAGATTTAGGGTTTCTACTTAAGAGAGGAGGAGAGATGATCTTTTGAACTTCAGATTTCAAAAACAAGATGATTTTAATTTGTACTTGTGACTTCCCTCTCTCTATTTTTCTTAGTGGGACAGGTGTCGAATTTTGCTTGGCTCTACGAATCTGACAGAGAGGGATTGTACCGAATTACCCTTCACCTTTTCTGAGCTAATGTTTTCTTCAGGAGGACTACGATCGTTGAGATGGTCCTTGGAATCGTCGAGTCTGTCCATCCATCGTTGAGTCTGTTTAGCAGTAGTCGAGTTTGATCTATAATCGTGGAGTCCGTTCATTCGTCGTCGTGTCGTATGGAATGCACTTTGTGAAGTCTGAATTGCGATAAATCGCGTGTGCGGCGAGCAATCGTGAAGTCTGAACAAGTCCTTGTGATGAATCTTTTTGTCTTAACATTCTTCTTAAATTAAGGTAGCTCAGGAAGGGCCAACCTCTTGAATGAAACAAGGATTAGGTTTGTCCCTGAGGCACTTATCAGAAAGAATGCTTTGATTTATGCTTGATCATTATAGGGTGCTCCTTTTGCTTTGTTGATGTAGTTCTGCTATCATTGAGTCTGTACTACGATCGTTGATTCTGTTCAGCGTTTGTTGAGTTTTATGTACTTTGGCTCTACGATCGTGGACTTTTTTTTGATCATGTCTTTGATTTGAACACGACCTCTAAATCTATATGGTTAGCTCAAACTAAAGCACAATATTTCATGTTTGCAAGTTAAGCATGCCTAGCTCACTTATCAATTTGTTGAATCTGGATTCATCTAGAGGTTTTGTAAAAACATCGACAAGTTGATTTTCGATGGGATATATTGTAAAGAAATAGTTCCATTTTGCACATGATCCCTAATGAAGTGGTACCTAATTTCTATATGCTTCATCCTAGAATGCATGACAGGATTATGAGTTATAGCAATTGCTCTTGTGTTATCACAATGAATAGGTATAGATTTGAATTCAAACCCATAATCTGCTAGCTGGTTTTTCATCCATAGGATCATGCACAAAAGAATCGCCAATGACAATATATTAAAACCTGCGGTTGAAGTAGATCTTTGAGTTTTGCTTCTTGCTAAACCAGACACAAAAGTCTGTTGCCTAGCAGTTGACAAGTGCCACTGGTACTTTTTCTATCTATTTTGCAGCCTGCAAAATCAGCATCTGTGTATCCTATTAGCTCAAATGAGGATTCCTTGGGATACGAGCCCCAGTGGGGTGTACCTTTGAGGTATCTGAAAATTCTCTTTACAACGATTTAAATGAGATTCTTTAGGACAAGCACGAAATCTAGCACAAATGCATGTTACAAACATTATATCTGGTCTCTTCGCGCGAGATATAACAGTGAGCCTATCATACCTCTGTATTGAGTTATATCAATACTTTTACCCTTTTCATCTTTGTCAAGCTTGGTTGCAGGAGCAATTGGGGTTTTCATGGGAGAGGCTGATTCCATGCCATACTTCTTGAGTAAGTCTTTAATGTATTTGGCTTGGTTTATGAAAATTCCTTCATCAGTCTGCTTTACTTGCAGTCCAAGAAAGAAGTTCAGCTCACCCATCATGCTCATTTCAAATTTGCTCTGCATAAGCTTGGAGAATCTTTTGCATAACTTTTCATCAGTAGAACCAAAGATAATATCATCAACATAGATTTGAACTAAAAGGACCTTATCTTTATGCTTTCTAAGGAATAATGTAGTATCTACTCTACCTCTAGTAAATCCATTTTCAATAAGAAAATTAGTCAGTGTTTCATACCATGCTCTAGGTGCTTGTTTAAGACCATATAAAGCTTTGTCTAATCTAAAGACATAATTAGAAAGAGATGGATTGATGAAACCTGGAGGCTGCTCTACGTAGACTTCTTCTTGAAGTTCACCATTTAAGAATGCACTTTTGACATCCATTTGAAAGACCTTGAACCTCATGTGAGCAGCAAAGGCAAGGAATATTCTGATGGCTTCCAGTCTGGCAACAGGTGCAAATGTCTCGTCATAGTCAATGCCTTCTTCCTGAGAGTAACCTTTAGCCACTAGTCTTGCCTTATTTCTGGTGATTACTCCATCTTCATCCATCTTGTTTCTGAATACCCATTTGGTTCCAATAACAGGATGGTTCTTTGGTCTTGGTACCAATCTCCACACTTTGCTTCTCTCAAATTGATTAAGTTCTTCCTGCATGGCCTCTATCCAGTTGGAATCTTCCATAGCATCCTCTATTTTCTTTGGTTCTATTTGAGATAGGAAGCTTAGATAGAAACATTCATTTTAAGTAGCAGCTCTTATTTTGACTCTTGCATTTGGATCTCCAATGATTAGATCTTGAGTGTGATCTCTTGCCCATCTGCTTCCTATTGGAACATCAGTTCTTATGCCTTCTTGTCTCAGATCTTCAAGATCTATCTCTTCTTCTTGTTGTGGAGTTTCATTTATTCATCATCATAGGCCTCTCTCTGATCTCTCATTCTTCTCTTGCTCAACGATTTCATTATCAGGCACTACGATCATAGTACTGGGCTCAATGACTTCATTCGTAGTGTCTAGGCTATTAGTCGTAGTGTCTTTAGACATTTCTTTGTCTAAGTCTGTTTCATCGAAGATGACATGAATAGAGACTTCAAGACTTAGTGTCTTCTTATTGAACACTCTTTAGGCCTTACTATCTGTGGCATATCCAAGGAAGATTCCTTCATCTTATTTTGGTTAAAACTTTGTCAGGTATTGTTTTCCATTGTTGAGAATGTAGCATGTACACCCGAAGATATGGAAATAGCTAACATTAGGTTTTCTTCCTTTCCACAGTTCATAGGGAGTCTTCTTAATCGTCGAGTGTATGAGTGATCTGTTCTGAGTATAGCATGCAGTGTTGATTATACTCTTGAAAGTACTCGTGAGATGAGTTCTTTGCTAGTAGAGTTCTCCCAGCCTCTATTAATGTTTTGTTCTTTCTTTTAGCAACCCCATTTTGTTGAGGAGTTCGTGGAGCTGAGAAGTTGTGACTGATGCAATTGTCAGAACAGAACTGGTCCATCTCTGAGAAGTCAAATTCTCTACCATGATCACTCCTTATAGCCTTGATCTTTTCTCCTTTCTCGTTCATCACAAGCTTGAACATTTTGATCAGCTAGGAGCTTGTTTCATCTTTTGAGGTTAGAAAGAACACCCAAGTAAATCTGGTGAAGTCATCGACTACGACCGGGAGTATCTCTTTCCTCCAAGGCTTGTTGTTGGAATTGGCCCAAAAAGATCCATGTGTAGCAGCTGCAAAGGCTTGTCAATTGAGTTGACATTTTACTCTTGAATGTGCTTCTGGTCCGCTTCCCAAGTTGACATGCATTGCAAGGCCTTTCTTTAACGAAGTTAAACTTAGGTAGGCCTGCAACTAGATCTTTTGATGCCAATTTGGACATACTTTTGAAGTTGAGATGAGATAATCTTCGATGCCATAGCCAGCTCATTTCTTCAGATACTTTAGCCAGAAAGCATATTGTCTCTTCTGAGCTTAGTTGGCCAAGATTTACTGTGTATACATTTCCTTCTCTTGTCCCGGTGAGCTTTACTGCAGATGTCTTCAGGTCTCGGACTTGGCATTGGTTGTTGAGGAAAGTTACTTGATGACCCTTGTCGCAGAGTTGGCTAATGCTTAGAAGGTTATGTTGTAGTCCTTCCACATAGGCCACTTTGCTAAAGGATACTGCACCATTTCCTGCTGAGCCGTAGCCTTTTGTCTTGCCACAGCTATTATCCCCAAAGATGACCGAGGGACCCTCCTTCTCTGTGTAATTGGACAGAAGGGTTTTGTTTCCTGTCATATGCCTTGAGCATCCACTGTCCAAATACTAGGTTGTGATTTTGGAGTCCTTTTCCTGCAAAAATATTAAGCCTTCATTTTGGTACCCATACTTGCACGGGTCCTACATTGTTAGTGCCCTTGGGGACCCAAATCTGCTTAATTTTGGGTCTTATATGCATGGAATTGTAATGACATTTTGCAGCCTTGTGACCAGTAGAGTAACACACAAATCTTTTGATATGATGCATGTTTGTGTGTGTGTGAAAACTCTTCCTCCATTTGCACTCGAGTGGGATATTGGTTATCCTTCTGTAGGGCTAGTATTCCTTCTTCCATGTGTTCTTATGTTTCATTGGTTGTGAAGAGTATGTCTTACTTCTCTTGTGTGTACCTTCCAGTTGGTTCGTCGAGTTAATCTCATTGAACTCTACGATCCTTCGAGGTTGGTGAGTAGGAGCTAGATTACTCTTTTCTTTTCTGAAACCTAGACCAGCATGAGATCCCTTGCTCCTAGGAATATGAATTGAATCAGATGAGCAAGGTTTGACAAGCTCATCCTTTTGTGAGGATTTCACAAATATAATGCCTCTACTAGAACTAGAGGCATTATTAGTGTTAACATCCTTTTCTTTTACCACACATGACTTTGAGGTAAGTTCCCCAAAGCCTAGCCCTGTTTTATCAGAGGCGCTTCTCTGATTGGAGATTAGAGAGTCCATGGATGAAGAGGATTTATTCCATGTAGAGATGGTCTTTTCTAGATCCTCAATTTTTGAGGTTAGACTAGACTCTCTTTTTGCACTGAGCTCATTTGATTGTCTCAAGAGCTTATTCTCAACTTCAAGCTCAGAGAAAGAATTAGTGCTGAGAAGAGCAGTTTCTAGTTCTTCTTGAACCTTTTCTTTCTCCTTTTGAAGAAGTGAATAATCCTTAGACAGAACTCTAAACCACTTCATGTATTGATGTAGATCCGATGTTATGCCATGTAATGCAGTTCTAAGATCATTAATATCTACGTCAGGAGAGTTAAAGTCAAATACCTCGTCGATACTTACGTCATGTATGTTGGAGTTCTGTTTGTCTCTTTCACTTTTGGCCATTAGGCAGAGGTTAGCCATTTGGGGATCTTCATCGTCTCCAGTTACGGAGTTGAGTCATTATCGAGTCACTCCACGATCCTCCATTCTGAGGCCTTTGTCTTTCTTTCTTTGGTCTCTTGTTGCCTTTGTATTCCTTCTTTGCATTTGATTTCTTTTTGAGTTCTTCTCTCGAGAGGTTTGTTGCGATTGGCAATGAAGTGACCAGGTTTCTTGCAGTTGTAGCATAAGTCATTTATTTACTCTTGGCTGTTGTAGTTGCTGACTTTCTTTGGCTTGCTGGTTCTGCCTTGTCGCATGAACCTTCGTAGTCTTTTAACCAGCATTGCCAAATCCTCATCATCATCTTCATCATAGTCAGAATCAACTTTAGTGTTGACCTTGGAGGTATTTTCAGTTACTTTGAGAGCAACCCCTTTATCCTTCTTTCTTCCTTCAGACAATGTTTCTGCTCGTTGTGTCAGCTCCAGTTCATAAGTGAGGAGGTTGCCATATAACTGTTGAACAGTCATTTCATGTAGGTTCTTTGATTCTCTTATGGCAGTGGTTTTGGCATCCCACTTGGTTGGTAAAGCTCTCATAAACTTTATAATTAGATCTTTGTTTGGATAGATCTTTCTATAGGCTCGCAGAGAGTTGAGCAAGACGTTGAATCTTTCGTATGTGGCAGTGATGTTCTCTCTTTGAACGTGAGCAAACATCTCATATTGTTGAGTCAGGAGAGATTGTTTGTTCTCTCTGACTTCTTTTGTTCCTTCATGCATAATGAGCATTGCTTCCCAAACCTCCTTTGCTTTTTTGCAGTTGACCACGTTTTCAAATATATCATCTTTTAATGATTGAAATAGGATGTTTTTGGCCTTTTTGTCAAACTGAACAGCTCTCTTCTCATTTTCTGTCCATTCTTCTTTGACCTTGATCATACTTTCTTGTTTGGGTCATCATCAGTTGGTGCAAGCTTTGTAGGAACGTAGGGCCCATTTTGAATAGTTTCAAATAGATCTTCATCTATTGAATCCATGTAAGCTTGCATCCTAACCTTCCAGTTAGCGAATTTATCTTTGTTGCACATTGGTGGCTTGCTGCCTCCTCCAGTCTTTGATTCGCTTGGTAAATGTGCCATTAGATCTACTAAGCTTTGTAGGCTATATTATAGAACCTGCTCTGATACCAATTGTTAGTTCCCAAAGGCACAATTTATCTAGAAGGGGGGGGGGGGTGAATAGATATTAAAAACTTTTCTTGGTTAAAAGAATGTTTTGATAAATCTTTTAAACACAGCGGAATAATTGATTCTTTGAAAATCTTTTGGATACTAGGTTAAAGAAAGAAAGACAGTTATCGTAGTTATAGCAGTTATAAAGACACAGTTGTTTTTAAGTGGTTCGGAGCACTCAAAGCTCCTAGTCCACTCTTCTACTCCTTGAGTAGGAAATCCACTAAGGATGTCTTTTACACTTTCTGAATCTCACAGATTCCTTCTAGACCAGCAGTCTAGGCACTTCTAAGTTCACTCTTGAACTCTCTAAGTCCAACAGACTTGGTGCTTCACAGTTCACTTAGAACTCTTCAAGTCCTTCTGACTTGGAACTTCACACTTCAGTAGATTAATAGTTGTCGAGTTGTGATTGAGGCTACTCGATTCTGATTAAGCACTTGTTGAAAAGAAGCCGAGTAGGTGAGCAAGCTTTTTCCTTTTTCTCGATCGTAGAGTTACTGCGTTTTGTGTTCTTGTTCGCTTTTGTTTAATACTTGCTTGCTTCTCTCTTGTGTGTGTATATCCTCGTATATATGTGATCCTTAAAATCTATCCGTTGAAGTCATCGATGAAGCATTAAATCGTTTGACATTTCTAAGCTTTGAGTGAGACATTTACGCACATCTTCCGAATTGCCTTACGCCCATGCTTGACACGGCGGATCGCTTTCTCACCTAACACTTGAAAGGTGTTTTCCTCTACCCAATGGTCCTTTTCTTAGCTTCTTGACTACGTTTCATTTGATCAATACTAAGGATATCTTTTTATGCAGATTGGGATGGTGAGAGTTTTAACGTTTAAAATCCATTCCTTATTTGTTGGAATAACTCTTCAAACAGAAGATAGATTTCGATCCTTCTGACATAAGAGAGATGGCACTCTACGATCCATATCGTGGTGTCTTGTCATACTTCGAATAGAACACTACGATTTCTTTCAAGACTTTCCACACTACGATCCTTTAACACTACGATCAGTACTTGCTCGTCTTGCAGATTCTGTGTTTCCGAGAGCATACTACAATCTTTGAGTTAGCTCGGAAAACGTCTGGACCACTCTACGATTTCTGGAGAGGCCCTTAATGGTAGATACACTATAATTACTTCAGCTCTGTGATCCTGACTTAGCTTCTGCATTCTGCTGATCAGACGGATAGACTACTAGCCTATTTATTTCTTTCCAACCATAGATCAACCTAACAGATTTGATCTCTTTATCTATATAAGCAAATGTTTAAAAGCTAAGATCAACCTAATAACTTTGATCTATTACTAAGTCCTTGTACATATATTCTTTGAAGGACTTTACATAATCATGAGCTATTTCATAAAACATCAAATCACAATATGCATTCTGGTGGTGTTGACAAATGGGATTATGCAAAGTTCCAATTTACCATGGAACGAAAGATGAAAGCTCTTTGCAAGAAAATCGAGCAATTGGCAGAACTAGTGACCCATCAGCATCAAGTCACACGCCAATTAATTAGGCAGGAGCATGCTTATCTCCTTCCTTTTGTTATAAATGCTCCATCACAACCTTCAGAAAGCGAAGCTATGGAGGACAAGGTTGCAAAGAGAGCCAATGCTAAAGCTCGTCGTGATTTTGCCAATCAAAGGGAATTTACCTATCTTGGCCAATCTATGGAGGAGATATTTCAAATGCCGATCAATGAAGGAAGAATTACCTTCCTTCTGCCTCCAATCAATCCCTGTTCAGGACGGTTCAATCCAGATGAAATATGTCAATATCATTCACATTCTCGCAGTTACAATACAGAAGAATGCTGGGCACTCCACCATCTTATTCAGAATCTTATTAATAGCGGTGTCCTGCAGCTAGCAGATGATGACACTGTACAACTTGAGAATGGGATTACATGTCCTACCAAATGGAAGGGATCAGTAGCAGTTATATCTGAAGTGGATAATGACACTGTCAAAGCATTTCCCATACAAGCAATTCAACTCAAAGGAGTTGACAATCCTTTGAAAGTGGCTGCACCAGAGCCAATTTCTTTACCATTCAGACCACAACATCCTGTTGTCAGCTTACACAAGGTTCTATGGAATTATGGAGAAGTTGAAGGATCCACGTCTCATACAACTGCTACAGTGTCGAAGGAAAATCCACTGTATCTTCCTCAATGGGCTATGAAACTTACTTGTGAAGCAAAGCGGAAAACCCCCATGGAGAAGATTGAAAAATTCCTTCGCACTATGGGTCATAATGAAGCCAAGGTGGTTTTAAGCTTGCGAGAAGCTCCACACCAAATATCAATACCGGACTTGGTTTTCTCTTCCGAAGATCATCGGAAGGTCTTATTGAAGGTTTTGGAAGAAGCCTACTTGACAAAATCAGTGGATGTGGAAAAATTTCAACATTTGGTTGATCACATTTTCAACAACAATGTGATATCCTTCACTGATGACGATATACCGCCCGAAGGGACCGGTCATTGTAAACCATTACACATTGCGGTTTTATCTTCCGGGTATATGCTAGCTGGAGTTTTGATAGATGGAGGCTCATCTCTAAATATTTGTCCTTATGCCACCTTGGTAAAGATGAATGTCAATCTCAAGCAGATCCAAAGTAGCCATACGGTTATCAAAGCTTTTGATGGATCCCGACGAAATTCCGTTGGAAAAATTGAGTTACAAATTGAGATTGGTCCAAATACATTCAATGTATCCTTCCACGTCCTCAAGATAGATTAAGGATACAACCTTCTATTGGGGAGACCATGGATACACATGGTTGGAGCCGTTCCCTCCATGCTATATCAACAACTCAAATACATTGTCAATAACAGTCTAGTCACTGTCAACGCTGAGACGGAATGTCCTGAACAAGGAATTCTACCAATCATCAGCTTTAATTCAGAAGTTGAACCGGCCAGTTTTTATACTCTGGAAGTGAGTAACACGCAATACGATTCTATTGGAGCGCCACTTCCCGTACCCAAGATTTTTGTCGAGGTTATGACGGCTACTCAAGAAATGATGTTATTGGGTCATCAGCCTGGACAAGGGCTTGGTAAGGATCAACAGGGTATTAAGCACCTTATCCAAATATTTAGTCAAATTGGAACAATTGAGACTAGGCTATTACGCGATTCGATCGCGAGAATCCTCATAAGCACAAGCGGGTTCCTCGGGCTTCAGCATCGCATTTTATTTTCTATACCATTACCCCATGAGTTGATACAATCTCCAGTATAGGTTCCAGCCCATGTTGTGGCCATGATGTTTCCTAAACCACTGCCAATCAAAGCAAAAGAGGTGCTGATTCTTGATCCCGAAGTGGAAGAAAAGGAACGAAAACGTAAACATGACATCGCCTTGATGATGTCAGGCATACGCGTCATTGTTCATGATGAACATACAAACAGATACACCCCAGACGATGATTGCCCATATGTCATGGTTATCATTCTGGAGAAGGAGGACAATGATGATCCTTCCATCACTATAGTCCTTCAGGACTTTGCCCTCGACAATTGGAGCAGCACTCCATGCATTGGTCGACGAGGGTAAAATGGGCATAAAAATCCCTCCGCGCTGTAGATAACTTTAATTGCTTGCTTTTCTTTACAGTACTAGTAGTTATTTTATCAAGTACATGCTAACACTTTTGTATGATCGAATAGTTGCATATATTAAGTGAAAGCATATTTTGTTTCAGGACTCTGAATTTAGATGTTCCTGTACTTGCTGATGAGGTGCCTTCTCTCCACAAGGGCTGTAACTTTGATGCAAAGTTGGACTTAGACTTGATGGATATACAAGAGGACATTGAGACACCTCAGGAGATTAAGGAATGGGTCGTAGACAAACCCAAACCCAATCTTGATCAAACCACTTCTTTCAATCTTGGAACATTAGAAAACCCTAAGCTAATCCAGATTGGTTCAGACCTTACCATAAATCAGCGGAATGACATGGTTGCACTATTAACCCAATTCCAGGATGTGTTTGCATGGTCTCATGAAGACATAGTAGGTTTGTCCACTGACATTGTTCTTCATCGCCTTCCCATTAAAGAAGGATTCAAGCCAGTTAGGCAAAAGCTCAGGTAATTGAAACCTAAGTTGAGTTTAAAGGTTAAAGAAGAAATTGTGAAACAATTTCAAGCTGGCATTATCATGGTGTCTTAATATCCTAAGTGGATATCCAACATTGTTCCCATGCCTAAACCAGGAGGAAAGGTGCGAGTCTACGTGGATTACCGAGATTTGAACAAAGCTTGCCTTAAAGATAGCTTTCCCGTGCCCTTTATCCACATTCTTATTGACAACACTGCTCAATACGACATGTACTCCTTTGCTGATTGCTTTGCGGGGTACCATCAAATTATGGTCGCTGAGAAGGACCATGAGAAAACTTCTTTCATCATGCCTTGGGGGACTTTTTGCTACAGACGGTTGTCATTCGGCCTCATCAATGCCGGGGCAACCTATCAGTGAGCTATGATGGCTCTTTTCCATGATTTAATGCACAAGGAGATAGAAATCTATGTGGATGACATCATTGTCAAATCCCGAAAGGAGGATGACCACTTAGACCATCTTAGAAAGCTTTTTAACAGGTTGTATAAGTACAACTTGAAGTTGAATCCAACCAAGTGCGCCTTTGGTGTTAAGTCAGGCAAGTTTCTAGGTTTCCTAGTCAGTCGCAAAGGGATTGAACTGGATCCTACCAAAATCCAGGCCATCAAGGAAATGCCCATTCCTCAGACAGAGATGGAAATATGGGGATTTTTGGGAAGAATCAACTTCATTAGCAGGTTCATTTCTCAACTCACAGCAACATGTGAGCCAATCTTCAAGCTATTAAGGAAAGAACTCCTCCATGAAATGGAACGATGAGTGTCAGAAAGCCTTCCTTACCATTAAAGAGCAACTGATTAAATGCTCATATTTTGGTACCACCCAGGGATGATGTTCCCCTATTCATGTACCTGTCCATAAATGACAATGCCATGGGCTGTATGCTGGGGCAGAAGGACGCCAAGAATGAGCTATCTATTACCTCAGCAAAAGATTCAACATCAGTGAACACTAGTACACTCTAATTGAGAAGACTTGTTATGCTTTAGCATGGGCTTCCATGAGGTTACAGCATTACCTCCATGGTCACACAACCCATCTCATATCCCGCGTGGATCCTCTCAAGTATGTGTTCAGTAAGCCCATACTGAATTGTCGACTATCCAGATGGCAGTTGATCCTATAGCAATTTGACATCGTCTACGTGACGCAAAAGTCTATCAAAGATCAAGGAATTGCAGATCAATTGGCCGTCGCACCAGCAGGGGATTATAAACCCTTAGAAACATACTTTCCCAATGAAGGGGTAATGACAGTTCAACTACAACATCAGTACGATACATGCCATACGTGGAAAATGTATTTTGAAGGAGCTGTTAATATAGAAGGTTCTGGAGCTGGAGCAGTTCTAGTATCCGGTACGGGGGAGCAGTATCCCGTCGCTATCAAATTGCAGTTTGTCAGCACCAACAACATAGCTGAGTATGAAGGCTATATCATGGGGCTAAAACTTGCCCATTCAATGGGTGTTAGGCGGTTAACTGTCTTTGGGGATTCAGAGTTGGTAATCAAACAATCCACAGGAATCTATCAAACCAAAGAATTACATTTGCTGCCTTACCATCGGCAAGTTTTACAGATGGCTTTGGAGTTCGAAGAAATCTCCTTTCTACATATTCCTCGCAATAGGAATGATTTTGCGGATGCATTAGCAATGTTGGCCTCCTTGGTTCACATACCTGACAAGGAAAACATGCCAAGCATCACATTCGTACTGCAAAAAGCCCCAACTTATGGGAATTATGTTGGAGAAGTATCAGATGAACTACCTCCCATCCACAACCCTTGGTATCAATACATCAAGGAGTATCTACGAGATGGATCTACACCCGCTGAGGTGTGCCTAACTGAGAAGAGGCGGATTCATCGACTTGCTATGAAATTCTACCTGAGCGAAGATGCACTCTATAAAAGAGATGCAGGATTAGGTCTCCTCAGATGTCTGGATAAAGACCAAGCTCAGAGGCTCATGGATGAGATCCATGGTGGAGTATGTGGCCCTCACATGAGTGGACCCTTACTTGTCAAAAAGATCCTAAGGACTTGGCATTATTGGCTTACACTCATAGCTGACTGTGATGATCACGTCAAGAGGTGCTATCAATGCCAGATTCATGGGAATGCTATCCACGCCCCTTCAAGGGAACTCCATAATATGAGTTCACCATGGCCCTTCTCAATGTGGGGAATGGACGTGATCGGACCCATCGAGCCCAAAGCCAATAATGGACATCGATTCATATTCACCATGATCGACTACTTCACCAAATGGGTGAAAGCGACCTCCTTCCCGTGGTTACTAAAGAAGTCATCATTGCTTTCATCAGAAACAATTCGATGCATCGATATGGACAACCAGAGGTCATTGTGTCAGACAATGCTAAGAACCTCAACAACAAAATGATGGAGGAGTTATGCAGAAAATTCCACATCAAACACCTTAACTTCGCCATCTATCGTCCAAAGATGAATGGTACTGTTGAAGCGGCTAATAAAAACATCAAGAAGATCATGCAGAAAATGTCCGCCAATCACAAAGGATGGCCTGACCTCTTGCCTCTGACTTTATTAGCCTACAGAACTTCTATGCGTACTTCCACTGGGGAAACGCCCTACTCATTAGCCTATGGGATGGAAGTAGTGCTCCCCATAGAGGTGGAAATGGAATCCCTCAGAGTATTGATGGATGCTCAGTTGGATGAAGACCAATGGGTACAAGATAGGTATCACCAATTGTCTCTAATAGACGAAAGGTGAACCGTGACTATCTTCCATGGTGAATTATATCAGCAAAGGATTGCACGATCCTACAACAGAAAAGTCCGGCTACGGCAGTTCAAACAACATGATTTGGTTTTGAAGAAGATCATTGACAACCAAGATCAGTCTAAGGGAAAATTCGCTCCTAACTGGGAAGGCCCATTTGTTATCAATGAGGTATTGACAAGAGGTGCTCTCAGATTATAGGAAATAGACGGCAATGAATTTCCACAACTTATCAACTCGGACACCGTGAAACGGTACTATATCTGAAGTTACCATCAAACAAACATCCTGGTTTTGATCATCAGATCACCACTCATTCCGGTTTTGAACCCTTTCTTTCCTACATACTCTCATGCCCCTCAGGGAAACATACATTTTAAACCAGCAGCCTAGTTTCACCTCAGTTCAAACATTTCATACAATTTCGGTTATCCTGAAGACGGGATTAAACCTTTCACACCTGTAGTTTATCCTGAAGATGGGATTAAACTTTTTCACACCTGCAGTTTGTCCTGAAGATGGGATTAAACTTTTTTCCACTCCTGCAGTTTATCCTCATTATGAGATCAAACTTTCTTTTCCCCGCAGTATAGCCTGCACATGGGATTCACACTTTTCTTCAGCTGCGATTCGTCCTGAGGGGCGAACTACGTCGACCTGATCTCCTCTTCAATAGGAGTACGTAGGCAACCATACTCTATATGGCCCGGTCGCAATAAAAAAACAACAACAAAAACATTTCTTCCTTTCCTCTACAAAAAAAACAACAAAAACATTTCTACACCCATCTGCCTTTCACATTCAGCGTTGAACCTCTTACACCAGGTTCGAACTACGCAGACTTGATCTCCTCTTCAATAGGAGTACGTAGGTAGCCATTCATAGTTCAGTCTAACCCCTACCAGAACAAAAATACTTGTCACACGGTACTGGGATCAATCTTTAATTCGCCACATTTCATCGGTTTCAGATCAAAGGGATGGAATTACCCAACCTCTTCTCACAAATAGAAGATTTGGTGACCATCTAAGCTGCGATCGTGCCTCAAAGAGCAATACCAACCCATAAGAGATGGAATTAACTAGGCTTCTCACAAATAGAAGCACTGGTGACCATCTATGGTGCGGTCAATCTCAGAGCGAAAGAAACCACCCTCCTCTCCACTTTTTCATACAGATACCAGTCCCAAGACACCAAAGATGGTAGGGATTTATAGAAATCAATGATCCGTTCTGAGAGATCTTACGACGTCTCAATGTCCATCTGTCAAGGATAAGTTCAGAATGCATTAATATCACAAGCCCCTGAAGAAACAGGCAAATATCAAGCAAGTATCACGGTATAACTAAAAGGGAAGTGAATCAAAATATATTTCCCTACCATACATAATACTGTTTGATATATACATCTGTGCTGTACATGACAAAATGGCTAACCTAGTCTATGCAGGAAAATACAAAGCTATCTATAGATCTGTGTGTATGCGGACTATCAGATCTAACATGGCATCCCTCTCTGAAGACGGAGGTAGTGCTGCAAGCTCCTGCCCAAGGGTATCTACATGAGCTAGCAGGTCAGAGGCTAACTGCATGGTGGCATAATGCTCATCAATGTAAGCACTCATGTCGGCAAGACTGACAGTCATCTGGGATCTAACTGAAGTGTTATCTGCAATGGCCACATCCCTAGCAGATAGAGTGGCATCCTGCTCCGTAATCAATGCATCCCTGGCTGATCTAGCCTCATCCCTCTCTAACAGAGCGGCATCTCTCCATTAAGAGCTGTCAACATCGCGGCCCTAGCCTAATCTCTATCATAGGTCATCAGATATAAGCTCTGCTCCAAATGTTGTGCCGAATACTGGGTAACAGTGGCACTCGGGGTGGGAGAATCCATCACAAATGCTGGCATCCCAGTAATCAAATCCTCCTCGATGGGAATATCAGCCTCCTCTATAGGCTCCACATCGTCAGAATCAGTCTCCTGCACTGTGGATACTACCGCAGCTAATGTAGTCTCTGTCTCCATCCATGCGGAATACTCTGCAGAACAAACCGGATGACTGACAGAAAATCCAGCCAACTCTCGCTGATCCCAACAAGCATACAACCTAGATCTGTCCTCAGATGATAAACGGTGTGAAGCGAAGCGCTGACTCACTGCCCCCTCATAAGGGTGAAAATCCTGAAACTGGTCAAACTGACACATCACGGCTAGTGGATGGTAAGTAATCATGCCCCTCAATCCAGCCAGAGGGAGATAATCCATGCCCGGAGCATTAGTAATGAAGCTATAGGGTGAGCTAAGCCCTGAACATGGCAATATAGCAAACAGATCTCTAATCCCTGCTAAGAAAGCTGACCACGATCACGACATCTGATCTCAGACACTCAGTAGGTGAAAAATGTACGACATGGCTATATTATGGGAGAAACAAAACCCCTGCCGCCTGAATGTGCCAATCGGTCTCAAGTGTGACATAAACCACACATACAGCATGACCGAGCTACCTGTGAATACTCCTGCCGGATAAGTGCATCAGTATGTAGTTGACCTCAGAGTCTGCAATGATCATCGGTACAATGGTATGACCCTCCCTGAGAGCTCTCACTGCCATAATGACGCTGATATCCAGCTCATCCATATATCGTGGCATGAAGACGTATGACAATACGCACAATAGTAGTACATCTGATGATTGGGTAATATACCCATGAATTGGATATATTTGGGCTTAATTTATTGTATGTTCAAAGCATTTTAGATTCGTTTTACTGTGTTTAGTTGTGTTATTGCAGGTTTGTGAGTTGTAGGAATATATGGGAGCATTTGGGATTAAAAGGGGCATGATTGGCACATTTTGTACCTCAAATACAGGCGTTCATTATAGTATATTCCTCGTAACGGGCTACTGGCCTCCCTACCGGCATTGGTCAAGGAGCGCGTTTGACTGGACGTTGACTTTAATTAGGCTTAAAAGAGGTGGTTATGTGATAAAGTTAATGGGGAATTGGATTGTGGAACAAGATGGGAAGTATATAAGGTTTATTTACATTGAATTAGGGGACTCTTCTACACAATTTGGAGGATTGATCAAGGAGCAAGAGGAGATTTTGAAGATTTTGGCTTGGAGTTCTTCCTCTTCTTTATTCTTTTAATTTGTGTAATTCATTAAAGATGATTTTTCAATTATTGTTGATTCAAATTTCTGTTATGAACTAATTTCTTTAATTAAGATTCCAATTGAACCTTTTATGGTTATGAATTGATTATTTAATTTATTCCAATTATTATGTTGAAGTGAATTGTTCATCTTGCTTTGTGCTGATTGATTAATTATCTGGCCAATAATTACCTTGTTACTCTAGAAGGAATTGGAAGAGGAATTCTAGGGTTAGAACTGAGCATGGTGACATGTGACTTAGTTATTTGCACAGTGAATAATTAGGCTTGTAAATAGAATGGAAATATTTGTTTGCCGCATGTAACATATAAGGAATTGGGATGGTAGCGAGTTTAATTCAATTTTTTTGCATAGGAATATAGCAAAATTAATCTGGATTAAATAGAAGTCAATTGATCACTTGGAAAAGGGCTATTGGCATTTGAGAATTTCTGTTAACAATTCATACGACATAATAATTGGGATAATTGAATAATTGGTTTATAATCCATAATTGGGAATATTTGAGTCTTAATTCTTATTTATTTGAATTCAATCACATCTTAGTTTTGTTTATTTTCTTTCTTTTAGAATAATTTCTTTTAATTGGATAAATTAGTTAACTTACTTTGAAAAATCACATTTATGGTTGTTTAAATAAAATTGGATTGATACAGTACTAGTAGTTGGAATTTATTAATTAGAATTCTTTGTGGGATCGATACTTTATCTTATCACTTTATTACTTATTGACCATGTATACTTGCACATTTTGTGATGCCCCCAAATTTGGGTATATTTCAACCCGACAGATGGTGCTCCACTATACTAACATCCATACAATCATTCCATTGAAGAACAACAAAATGAAGGTAATTACTATCTTTTATTACAATCAAAGTATAAATCCTTCCCAGGTTCATAACCGGTTACATCGTTCATTGTTCATAATGTATAATACATATAAACTTACTACACTATTACACAATGCCTAAGCATCCATCTTAGCTTTGCCCTTATCTCTCTTGGCATTCACAGTACGTTCATCCTTAACTGCAGTTATATGATTCACGCAAGAAGTGAGCATGACAACTCAGCAAGTTTTAAGCAAGTATAACAGGAATACCACATCCGTGAATCATATAACAATTCTGACATAACTGAACAATAGTTATGAAGTATTATAAATCATTAATTCTTTAACAGTTCATAATATAAATTCCCAAAGTATAGAATAGATTAGGAATTCTGAAACGGTCGATAGACCATGAACAGTAACTTTCAGTTTTCATACTTGAAAAGGAGTCCACAGCACTAAGGCCGTTCATCCGATAACTTACGAGCACGTCTAGGTGATCAGCCTATAGTACTCTATGTTGATCAACACTCATTCATTAAACGTATTTACGTTTAATATTTTTGGCAAACTCGCGTGCCCATCGAAATATCGATGAAAAATACTTTTGTTTGTTCATAGACAAACCTTACCTTCACGTCCGTACCAATTACTTGGCATAGGATAGCGTTAACATTTCTATATAGAAAGATATGAATCAAAATCAATCTATATATTACGAATAGTCTAGCCGAGTTAAAATCTGGCATTGACCCTTTCTTTAAAACCCGTCATGCAATTCAGTTCAACGAATCACATACAACTTGGCTAACATGAAAGTTAGACAAGCGTTAAGAAAACTTGCCTTTCAGCGTCTTCAAATAATTTACTCAACTGACCACAGCCTTTACAGAATCTACATGATATATTCACATAGCACACTGTAATTAGCTATCAAACAACAATTCAAATTGTTCCTACAAGCTTCTTTCTCTTCTATGTCTTTGTTAACTTAATATCATTTACTAAAGTCAACAAGACTTATTACCCTTCGTCCCAGTTTATTACTCAATTGTCTTTTATTAACCGGACTCGAACATTGTTGATAAAGTATCAACTTTGTTCATCGATGTTAACTTACTAACATGCAGAATATTCCTAAGTTTCATATCATATACCTTAGTATAGGTAATATAGGAATAACTTTAAACAAATGAAGTTCAAAACCTAAGTCATTGTCTAAGGTTCACCACTTTCATGGCAGGTAAGCGCGACCCTCATCAATACCGGGCATCAGCGGCTACACATTTCAGCAAGGCGATAACAAGGCCCTCGACTTCGTGACATGCCCATGAACGATGTGTATATGCATTTAGCAAGGTTCAATTTTTTCTTGTCTTGCGTGACTGCGGCATGGCGATTTATCTTATGTCCGCAATACATGGCCAGATCTCAGTACCAGAATCTCAGAAATTTTTAAAAATTTTGCGAAATTCCCGGGGCCGTAACTTCTTCATTTTAAGCCCGATTTGGTCCGTTCAAAAGCCTACACATCACAAATAACATAATCTAAGCGTTCATATAAGAATTCAACACTTTCAAATTCATTAACTCAAAATTGACCATTGAGTTCATTTTCTAAATGTTCGAAAACGTTAATGAGCGTTCAATGCTCATTTTCTTTGTTTTAAGTCAGAATTCGACGATTCTCGAACCCACAACTCTTAATCACCCTATCTCACGTGTTGACATTGAAAACCAATGTTTTCAAGTCTCACGGCAACTTTTCACCCTTAATCCGGAATTCAACGTTTTCGACGTTTTAACGTCTATTTTTGTAAAATTCGCCATAACTTCGTTACTAGGGTTCTCTAAGCCAAATCACATGGAATTCTCCATAGATTTCATATCTACATCCTAACCAAACAAGATGTATATACTAACGTATTGATGGAGCTCAATCGTTTATCAACGATCAATCTCAACTATCAATATTTCAATGGTTCAAAACTATTTCAAACCTTATGATTCTTATAGTCTCATGACTTATAGATATTGAATCTATAAAAAGCCATCACTAATCCCTCATACAAGACATATACCCCCCATCTATGATTCTTCAATATAAAAGAAAAATCAAAAAGAGATGGAAAGAAAAGGTAAGGATTATACCTTAAGGATTCTTATAAAACTTTCTTGGAAATCTTTATGATCAAGCTTCCAAGTGTATGATTTATGAATCTAGCTCTCTTTTCTCTCTCAAATATATAAGTTGAATCTTGGAAAAGCTCTCAAATGAATCAACCTAGCTTTCTTTTTATAGAAACTAGAATGGAGGGCATTATGGACATAACACACATCACCTCCTTACTATTCACACTTGGTCACCAAGTAAAATGCTTGGTGACCAAGCATTTTTCTTGGCTTGCACACGAAGGTGGCCGGCCCACCACCTCAATTGATAACTCCATGGGTTGCCCCATGGGTTTTACCCATTAGGTGACCCACCGGATCGCCCCACGGTTCGGTTTTAATGAATTGGGCTTAACTAAATAAACATTGGGCCTTAACTTGGGCTCAACTCACTAATCTCCTTGGGCTTGGTCATTAAATCAATTGGACCAAACATAATCTAAGTCAATTGAATTAATCATTGAGACTTAGGTTAATTCTACAATACGCATCGTATTCTACACGTACAATTCATGTATTCCCTTCGTATACCATACGTACAATAATCGTATTGTACTTTATATTTACTCAACGTATTATACATAGACACTAAAAAGTATCGTTAATGTATAATACTCGCATTAACCCTATCGCAATTACTTCTACGCATATTATTTCCTTCTCGGAAATTAATATACTCAACCCTTAGGTTTTAAGTCCGCAGGCGAAAATTGTGTTTGCCATAAATGAAATATTATCAGATATTCCATCTAATCTCATCATTCTATCATCACGCGTTTCTCGGAATTTCAAAATAATTCCCCAAACAGAAATGGATGAATAGTGTTTTTACGGAAATTTCTCGGAAAATAATTATTTTCGTCTTGGAAATTCCAAACAATTATTTCTAACACGTAGCCAGAATACTAACCACGTTAGCATATTCTAGGTCATAGAACGACCTTCACATAGCTTACTCACATAATAATCAATTAAATTCATTTAATTCATATAATCAAATAAAAATTTAATTGTCATAAAAATCTGATTTTTTCGGGCGTTACATTCTCTCCCCCTTATAAGGATTCTGTCCCCAGAATCTTAGCTTATAATTACATAAACAAATGAGGAAAGTCTTCCTTCATTTTACTTTCGAGCTCCCACGTTGCTTCTTCAACATTGTGGTTTCTCCATAACACCTTCACTAAAGGTATTACCTTATTTCTTAAAACTTATTCCTTCCTATCAATAATTTGAACTGGAAGTTCCTCATAGGACAAGTCTTTTTCTATTTGAATAGATTCATACTCTATTATGTGTGTATAGTCTGGTTTATAAGGACGCAACACTGACACGTGAAACACATTATGAATGCGTTCCATCTCTGGAGGTAAGGCTATTTCATAAGCCACCTCTCCTACTCTTCTTAAAATCTCAAATGGTCCTACAAACCTTGGACTTAACTTCCCTATCTTTCCAAAACGTATCTTCCCCTTCCAAGGCGATACTTTCAGAAAAACAAAAGATCCTACATCGAATTCTCTATTCTCTTTGTGAGGATCTGCATATTTTCTTTGCCGGTCTTGAGCCGCAACTAATCGAGTACGTATTAACTTCACCATGTCCGCCGTCTGCTGTACCATCTCAGGTCCCAACATTCGACGTTCACCCACCTCATCCCAACACAATGGAGTTCGACATTTCCTTCCATACAACGCTTCGTAAGGCGGCATGCCTATACTAGCGTGAAAACTATTATTGTACGAAAATTCCACCAACGGTAGATATTCGTCCCAACTGCCTTTGAAATCCATAACGCAAGATCTTAACATATCTTCAAGCGTTTGAATTGTCCGCTCACTCTGACCATCCGTCTGAGGATGATACGCCGTACTCAATCTTAACTGCATTCCCATTTGCTCTTGCAAACTCCTCCAAAAGTTCGATGTGAATCGTGGATCACGATCTGACACGATCGAAACAGGTACTCCATGTCTGGAAATAATTTCCTTGACATACAGCTTAGCTAACTGATCTAGGTTATACCTAACTCCTATTGGTAGAAAATGAGCCAATTTTGTCAATCGATCCACTATCACCCAAATGGCATCGTATCCTTTTCTAGTTGTCGGAAGTCCCACCACAAAGTCCATCGTGATATGCTCCCACTTCCACTCTGGAATTTCTAACAGTTGCAACAACCCGCTAAGTCGTTGGTGTTCAGCCTTAACTTTTTGACAAGTTAGGCACCTACTAACATATTCTGCTATCTCCCTCTTCATGTTCAGCCACCAAAAGTTCTGACGAAGGTCTTGATACATCTTAGTAATACCGGGATGTATCGAGTACCTCGAACTATGGGCTTCCATCATAATTTCTTCTTTTAATTCGGGATCATTCGGAACCCAAATTCTTCCTTTAAAACGAAGTAATCCATCTTTATCGAGGTTATACTTAGTCTTCTCTTCATCTTCTATCCTCTTCTGTATGTGCTTGCACTCCTCGTTGCTCGATTGTACTCCCCTAACCCATTCCGCTATGGTCGGTTGGGTTTCCATGGAAAATAACATCTCCACTGCATCTTCCGGTAACGTAACTTCTAACTCCATTCTTGCCATTGTTGTTACCAACTCATTTTGAGTTGTTAACATTGACAGTTTCTCTCTACCCTTCCTACTTAGTGCATCGGCTACTACATTTGTTTTCCCCGGATGATATAAAATATCATAGTCATAATCTTTTATTAACTCTAACCACCTTCTCTGTCTCATGTTCAACTCCTTCTGTGTGAAGATATATTTCAGACTTTTGTGGTCCGTGTATATCTCACACTTCTCACCATAAAGATAATGCCTCCATATCTTTAGGGCAAAAACTACAGCTGCCAATTTCAGGTCATGAGTAGGATAGACATTCTCATAATCCTTCAATTGACGTGACGCATACGTAATGACCTTGCCATGCTGCATGAGCACGCAACCCAGTCCTTTATGCGAAGCATCGCTATACACTACGAAATTTCCCATATCTTCTGGTAAGGACAATACAGGTGCTTCACTTAACCTCTTTTTCAACTCCTGAAAACTGTTCTCACATTTTTCAGTCCACACATACTTCACCGACTTTCTTGTCAGATTTGTCAACGGAGTAGCTATTTTAGAAAAGTCCGGAATGAACCTTCTATAGTATCTCACTAACCCCAGAAAACTCCGAACTTCAGTTGGTGTTTTCGGTTGCTCCCATTCATTAACTGCTTCTACTTTTGCCGGATCCATGGAAATGCCATCCTTATCAATAACATGCCCTAGAAACTGCACTCTCTCAAGCCAAAATTCACACTTTGTGAATTTCGCATACAACTTCTCCTTTCTTAGTGTTTCCAACACTATTCTTAAATGTTCTGCATGATCTTCTGGCGTCTTTGAATAGACTAGAATGTCATCAATGAACACTACTACGAACTTGTCCAAATATTGTTTGAACACTCTATTCATCATATCCATAAATGCAAATTTGGTGCATTCACCCAACCCAAACGACATTACGTAAACTCGTAATGACCATAACGAGTTACGAACGCCCGCCTTAGGTACATCCTCCTTCCTCACCTTTAACCGATGATACCGATGCGTAAATCTATCTTAGAAAATACTTTTGCCTTTCTTCAACTGATCAAATAGATCATCGATCCCGGGCAACGGTATTTATTCTTAATCGTCAACTTGTTCAACTCTCGATAGTCCATACAAAGTCTTAACGACCGAGTCCTTCTTCTTGACAAACAACACTTTGGTGCTCCCCAAGAAGACACACTCGGTTGAATATACTTCCTATCTAACAGTTCTTGTAATTGAACCATTAACTCCTTCATCTCAACTGGCGCCATCCGATATGGTGCCCTTGAAACTGGTGCCATTCCCGGTAACAGATCAATTACAAACTCTACCTCCTCGTCTCTGGGTGGAATACCCCAGAAACTCCTCCTAAATACATCCGCAAACTCTTGCACTATAGATATTTGGTCCAAGGATGTTCCCACTCTTTGGGTATCCACAATATGGCACAGATATCCTACACACCCTTTTCTCAACATCTTCCTAGCTTGTGTCATAGACAGACAACAAGAGCGTCTTGGTGATTTACTATCGAAGAACACTACCTTGGTTTTCTTAGAAAGCCGAAGGTTTACACTTTTCCTATGGCAATCTATAATCGCCTTATGGTTAACCAACCAATCCATACCAAGAATTACATCGAATTCTTTTAACCTTATCGGTACCAAATCTACTGATAATTTATTCCCTCTAATTTCTACGTAACAATCCTTATGAATATGTTCAATGGGGATTATTTCTTCATTTGCTACCTTAACGTCTAAAGGTATAGATAAATTCTTAGGGATTAAACCTAATCGCTTAGCAAATTCACATGCTATAAAAGAACATGTAGCACCCGAGTCAAATAGCACATAAGCATTTATCTCATTGACTGGAATGATACCTGCTACCACATCCGTTGATGCAATCGCATCTTGGATAGTCATATTAAACGTACGAGCTGAGGGTCTACCCACTAATGTTGTTGGTCCAGTAATGGCTAATTTACCACTACCAGAACTCTTATTCCCCTCTAAACCCTTCTTTGGGAAATTTCTTGCCATGTGGTCCATTGAACCACAGACAAAACATCCCTGGTTCTTCTTGGGGTTAGGACAACAAGACAAATGCCCTCCCCCCACAGTTATAGCATACTGCTTTCCCCTTTAAACAAACTCCCATGTGAGACTTTCCGCATGTCTTACATGCTTCCGTCCTCCGCTTGGGATCTCCCTGCTTTACCCCAGTATTCCCAGGGTTAAAACTCTTTCTCTTTAGCAAGTTGCCGCTTCCGCTGGCAACTTTAGCCTTATTACCTCCTTCTAACTTACTCTTAATATTTCGCTCTTTGTGGTACTAAGACAAAACCTCACCACCACCTTCAGCTATTATCGCCTTCTCCAGAATGGTCCCATAGGAAGCACTCTGGAAAATCGATATTCTACTATAGAGCCAGGGTTTTAAGCCCTGCTCAAACCTACGCGCCTTCCTCGCTTCTGTGTCCACCTGGTGTGGAGCAAATCTTGCCAATTCGTTAAACTTGGCGGCATACTGGGGAACTGTCATATCCCCCTGCTTAATTTCTAAGAACTTAATTTCCATTCTACCCTGTATGCTAGTAGGGAAATAGTTCTGGAAGAAGACTTTTTTAAACTGTTCCCATGTAATGACCTCTCATCCCTAGCCCCACCCCTCAGTGAGCCTCCCACCAGTAGTTGGCTTCTCCCTTCATCATGTAAGTCGCAAAAGAAGTCTTTTGCGCCTCACCTACGTTTGTTGTCACAAACGCCTTTTCAATCTCTCTAACCCATGTTTGGGCTTCTAACGGGTCCGTCGTTCCTCGGAACTCAAGAGGACCCACACTTTTAAAGTCCTTAAAGGTAGTTGCTCTTGCTACCCCAGGAGCTACAGGAATCCCACCCCCTTGGTTAAATGCAACCGTTAATAAATTAACGAACTCTTGCATAGGGTTATTAGGACCCCCCCTGATTCTCATTATGAGACTCGGCCTCTTGGTTACATTGTCTCCTTCTCGGCGGCATAATTCTGATTAAATAAATAAATCTTAGTTATTATCTATTTAACTACTCGGTTATCATTTTAAATCAACAACAACCATTCATACCACAACAAGCACATTAAATAAGAACTTCATTATATTAATATGCTTTCATAGTCAAAACTATTTACATCATGTTTTTTTAGCCAAAAAGCTATTACATACTATCCCGCGATTGCCTTCTACAAAAATTGGGATTTACAAAAAGACTACCCTTAGTTATACAAAAGAGGGTTTTACGTCACTACTCATATACAAAAAGATCTAATGATCTAATAACACTGTCGAACGACATTCTCATATTTCTGATTTTCCAGAATCAACATTATATCTCGACTTATAGTATGTCGAGTCTGCTCGGACTCAATAAAATAACAAGCAATTTTCAGCTTGAAATCTTCATGAGCACATTCATGGATGTATGACATTCTAGCTATTTTCTGGTCTTTCTCAACCAGTTTCTTTTGTAGCTCAAAGACCTCGTCCTTATAATCACAAGCTTTATCAGTTATAAGCACTTTTTCATCGTGCTCAGACTCAAAGTCTGCCTCTGCGGATTCCTTAGCCTCATATAAGGCAGTTATCTCCTCAATCTGATTCTCCACTACTGTGCGTGCACATTTCTATCCAACACGGCCTCATACAGTGCTCGCGTTGCATCCGGAGGTGTTGGTTCCTGGGTAGGTAACACCGTGTTAATCGATGTCACCTCCATCTCCTCCTCCACGTCTAGCATCTCGTTAAGGTATGATGCTAAACCCATAGTCTCCTCAGAGTATTCCTCCTCAGAGACGTACTCCTCAATGTCTGAGTCATCTATGATCACTATAGGTACCTCCGCCACTAGCATTGGTACTATCTCCACTTGGTTAATCGACTCTTTACTCACAACGTGAATGTCTCTATACATCATGCTATCGATCGACATCTACGATAGCACATAACAAGTTGATTAGTACATAATACACAATAGTGTAAGCACATATCACATTTAATATCTTTAAGATTAATTTTCATCTTTTAATCCTTTCGATACTGAGTTATCTTAATACCTTATTAATTCAATGGACTTGAATTTTATTCCTCAGACTTTACCTTCCTTATGAGGTTATTAGCCTAAGGTTCTTTCCCCCTTAAGTCTTATAACCTAAGGCTTTGATACCAACCTGTGATGCCCCTAATTTTGGGTATCTTTCAACCCGACAGATGGTGCTCCACTATACTAACATCCATACAATCATTCCATTGAAGAACAACAAAATGAAGGTAATTACTATCTTTTATTACAATCAAAGTATAAATCCTTCCTGTGTTCATATACCCTACATCGTTCATTGTTCATAATGTATAATACATATAAACTTACTACACTATTACACAATGCCTAAGCATCCATCTTAGCTTTGCCCTTATCCCTCTTGGCATTCACAGTACGTTCATCCTTAACTGCAGTTATATGATTTACGCAAGAAGTGAGCATGACAGCTCAGCAAGTTTTAAGCAAGTATAACAGGAATACCACATTCGTGAATCATATAACAATTCCGACATAACTGAACAATAGTTATGAAGTATTATAAATCATTAATACTTTAACAGTTCATAACATAAATTCCCAAAGTATAGAATAGATTAGGAATTCTGAAACGGTCGATAGACCATGAACAATAACTTTCAGGTTTTCATACTTGAAAAGGAGTCCACAAAGACTAAGGCCGTTCATCCGATAACTTATGAGCACGCCTAGGTGATCAAATTATATAGTACTCTATGTTGATCAACACTCATTCATTAAACGTATTTACGCTTAATATTTTTGTCAAACTCAAGGTCCCATCAAAATATCGATGAAAAATACTTTTGTTTGTTCATAGACAAACCTTACCTTCACGTCCGTATTCAATTACTTGGCATAGGATAAATTAACATTTCTATATAGAAAGATATGAATCAAAATCAATCTATATATTATGAATAGTCTAGCCGAGTTAAAATCTGGCATTGACCCTTTCTTTAAAACCCGTCATGCAATTCAGTTCAACGAATCACATACAACTTGGCTAACATGAAAGTTAGACAAGTGTTAAGAAAACTTACCTTTCAGTATCTTCAAATAATTTACTCAACTGACCACAGCCTTTATAGAATGTACATGATATATTCACATAGCACACTGTAATTAGCTATCAAACAACTATTCAAATTGTTCCTACAAGCTTCTTTCTCTTCTATGTCTTTGTTAACATAATATCATTTACTAAAGTCAACAAGACTTATTACCCTTCATCCCGGTTTATTACTCAATTGTCTTTTATTAACCGGACTCGAACATTATTGATAAAGTATCAACTTTGTTCATCGATGTTAACTTACTAACATGCAGAATATTCCTAAGTTACATACCACATACCTTAGTATAGGTAATATAGGAATAACTTTAAACAAATGAAGTTCAAAACCTAAGTCATTGTCTGTTGTTCACTACTGTGCATGGCCATGACCCTCATAAGATTGTCAAATGCCAAATGCACATGGCAATAAAGAATGTTATTTGATTTCATTTAGCAGTTTCATTTCAGCGATCTTTCAATTTTACACATGTCTGATTAAGGCGATTTATTTATATATATGTCGCCATGGCCCAGACCTCGATATCTGAATCTCGAAAATTTTAAAAATTTTGCGAAATTCCCGGGGCCGTAACTTCTTCGTTTTAAGCCCGATTTGGTCCATTCAAAAGCCTACACGTCACAAATAACGTAATCTACGCGTTCATATAAGAATTCGACACTTTTGAATTCGTTGACTCAAAATTGACCATTGAGTTCATTTTCTAAGTGTTAGGAAACGTTAATGAGCGTTCAATGCTCGTTTTCTTTGTTTTAAGTCGGAATCCGACGATTCTCGAACCCACAACTCTTAATCACCCTATCTCACGTGTTGACTTTGAAAACCAACGTTTTCAAGTCTCACGGCAACTTTTCACCCTTAATCCGGAATTTGACGTTTTCGACGTTTTAACGTCTATTTTTGTAAAATTCGCCATAACTTCGTTACTAGGGTTCTCTAAGCCAAATCACATGGAATTCTCCATAGATTTCATATCTACATCTTAACGAAACAAGATGCATATACTAACGTATTGATGGAGCTCAATTGTTTATCAACGATCGATCTCAACTATCAATATTTCAATGGTTCAAAACTATTTCAAACCTTATGATTCTTATAGTCTCATGACTTATAGATATTGAATCTATAAAAATCCATCACTAATCCTTCATACAAGACATATACCCCCCCCCCCCATCTATGATTCTTCAATATAAAAGAAAAATCAAAAAGAGATGGAAAGAAAAGGTAAGGATTATACCTTAAGGATTCTTATAAAACTTTCTTGGAAATCTTTATGATCAAGCTTCCAAGTGTATGATTTATGAATCTAGCTCTCTTTTCTATCTCAAAGATATAAGTTAAATCTTGGAAAACCTCTCAAATGAATCAACCTAGCTCTCTTTTTATAGAAACTAGAATGGAGGGCATTATGGACATAACACACATCACCTCCTTACTATTCACACTTGGTCACCAAGTAAAATGCTTGGTGACCAAGCATTTTTCTTGGCTTGCACACTAAGGTGGCCGGCCCACCACCTCAATTGATAACTCCATGGGTTGCCCCATGGGTTTTACCCATTAGGTGACCCACCGGATCGCACCACAGTTCGGTTTTAATGAATTGGGCTTAACTAAATAAATATTGGGCCTTGACTTGGGATCAACTCACTAATCTCCTTGGGCTTGGTCATTAAATCAATTGGACCAAACATAATCTAAGTCAAATGAATTAATCATTGAGACTTAGGTTAATTCTACAATACACATCGTATTCTACACGTACAATTCACGTATTCCCTTCGTATACCATACGTACAATAATCATATTGTACTTTGTATTTACTCAACGTATTATACATAGACACTAAAAAGTATTGTTAATGTATAATACTCGCATTAACCCTATCGCAATTACTTCTACGCATATTATTTCCTTCTCGGAAATCAATATACTCAACCCTTAGGTTTTAAGTCCGCAGGCGAAAACTGCGTTTTTCATAAATGAAATATTATCAGATATTCCATCTAATCTCGTCATTCTATCATCACGCATTTCTCGAAATTTCAAAATAATTCCCCAAACAGAAACGGATGAATAGTGTTTTTACGGAAATTTCTCGGAAAACAATTATTTTCGTCTTGGAAATTCCAAACAATTATTTCTAACACGTAGCCAGAATACTAACCACGTTAGCACATTCTAGGTCATAGAATGACCTTCACATAGCTTACTCACATAATAATCAATTAAATTCATTTAATTCACATAATCAAATAAAAATTTAATTATCATAAAAATCCGATTTTTTTCGGGCGTTACACGTTTGCTTTGATTGTTAAATCAACCAACAACATCCACTCTGGCTGAACGCCAATGGTCCTCCGGTGTGGTGAAATCCCCAAAATGCCGTGCATAACTATCCTCAAAGCCAAATATGTTAAACAGAAAACGCTGGGATATCACATGGCCAGATGTAATCTCGTCCTGTACCACTCTACGTCTCAAACCGATGAGGGTCATGAACTGTCTGCTCATGTCTCCGATAGCCATATGCATGCAAGGTACGTCCGTCATGGCATCTTCAACCATGCATACTCCTACAAAGTAAAGTCAACTCATGGTCCCGAATCTAATACCGCCTTTATCCGCACCCAATGCTCTAACATACCTCTACAAATCCTGTGGGAACTGAAACATCAATAGGGTCATAGAATCTTCGATAAATCATCTCGATCACCATGTATGCGATGGTGATATACTATCATACCATGAGCGAGATACTTTATACCACCAAAATGGTGGGGTATGATCATCAATACTAGCTAATCGTCGAAGAAGACATCATGCGGGCCGTGTCATAAGACCATCCAGGTCAATATTATTTGAATATCTCTCGGACATACATACATATGCATAACATAATAACATTCATGATATAATAGATGGCAATATGATATAGGAAATGGAAAACTGTGCATACATTCCTAAGTATATCATCATCTAATACATCTCTCTGTCAGACTAAAATATAAGAAAATGGGGCGGAAGCTACCCAACATCTAACAGAGGCCTATCATCCAAAGATATAAGAGAGAATGGGCCCCAAGAGCTAACAGAGGCCTATCAAAAGAGATAACGAGAAATACATCAGAAAAATTCAATGGTGACGATGTCTACATCATCGATCATGTCCACCTGATGTAACTCCTCTTGAGTCACTAGATCTCTATCTACAGGGATGTCTGGCCTATACAAGGGAGGATCTATACCGGCAAAACCATATGGGTCACCTGAGGGGCCAGCGCCAGAGCTGGAAGGATCAAAAGTATCTACCTCTGAAGGATCTCTCTCGCCCAAATGCTTAAATAAAAGATGTGTCCGGGCCCAAATTGCCGGTCAACTCACAATTTGTGTCACATGAGTCGGATCTTTGACACAAGCTAGCCAATCCGTCATCATCACAGATCCTAGAACCATATCCCCCATAAACTGTGTGGCGCGGGTCTGGGCTCCAATGGTATGAGGGGTCCACCAATGCTGGAACATCTCCTGAGTCCAGGGGCCCTCTGATAATGTAAAACCGTCAATCCCCATCAATGGGATGTAAATGATGGGTGACTGCGAAACATGACAATAACGCCTGGCAAGAGGCAAGATCGGATCTGATCTCTCCTCAGTAATATTCCCCGATAAAGACGCTTCTCCTAAATAGAGATCCCATCCTCCATCTGAAAAGAGAGGAATCCTGCGGGTGGAAATGATGTACTCAACTCCAGTAGGGTACCCATCCTCAAAACCAACTCCCAAATGCTCTCCAGAGTAGGGAACCCATGTGATGACATCTGTTGTCAACAACTCCAGCTGTAGGCGACAATGAGTGAAACCCTCAACAACAGGGACCTCTGCCAGTATGGAATGATGCCATCTTCGTCCTCGTGGATAGGTGTCTAAACCTAGCACGCTCACAGGACGCAAACATGGAAGCCTCTCATAGGCCCAAAACTGCCAACACAAAGGCAACATCTGCTGTCAGTCAACACTTTTAACCTATACATGGGAAAAGACAAGAGAAACACTCACCAGTAGAAACGGGTAGAATCCTAACCACGCCTCGGTCAAGCCCTGCGATCGCATGCGCATTCCCCTGAGGAAGTAGTCAAAGGTGTAGGAACCCCAATCATAGTCTCCTATACGGTCCACGTGTCGAGTGGCGCTAATCAAAGTGAAGGACACCATAGAGGAATTATCTGCTATGAAGCAACCCCTAATGATTATCAGGAACAATCACCGAAGAATGCGATCCCTGACTCTCACATCATCGGGAATGGGCTCACTCAACAGTCTGCTCATAGCATCTACGCTCAAAGGACACTGTCTGACGCAGCCCCGCTTTTGGCGCCTCATGAACTCCCAACAAGGATCTGACGGTAGTAGGGGTAATATCCGCCATGCAAGGCACTGGATCCCCTCTAAACTCCATACCTGTGATAAATTGCCAATCCATCGGCATTATCATCACCTCGCAGTCCAACAAATGGAGTGACTGAGTCTGGTGAAACCACCGCTCAGACAATGCCCTAAGGTAACCCCAGGG
This sequence comes from Panax ginseng, assembly GCA_020205605.1. NCBI lineage: Eukaryota > Viridiplantae > Streptophyta > Magnoliopsida > Apiales > Araliaceae > Panax > Panax ginseng. Next base: position 49,245,622 of record CM035134.1, read on the forward strand.
ACAGCGACGGGGAAGAATGGAGAAGAATGTCCCAAATCCCCAGCCATGGACAATCGCTCTATAGTCATCATGCAAAGCCTAATACATAGAGTGGATGTTGAACCAGTTCCCTCGAGGCTGTGTAAAGCCGGGAACTTACATCAAACGCAGATCAACATCAGAATCCTTGACTCCTCATCAATAGGAAAAAGCAAGATTAAAGATCTAACTTCATACCTCGTTTGCGTGCAGGTAGACTGAAGGATGCCGACTCAAGTCACCCCGAAGATCTGGGTTCGCCACTTGAATACCTGGCAAATCTCTACGAGGAACACGTACAAAAGGAGCAGGAACCTCAATCGGTACATCCTCATCTCGTCCTTGACATTCGGCACTTCAACCCGAATAGGACGTATCACCGCCTCCACCAAACGACGAGGTAGGTCACTAATGCAGCCGGTGAGGAGCTCTTTAGAAGCCCTCCTCCGTACACCTGAAGTGGTCCTGCGGGAATTACTCAGCTGATCCGGATCCATAATATCTGGACAACAAGTCTCCAAATCACCTTAGAAAGGGTTTGGTATTTTCTTACCTGGAGCTTTTTCAAAATGGATTTTATGATTACATGCATGCATGCATTGTTTTAACATACATCTACAGTAGAGTTAAAAATGCATGACTACTTTATGCCTACTTGTTGAAATTTTTTGCCATAGCCCCCTTTGTAAATGGGACTATCCACATGCACATAGGCATGACTAGGTGGCCATTCAGTAGCACACCTATACACAGTCATATACATCCTACATGCATTAATCACATCATAGTAATAATCCATAAGTGTAGTCTAATTACCAGGATTATTTTACTTTTGTGCCTTTACTCATTTGTCCTCAGATAGGATAAGAAATGACAGTAAAAGGTGCCAATTTGACTGTTTCAAAAGTCAAATTTTTTCACATCATTATGTTCAGCATGGTTTAATACTAAAATTTACTATGTTGGATATTTTTTATCAAGTCATATCAGCATGAATATTCACTACTATGTGTCTAAATGCATTTCATGTGATAAGTCATTTTCCAACGGATAGAAACTGGAAAAAAATACATGCATATGTTACCAGGACAGTGAAGAACGCTTGTACGGTGGCAGGAGATGAAGAAAGTTGCCCGAACTTAGTAGATCTGAAGAAGAGCTCTCAGATTTCCTTCGTAGCACAACTTGAAAATGACTAATAAAAGCAACCATTGGCCTATACATAGCCACGGTTGGCCGCAGGCTCACCTGCGGCTCCTGCAGGTGTCCCTACAGCACTCCTATGTGGGTTCCACACCTCTGGATCGCTCCAGTTAGAGTTGCAAAGGAGGTCTCACAAGCTGAAAAAGCCAAATAAGGAATAAAAATGCTACGCGATTGAGCGGAATAGCCTGGAATCCTGGTTTCTTGACGGTCAGAGTTAAACTCCCGTCGTCTCAATGGTATTCACCTAAATGAAGGGTATACTATACCAATGAGCTCAGCTTTCACAGATCATGCTCGGAAATACCCCACAAAGGTCCGATGCCGTCATTGCAGGGTCACAACCCTAAAACATCCCCGACGGGGGTTACAACGCCGAAGTTACAAACTGATAAAGTATCACCGGCAGGGGTCATAATGCAAATTCTTCAAGCATCCACGTATCCCTGGCGGGGGTCACAACGTAAATCTTTCAAACATCCACGTATCCCCGGCGGGGGTTACAGCGCATTCTCAACCATTGATACACACATCAATGACGGTCAAGCAACTTTGACGTTATGTCAGTCGATGGCAGGTAAACCCATCGAAGAAACTTATCCACGTATCCTTGGCGGGGGTTACAACGTAATGCGACCATTGACACATACATCAATGAAGGTCAAGCAACCTTGACAATGCACCCAACAGGATTTATCCGGTGATACACACATCAACGAAGATCAGGCAACCCTGATAACAACCAACTGTTGGCAGTAACTCCGACAGGATGAGGGAATATGTTATACACATCCTCAAACAGATAAAGCTTTATCCCCACAGATCTCTTGTACACGAGAGGTACCTCTATGGAATATAAGCCAGTGTCTAGGATTCAAGACTTTGGTGATAGCCCCAACGTCAACATCCTTGAAGACTTGGATCGCATGTCCAAGCCATCACTGATTGTCAACCCGGCAGGATTAGCAGGGAACCGATAATCATTCATACATGCATCATACATTTGCATCATGTTGTTGCACATAGCATCATGTTTATCTTGCTTGCATTTCAAGTGTCTAGGATTCTTTATCTTATCCATGCCTTGCATTGCATGAGTATGATAAAGAGGGTCATCTGTAGACACTCGAAATTTTTTGTACGCCTTTTACTAACATTGCAGGAGGGCAGATTCTTCTTTTGGAGATAACCCTGAAAGACAGCTCGCATCCATTTCGGATACTACCGAAAGTCAGTCTCAAAACCCGGGACACACACCGGGAAGTTCAGTTCCAACCCAGAACATAAACAGGGAACATCAGTCCCAACCCAAAACACAAACCGGGAACTTCATCTCAAACCCCGGAACACACACCGGGAGTGTCATTTCCAACCTCAGAGATAAACCCGAGGTACGCAGATCAAAAGACCGGCAACAACACTGGAGAGGACAGTTCTGTCTCGGCGAAACCACCGCGACGTTCAGTTCCAGTCCGAGAGCCAACATTAAGAGTAGCGACTCCACCCTTGGTGATAGCCCCAAGGGATGCCATTGCAGTTTCGGTGATAACCCCAGAAATGTTTTCTTCACATGCTATCAGCTTCAAGCTCAGACCTCCTGCCGAGGCACTCATACCTTTGACCCGGAGCTAACACCGGGAAAACAGTCATACTCTCACAAGATGACATTGCGGCATACCAACAAGTAGTCCAATCTCAGATGTAACCTTGAGCAACGTCTACTTTCAACTCAAACCGACGATAACCCCGGCGAAGAGTCAAACGTCATCTTGCCACCTCAACATCTGCGCATCGTCTCAACACTTCATACATACATACATCGAACAATGTCCCACAAGAACCGAGGAGTAACAATCCTGAGTGACTATTACGCGTGACAGTATACCGGATAGAATTTGAAGCTTGAAGACCATGGGAATGGTCCCCTCTTCCTGACTTCGTAAAACCTCTAATCCATGTCATTGTGTAACTCTCAACATAAGCAGTCCGAAGAAGGTCAGATATACCTCATTCGGATGCTCGGTTGAAGTTGAAGTTCAAGTTCCAATGGATATTACGATTGCACGAGTGCGCGTGCCGAGACGATGGGACCATGAGGCCGGATGCACCACGACCAAACCGTAGTAGGTACAACCACGGCTGCCGTAGGTGTACCTGCGGCCATCAATCTATAAATATAGACCTTGGGGTCAGCCATTCGAGGGAGAGAGTGAGAAAAAGGCAAGGAAGCCCTGTCCAATTTGCTCTGTATACACCCATATTGAGTGTTTCTTCATTCTAAATATCATTAGCTCACATATAGCTATACTTTTATCCCATGAGAGCTAAGTGTTTATCCATATCTGATCGTAGAAATCTACATTGGCGATTTACTGTAGCCTTCTTATATTCTATAAAGCCTTTCTCTTCATATTTGCACACACCCTTATACACATTGAGAGTCGTGTTGTGTGTGTATGCCTGAACTTCTATCAAGTGGCTTTCATTTACATATATATATATATATATATATATATATATATATATATATATATATATATATATATATATATATACTTTATATGTATATATTTATATATATGGACTAACATTATCGAGTTATACCTCGATTGAGCCTGAACTTTGGTCTAGAGCATTTATGTGCTTATATATATATATATATATATATATATATATATATATAATCATTATCAGACATATCTCATGAGCACAGATTTTATTTAGGAGCATTTATTTGCTTTTATATATATATATATATATATATATATATATATATATATATATATACTTATATATATATAATTGTTGTTTGACATATCCAATGAGCACAGATTTACATCCCAATGCGTTTACTACTTTTATATATATATTTATATATTTATATATATATATATATTTACATTTCATCATGGCACAGAGTTTACTTCGTGGTCTTTTACTGACTTTATGTACATTTCTGCTTACTTGGGTTTACTTCATGGCAATTGATTGCTTTTTACGACTTTATTTACATTTCGTCCCACAGAGTTTACTTACGTGGTGGTTGATCATCATATATATATATATATATATATATATATATATATATATATATATATATATTCCGCTTTTATATATTTACATTTAGATCCCCATGGAGTTGCTTACGTGGTGGTTGATCATGTATCAGTATATATATATTTACTGACTTTTATATATATAACTCGCTTCATCGCTTTCCATACAAACTGCAGTATCATGTGAGCCTAAGAATCATGTGATCACAGATTCAGCCTACTAAATCTAAATTCGGTTCCCGTGATGGACATTTTTCAGCTATATGCAGCTTGTACATTATTTACAGTGTCTGAATTTCCTTAGATGGCTGTCATGCCCATGAGGAGTTCGACATTGTTGTATATTATTTTCTTGAGAATGCTTCGCATCTCGAAAATAAAAGCAAACAAGCCGAACATTTTAATAATAAAATGGAAGAATCAAAGGCCTCAATTATTATTGAGCACAAGGTTTGAAAAATCTCTTTTACAAAACTTCATTGCTATATCTTGGTTAAAACTAAATTTTTCTATAAATTCAAACCCTTTGTATATAGCTGTGAACGAGGCCTCACACTACTTTCAAATAATTTCACATTGATCTATACACACACACATTCATACAACAGTTTTTTGAAAAGTGGTGGTCATCGTGGCAACACGGATGTCGGGGGGTGCCTAACACCTTCCCTCCGCATAATCAAGTCCCCGAACTCAAATGAATCTCGGTTTCACAGACCCGTCTAGCAGTGTCACATCACTGGGTCAATGTGCAAACCTTTTCGGTTGCGTTGGTACAACCAGTTAAAAACAACAACTGGCGACTCTTAAAGTCAAAAAGTCGACATTATACATGTCGGACCTTTTTCACTTGTTTTTTTAAACAAATCTTACATTAACATAAGAACACCAAAAAACAAGTAACGAAAAGGGACACTCAAAAATCCCGATGTCGACACTACTGTAAAGAGAGGTCTCAGTCATTGTTGGATGTTCACCATAAAGCTTTATTTTCCCAGTCTCTGCAATAGCTTTAAGAAACACATGTGGTTAAAAAAATGCAAACACCAAATAAGTTATGCAAATATATATAATACATTTAGAATGGTTTGACCATAAATAATTTTTAAAAGAAAATTTTCCAAAGTCGATTGCATTTGTATGTGAATAGTGTCTGATATGCGTTGGTTTGTAGTCCTACACAGAAAATTATGTAAAGGTTACCTTTAAGGGGTTTCTTATCATTGGAAAGCTGAGTCACAATGTAGATAACTGCTGTAGCAATAGATATAGGGCTCCTCCTACAATAACAAAGAATATTAATACCATTTCTCAATTTGACTTGCACAACACCTAGCAAGGGACTACCTTGTGGCAATACTATAACATATATTCTTGTACCCACAAACAAGAACACACATGAAAAGAACATAAGAAGTGTTGGAATTCCTAATCCGATAGCCCAACTAATGTTGGATTGCACATAGACTATGATTGTTAAGGACATCATAACTGCGAAAGTATAGGTGAAGTAGTACCAATTAAAGAAGCTAGTGATTCCTTTTCTCCCAGATTATGTATTGGGATTAAACTGATCTGCTCCAAAGGCCAAGTTACATGGCCTTATACCGGAACCACCAATCACTAGTAGTGCAAAAGAACTCAAAAGAAAAGCCATTTGCCTTGTTGTTGGTCCTTAGCATGTGGTACCAAAATTGCAAGTGCCTTGGAAGATATTGTTGAGATTTGTTGCGGTTATGGTCTTCATGTGAAAAATAGAAGTGAGGTAAACCAAGAAGTTTGACGAGATTCCAATTGTGCCGAGCTTCTCAAATGCCTCATTTCCTGCAATTAAGTCAAAAATTCATACTTGTTATCAAAGTATAAAGTTAATCTATACCAGGGGAAAAAGAAGAAGAAAGAACTATAGTGTATGTTTTTGCATGTATGCGTCTTAAAAGACACTGTTCCAGTACCTACAATAAAAGGCATGGCTTTAATTCCTCTATAGTTGGGCTCATTGCTTGTACTTTCTTTCTCCACAAATTTTGTAATCACTTTTTTTGTTTTTCTCCATGGATTTTCTACAAGTTAAAGAAACTCAAATGTGCATGCAGTATGTTTGTTGTCTCTTAGGAAGTGGTTGTTTTATTTATAATTATTAATTTTTGTTTGCTATTAAAAATTAATTAACTGCAACAAGGCAATAGTTCCAAGTAACAACAGTAGAAACAAAAACAAAAGCAACTCACCCAGCAGACAGTAGCAAGCAACAACAGCAGAAGCAGCAGCCAATCAGCAGCAGCAAGCAACAGCAGCAACAACAGGCGACATCGCGCCCATCAGTAACAACAACATAACAGAAGCAGCGTATTACAACATAATAGATCAGAATCAACAACACAGCAAAGCAAAAGTAACACCAAAACTCACGAGGGGTAGGACCCAATGCATAAACAACCCCTAACAACCACAAGTAACTCAGACACCCAAGCACAAAACAAAATCAGCCCATTAGCATGCCCACTACAGCAGAAAGTAGAAACAACACAGTAGAATCCAAGATTGCCTCTCACACGAAAAACATGTAAAGACCAATTTATGACAACAACATTGACTCAAGAATAAACAACATAGACAAATAGCCATCGCAAAAACCCAAGAAACTAGTGCAAACATTTCTCCCATAACAGTTAAGATGCAGGCAAGCTGAAACCTCTTACCAATAGCCACCCATGACAAAGAGCAAAAGTCCCAAAGCAGTAACAGGCAGCAAAAGATTAAGCTTAAAGATCCGATTACAACAAGCATCAACGAGTAGCAAGCAGTTATAGCATACTTGTTAATAGAAGCATAATAACCAACTGATATAGCTACAGCCAAATAGATAGAACTACATGAAACAGAACATAAGACTAGAGGTCGATTCATAAGAAATAACAACTGTTGTGTTCCGACACGCCCAAACTTTTAGTAATCAGTAGCAGCCATCAGTGAAACAACAGTTACCAGCCTGGAAATACTGTAAGATATATACATTTGATCATCTAATTGAGATATTTTAGATTTTTTTTGTTACTATTTTTGGCTACCCTTTTGTTAGATCAAGAATTTTTATTCTTTCTATGATTCTGTGGCATTCTGAAAGTGCAAAAATAGTTTATTGTAGTATTAAATCCCCTTAAGTGTATAGATATATAACTGTAAATAAGTATTACATGTCCTTAAGATTGTATGTAGTATAAATCATGTAATGTTTTACTGATTAAATGAGGCTTTAGCATATGTAATGGTATTGCATAATGTGAGAACATACCATATGTGATTAAATGAGGATTTAGCATATATGATGGCTTTAGCATATGTGATTCTGTGGTATCCTAGTGGGATCTCCAGATACTAAAGTTGGCTCACATAATTTTATCGCTCTATGCAAATCTTTCAGATACTAAAGCTAGTTCGTGTGTATCAAACAAAATAATTGTCATTATCATGGAATAAAATTGTCTTATAATGTCAGCTGTTGGCAACATTGACACGAGCAGAATAAGCATGCTTGAAGAGACCAAAAAGACCTTAGACAAAAGAGGGCTTAATGTATATATACTCATCATATATTTTTTTATTTGGAAATTATGTATTAAAATCGTACCCACTACACAATTAATGCTTCCTCTCGTACATAAATACACGTTGTCTTACCCCTTTTGTGGATGTGGATGTAGCTTATTCTGGCAAATCCCGGAGGGGAGCTAATAAAGAAGCTGAACAAGGCCAAGTTCATCGAGATGCTAGGGCAGGAATGGATCTATTTGATTGTTGGGGAGGCTGTTGGGGCATGCAACTTCATGCTTCACTCCTGCAAACCGAAATCTATGTCTAGTACTGATCAATCAGACTCATGGACCAACAACAACAATATTGTTTAAGCTATATGCTACCAATTTTAATGAATTGAAGCAAAATTAGCTAAGTTCATTCGGTGCTGCTAAGTCTGTTGACACACTTGAAAAGAAGTTGGAGATTTTTTTTAATCTTCCAACATTATATATGTAATTTATAGAATATAATTATTTTGCAAAGAATGAAAAGCATTTTGCATTTTGAATGAGATTAACTAAAAATTTAATTAAAGTTGTACTAAAGCTTCAAGAGCCCTCCAGAATCATGCCAAAATTGCATCACAGTTTCTTAAGTTGACCGGATTTTCAAGATACTAAAGGATTAAGAAATTAGAGCATCTTGAAACTTTTTTTAAGGAATTCCACCAAATTACTTGAGAGAAAACATAAACAAATTAATTTCAGACACCGTGCGGTTCAAAGTACTACTAGACTAGACGGATGTAAAATACTACGTACTTCACAACAATAAAAACCACAAGGGCATTCATTATTCAAAATAAAAACCTGTAAAAAACCGCAAAACAGAAACAAATTCTTTTGATAGCACGAGGCCTTATAGATGTACAGGAGCTTCTCTAAATTAAAAACTACAACTTCTTTCAAAGTAAATCTCTAGGAAGAAAAGTTTATAGACAAAGAGGAAAAAAGTATATATGTTACTCTACCATGTGCAGACTTAAGTTTAAATACCTTAGTCTCCCTTTGTTGGAGGGTCTATGCACCCACAAAATGGCGCCTTCTTACGCCTAGGGCTTTTTCGTACTCCGCCATAGAGATAATCTCGTAGTAGGACCCGTCGTTTGGTCTTTGTAACTCTAATTTTTCCTCTGCTTTCTTTTTCATCATCAAGTTTCAGCAAATCAAACTGTATTCTCTGCATCGCCCGCTTCCTTTGCTACTTCCATCGTATAGAGAGAAAGTACAAAGATAGAAGAGAGAAGAAAGTGTCCATGTTTTAATTTCAAATTTTCACTTCCGCGTTTTTTTTGCTCCGTGTTTTTTACACAGATAACGTTTTTTTTAAAAATATTATCTATTTAAAACAAAAAATTTCCCTTATAAATACATAACATTTTTTCATATGTATATACAATGTTTTGTTAAAAAACATTATAAAAAAACACCACAATGTTTTTTATAAAAACGTCATCTTTCAAGTGTTGTCTTTTTATGGTTTTGTAGTAGTGAATCACCCAGATTGCATCATAACCTTGCTGAGTCATTGGAAGACCTACCACAAAATCCATTATGATATGCTCCCATTTCCACTCCGGTATCTCTAATGGTTGCAGCAATCCGCTTGGCCTTTGATGCTCAGCTTTAACTTTCTGACACGTTAAGCATTTCGCCAAACACTCAATAACATCCTTTTTTATATTTGACCACCAGAAATGATGTCTGAGCTCTTGGAACATTTTCATACTTCCAGGATGAATCGAATATCGTGAATTAAGAGCTTCGCTTAAAATTTTCTCCTGAATTTTTGATACTGGCGGAACCCAAATTCTCCCTTCAAATCGAAGTAACCCTTCCGAATAAATTTTAAATTTGTCTTCCTCACCTTTAGACACCTTTGTCCTTATCTTTTCACAGTTTTCATCTTGAAGTTATGCATTTCTTACCTTATCCACCAAAATTGAAATGCTCCCTATTTGGAACAGTTTTTCATCTGATTTTGTAGGATATTTAATTTATAACTCCATCTTTACAATTTTTGCTACTAGCTTCTCTTGAGCAGTTAACATCATTAATTTCTCTCGACCCTTTATACTTAAGGAATCGGTAACAACATTCGCCTTTCCGGGATGATAAAGAATCTCGCAGTCATAGTCTTTAATCAACTCCAGCCATCTCCTCTGTCGCATATTCAGATCTTTTTGTGTAAAGATATACTTCAGACTTTTATGGTCTGTATATATCTCACACCTCTCTCCATACAGATAGTGTCTCTAAATCTTTAGAGCAAGCACTACTGCAGCCAATTCCAAGTAATGAGTTGGATATCCTTTCTCGTAATCCTTCAATTGACGCGACGTATACATAATAACTCTACCGTTATGCATAAGCACACAACCTAGTCCTTTATACGATGCATCACTATTTACCACAAAATTTCCTGTATTATCAGGCAATGATAACACAAGTGCTGAACTCAACCTTTTCTTTAATTCTTAAAAACTTTCCTCACACTTCTTTGTCCAAACAAACTTAACTGCCTTCCTAGTCAAATTTGTTAATGGAGTTATGATCTTGGAAAAATCCTGAATAAAACGCCTATAATAGCCTGCCAACCCCAAGAAACTTCTTACTTCAGACAGTGTCTTCGGCTGTTCCCAGTTGATTGCAGCTTCAACTTTTGATGGATCTACCGAGATTCCATCCTTATCAATAATGTGCCCAAGAAATTGTACACGTTCCAACCAAAACTCATATTTCTAGAATTTAGCGTACAACTTTTCTCTCCTCGATGTCTCCAACGTCACCCTTAAGTGTTCAACATGTTCCTCCTTGGTCTAAGAATACACCAATATATCATCGATAAACACCACTACAAACTTATCTAAGAATGGTTTAAACACCTTATTCATCAAATCCATGAACGATGCAGGTGCATTGGTTAAACCAAATGAAATAACCAAAAACTCGTAATGACCATACTGAGTTCTGAATGCCATTTTTTGGTACATCCTCATTTCTTACCTTCAACTGATGATAACCACTCCTCAAGTCTATCTTTGAGAAATATCTCGCTCCCTTCAGTTGATTGAACAAGTCATCGATTCTTGGTAATGGATATTTATTTTTAATCATGACCTTATTCAATTCTCGGTAATCAATGCAGAGCCACATTGATCCATCTTTCTTCTTAACAAACAATACTGGTGCTCCCCACGGCGACACGCTCAGCTGGATATACTTCTTATCTAATAGTTCTTGCAACTGTACCATCAACTCTTTCATCTCTACTAGGGCCATTCTATATATCGGGGCCGTTCCTGGCACTAAATCAATCACGAACTCAATCTCTCTATCCGGCGAAAGTCCAGGCAAATCGTCTGTAAATACATCAGCAAAATCTCTAATAATCGGTATCTCTTCTAACTTCGTACTCTTTTTTTGTGTATCAACTATGTAAGCTAAGTATCCTACACATCCTTATCTCAGTAACTTCTTATCTTGCATCACCGTCAGACAACTTGCTTGTCGAGGTGACTTGCTACCATAAAATACCACCTTCGGCGGAGTCGTAAGGTTAACACATTTCTTTTGGCAATCAATTACTGCCCCGTAATTGAATAATCAATCTATTCCCAGTATGACATCAAACTCACCAAGTTTAAATTGTATCAAGTCTACCATCATCTCGTGACCTTTTATATCCACCCTACAATTCTTGTATATAAACCTAACAGGAATCACTTCCTTATTCGCAATTTATATGCTTAAAGGGAAATCTAATTCTTCCTAAGGCAAATATAAGTTCTTAGCAAAATCATCGGATATAAATGAACAAGTAGCACCCGAATCAAATAGCAGATAAGCATTAATACCACTAATCAGAATGATACCTGACACCACATCCTTTGACTGCATAGCGTCTTGGACGGTCATATTGAAAGTTCTAGCAATGGGTCGGTTTGATTGCACTGGCCTAGTGATAGTTAAAGTACCACCACTGTTACTTACCTTACCTCCACTTACTCCTCCCACAGTCTTCTTAGGGAAATCACGAGCCATGTGATCCTTCAACCCATAAGTGAAACAGGCTCCTCCCTTCTTCAGACTAAAATAATTTATTGCAATGTGACCCTCTTGGCCACAATTGAAACATACTCGCTTACCCGTCAGACACACACCAGTGTGGTTCTTTCCGCAAGTAGTAGAAGCTTCAAACTTTTTCTTTTGTTGACTTCCTTGCTGTCCCCATATTTGAATTTTCATTCCATTTCCTTTCTGGTTGTTACTTCCACTATTTCTTCTTCCAGCCTTGCTTTCATTTTCATTCTTTCTCTTCTTCTGTTCTTGATTATATTTGGTTAAGGCATCGCTTCCACCTTCCGCGATAATTTCCTTTTCTAATATTGCTACAAATGTATTTTATTGAAAATTAAAACCTTGCTATATAGCCAGGGCTTCAACCCTTGTTTGAACCTTCTCGCCTTACGCTCATCGGTGTTAACTTGGTATGGAGCAAACCTTGCCAGCTCATTAAACTTTGAAGCATACTCCGACACAGTCATGGTTCCCTGCTTTAATTCTAAGAATTGAACTTCCATCTGGTTCTGAGAACTCGTCGGGAAATACATCTCGAAAAATATCTCTTTAAACCTATCCCACGTTATTACACCCTGTCCCCCATGAACCTTATTCGTTTTCCACCAATAGCTAGCTTCAAACTTCAACATAAACGTCACAAAAGAAGTTTTCTGATCATCATTGACTCTAGCGACATCAAAAACCTTCTCCATTTTCATGATCCAGGTTTTAGCTTCAACTGGATTCATAGATCCATGAAACTCTGGCAGTCCAACCACTTTGAAGTCCTTGAAAGTCGTAGCTTGAGATTGCGGCTGATTCACAAGTGCTCCCATTAACAAAGTCACCAACTGCTAAACCGAGTTAGCATTGGTCTCGTTATTGTTATTGTTAGTGGACCCCTTAGGAGGTGGTTGTTGGTGTGGTTGTCTTCTTCTATGAGGCATATTATATTTAAAATATACGCTTATTAGTTCATTACTCAATTTCTCGAATATTTAAAGTATTAACTTAAACATTCTAAGATTAAAGCTTAACACATAACATTTCAGTAAACTTCAACATTTTATTCATTTATAGTGTTCTAAAATATCATAAGGATAACATCTCTGCTATCTACATCAACTTTCTTAAACTTGAAAAGTTTCAGGATATCATACTCATCTTACCCCTTTATTTATCTCAAAATAAGGAATTTACAATTTATTCAATCACATATTTAATCACATATTATTATTCTCCCTATCTTGGTATATTAAGATTTTGAGAGGCTTCACTGTGCTCTTCTTCCATAATACGATATGTCGTCCTACGATCCATCATATACCATGATAAGTCTTCAAATTGAGGTGAGTAATAAAAGACTCGATCCTAGGCCCTATAAATTGCATAATGAAAGGCATAATCCATTTCATTCATCTTAGCCTTCTTCGTCTGAACCTTGGCTTCAGCACGATCTTCACGCTAAGTAGCCTTCATCCAAGCATCTTCTGTTATCGCACGCTTAGTTGACTCCTCCTTCAAGTCATCTTTCATCTTTTCCACTTCAGTCTTCATCTTCTCATTCTCAGCCAATAGCTCCTCTTGGTGTCCCTCTGTGTTAACTAGGTTCCATTCCGTGTTCCTAAGTTGTGAGCCGAGTTCCTGAATTTCCACATCCTTCTACTCTATAGTAGCCTTACGCATCTCAGCTAGCTCCTTCGACTCCTCTATCTTATCCTATAATTCTATGTTTCGGTCATACAGCTCATCACACATCTCAGCTGATATGGAGTTTGATGGAAACTCCACAGGCTCCTCTTCCTCATCCTCCACCTCTATCTCATCAGAGTCCTCCTCCTTAGGATCAGACACATGCTCCCGAACAACATGGACATCTCGGGGCTCCTCATCTCTAGCTACTTAAGATATCTTTTCCCTAGCTTGACCGTATCCTTCAACGTTAAATATCCTGACAACAAAATACTTTTAAGTTTTATTTATTACATGACACTCTTCGATACTCGCGAGCACATAAGTTATTAACACATAGAACATAAAGTCTTTTATTGTTTATCTTTAATAAATTCCCTCAATTCATTCCTTAGAACTTGATAAGAGTTTATCACCACTATGTTTTCTGTCTCCTTAAAGGTTACTTCCTAAGGTTTTTCCCACCTAAGGTTCATAACCTAAAGCTCTGATACCAACCTGTGACACCCCGAAATCTGGATACTTCATTTTCACAGGATTTGGTGCTCACTTTCCAAAATATTTACATATAACTACCCATAATCAAGGATAAAGACATAACTTAAATAACTTAAACAAATATCTTCCCCATTAAAGGGTTACATCAACTTAAAACATTCCCAGGTAATCTAACCTTTAATTATTACATAAGTCTGTGGAATACATCACATAATTAAATAAGTCTCATAACAGAATTCTATTAAAATAAAATCAAACAGGTCTTCATCATTTGGACATCTTGCCCTTGCCTTTGCTAGAAGACGGCTCATCAATTTTCTCAACTTTAGCTGCAGTGTTAAATGCAAGACTGAACAACTATTGCTCACTGATATAAAGAGTGAGAATAGCAGTAACATAAGAGTAAGTAATGAATACTGAATACTTAAGAACTTGTTCTTTGAGTCAAGATTAGTAAACAAGTTCGAGGTTTATATCTGAGGGTCTTTAAGACCATGAACTATGTCCCAAGGTTATTAAGTATTTCTACTTCAACCTTTAATAGTTATTAGACTATACAGACTTTTAATTTTCTACTTAGGGGGATCAGCCCTTTGTACCATGTATTGTGCACAAACATCTAAACACTAACGCGTATATAATCCCCTATATTAGGGTTGTTCATCTAAGTTTGACTTTAAGATCTTAGAACTAAAGAAAGTTTTGTTTGGAATAGCTTAACAGTGATTATGGAATTTTAGAACACTCATAAATTATCCAATCAATAAAGGTTTATTTGTTATTCGAAGGTTCAACACAATAATATAAAATTGAACAATAATAATTACGTTGAAGATTGAATATCATCAATATACGATTGAATAGACATTATATATACAAAATATAACATCCAAAAGAGTTGGGAAATTTCATTTGGAACAATGACCTTGAACAGTTATACTTTGAGTAGCAAGAAACGAAAGTTAGGAACTTGCTCAATAAAAGTTGTAAGAACTTGCATAACGATATCAAGTTAGGAATAAGAAACTTGATCAATGTAAAAGAGTTAGAATACAAGAGCTTGCATAATCATAAACAAGATAGAATCAAGAAACTTGCTCAACGTAAATATAAGGTTTAGGAAACTTGCATTCATTATAAAGAGAATGAAGTTAGGAAACTTGCCTCGTGTGTAAGCTACACAATTATTACAAACGTTCGCCAAATACCCTATATATACCATTAAGATCACAATACCAATTAGTTATATTAACATTAACTTCATTGGTTTGTTTCTCATTTTATCCAAGTCTATAATCTATAGCTTAAGATATGATTATCCTACTCATTCACACACCATATGTCTGAACTCTCAATTATATTATAGTACACGGTATGGTAATTGCAAAATAACTCCAATTCTCATGACATCACATTTGAAACTCTCACAACTTATTAATTCATAATCTATAGTTTCGACATTGTGATTACAATATGTTATTACGTCTTATAACATGTTTTAGGTTCCTCTACAATCATTAATGTAGGTTAAGTTAACATTTCCCCAACTATACAGTTAACAGTTCCTTATTGGGTCTATCTCGACCACCCCATTGCACAAGCGTCATGGCTATCTTTGAATCTGATGCCCTCACATGCAGCAATTCTCAAGACTCAAAGGCGCCTAAATGATCTTGCCAAGGAACCCATTAACATCAGCACCGCTACCACGACTCAAGAGCAAGCGCGCTACCGCCGACACCGAAAATAGTTTTGCAAAATACGAACACAGACTTTGTTTTAAGCCAAAAATTCTAATTTCACGGTAACATGGATAAACCCACACACTACAAACTTAACTAAAGCCTCATAACATATACAATCAATCATTCTAACATCTAAAACAACTTACATAACCAAATTTAGAGGATTAAAATCATGTTCTTGCTATTTTCTTTTTATTTCAATACTTTTAGCGAATTCAACTACCAAATCTTTGTTTCTTAACCAAATTACACCATTTCAATTACGTTGTTTTCGTTTCTTGATATACTAGCACAATTCACAACCAATTTATAGATTAACACAAGGATTGAACATAAACTTTTGGTCTCAACAAACCACTTTCACATATATATATATAACACTGTTAATTTAATTTTCTTCTTACAACCCAATTTCCATGAATTTGATTACAAAAACTTACTTATATATGATGATTATCAGATTTTGCAAGACCATACCTACATATATTCAACAATCCCACACAAGTTCCAATTCACAAAAAATAGAAATTACAAAACCAAGAGTTAGAATTAGGAATAGATTATACCTTTTAATCCTTGATTTTGCAAAGATGATGACAAGGTTTCCAACAATCATTCTCATTCCTCTTGACAATTACAGAGAATTTTCTCTTCTCTCTAATCACTCTGTGTTTTTCTTTGTTCCTCTTAAGCCTTAGGTGTGATGCCCCCAAATTCTCTACATTCACTTTAGCCAATTTGGTGCTCACGTAAATATTCTATAAGATAAAAATTCCTATAAATCTAAGATTCACAGTACTCATAGTAAATAGTAGTTCTCGTCAGAACAATCATTGTAATTAAGTACCCTTACTTGGATGTATAGGATCAGTATCTTATAGATATTTCTTCCATACCTATAATTCTTATCTATCTGACCTCCATAGTGTTAATGTTAGAGTTCTTGGAACTGACTGAAGCGCTACCTCAGTGCATCAGAGAGTCAATGTCTGTTAACACTATCATTCAGATTTATAGTTCATATAGATACTGTACACTTTTCTAATTCCATTAGAATAACAAATAAATACCTCAACTAATAATACACTAAACCAATAATATACCTTTACATTGATTTCAAAAAAATCATTACTATTACGTTATAGTTCTCAACAGGGTATCCATGTCCTAAGCCTCTTTATCCACAATACTGGAAACTGCTGGAATATATTCTTTCTATCTGCAAATGAAGAAAATATTGCAGGGATGAGCTACAGAAAGCTCAACAAGTTTTTAACAATAAACGAACGTTATACATATATCAATTCTGAAATAAATGAACATAAAGTTCAGACTTTTTCCACATACGCCAAATCTGGATTGAATGAACATAAAGTTCAGAGTAGTGCCATAAATATATACTGAGGTTTATTTGTCAAACCCCGCACATTACGAGTTACTGTCAATCCTATAGACTTAGCAACCCGGGTTAATCCGCTCAACCAAAAAAAACTAGGAGTATGCATATCATCCTATCATAAATATTATCTGATCATTGCTATAAATGTCGGAGACAACTCCTCACTGCCAAGGACAACCATAATTGCCCACCGACAATTCCTCACTGCCGGTTCTAATAGTGTCAATATATATATCGGCACCAAACAAAATTTCTTTTTCACAAACTGTGTTTTTATACATTGGTACCAAACAAAATTGATTTCTCACAAACTATGATTTGATATCAAATCAAACGCATTTTTCCATAATAATAACTCATATGATTTGGTTATGTTTGAACAAGAATTCATAACCTTTGAATAACAAAATTCATAAATACTATGTATTACCAGATCATAATTGATAAATATCAAATTTTCATTTAATAAAGTAATTTAAATGAAGGTGGCATTTGAAATATGAGGTTTGTACAAAGTACAGAAAAACTTGCTTGTATCGTCGACTACTGCTACACATTCTATTTAACTTCATCTGAAGACCTAATATTAATAATATTGATCTCCAAGTTAGAATAATATCATCACAATGTATTACTGTGAATTACTGTTATAAAATAACCTAAACACATTATCACATAATCCTATCTGTCTATAAGATTACAGTTCGAGTTGAGTTTGGTACTATTTCGACAGCCCGATTAATCGGATATTTATCGAGCTTAATCCCAATAAGATTCTACCTAAATACTTCACAATTATATTAAATAATTTAATCATCAGTTAAAACTATTTTTCCCTAGCACATAACAAATTATAAATAATTATTACTATTTATCATGATTTTTCAATCATTAATATCATATTTATATAATTTAAATACCACATAATTCCTTTATCATTAATATTTAATTATAATATCTCAAAGTATTTTTAATACCCTAAAATCATATTTAAATAATTTTTAAACATTTAAATCCATTATCAATTAACCGCCATTAATATTAAATATTAATGTATTTCATGACAAAATATTAAAAGTTATATTTTATAACTTAGAAAATTTTATAACCCTTAAATCATTTTTATATGATTTTTAAATCATTAAAACTAACTTTCCACAATTTATTTAATACATTTATTAAAATTATCATTAATATTAATTTATTAATAAAATTCATCACAAAATATTAAAAGTCATTAAAGAATATATAACTTCAAATATTTTACGACACTTTAATATAATTTCAAATGATTTTTAAAGTATTAAAATTATTTTAAATAATTATCATTAATATTAAAATATTAATATTATTCATATTAAAATATTAAAAGTTATTTATCATAACTTAAAATAATATTTTTTTATATTAAAAAAACTTTATTATGAATTTCTAATATTTATTTTCTATTTATTCCATAATTTTCGTCTAAAGTCGAGGTCCTCCACTGAAATGTTGGTAGACGAAGATCTACAAGTCCGATTTGGGCCCATTTAGTATTATTAGAACCGTGACTTCCCGAGCTACGTTTTAGGCTCAAGAAACAGTCCATTTGGCCCAATATAGAACCCTGAAAGCAGGCCACTACCGACTGACCATTACATGCCTTGTAAATATTTTTAGTTTTGGAGTCTTTTATAGAAACGCTTGTATATATTATGAGATCCTCAACTCCGATTGAGAACCAATCAGACTCGTTGGATTCGTATCTTCTTGAAATACAGTTTTCATTTATCAAACACCAAATTCCAATGCATCTAGATCCCAAAATCGGTGCCCAAAGTGACCGGGTCAAGAAGTTTTGTTTTCAATAGTTGGTTTATTTTTCAGATTTGAGGTCCTTAACGGAAACGCTTATAAAACGAAATCTACAAATCGGATTTAGGTCCAATAGGTATCGTTGAATTCGAAATTTCCCGAACTACAGTTTTCATGTATCAAACATCCATTTTGGTTCTGTTTTTGTCCCAGAAAAATGGACAGAAGTGACTGATCAGTAGCTTGTGTTCAACAGTTAGGGTAGTTTGGGATTTAATTCATAACTTGTTCATTTCTTAACATATTTGAGTGATTCCAAAGAGGTTTTGCCCTTATCTCATGTATCTAGCATGCTGATATGTTTTATACTATTTACCATAGGAACCCAAAGAATCTAACATAAAAATATATATAGCATACAAAGAAAAGCTTTTTCTTAAACCTTTTGGTACAAAACTTAATTTTCTCACTTTGGATCTAACTTTTGTTTTCAAAAATACTTTGATACACATATAACATATCAATACTCATGTAAATCATGAGTTTTTAAATATCCAAAATAAAAGTTGCTTGGTTCATAAAGATCTAACAAAAGAGAGCACAAAAATTGAAAATTTTCAATTTCATACCTTTTTCTTCTTGCAAGCCCTCTTGATCCTTCAAAGTAGCTTATGAGTTTAAGTTGTATGAAGATACAAGACCCCTCATAGACTCCCTATAACTACCTAAATTTGCAGCCCACTTTCTCTCTCTATTGTTTTGTTTTTCTTTTCTTAGCAACTTGGAAAGTGAGAGAGAAAAGTGAAGAATTTGATTTTTTTTAGTGTAATAATGCAAAGAATGTATCTACCCATTAGTTTTCTTGCTAGCCTTGGATTACTTGCACATGTGAATAACCAAGTGATGAGTCACCAAAGATTTGGCAAATCTTTTACTTAAAAAGTAAGTAAAAGGGTATTTTCCTCATTTTGCACCCACTAAGGGTAATTTTGTAATTCCTCATTCAAATTTGAGGGTAATTTAGTCATTTGTGTTATGAATTTAGACACATGACAAATCTTGGAGATGAGTCATCAAGATTTGTTTTTATCTTTTGTTAAAAGATAAGCTCGAGGGTATTTTTGTCTTTTTACCCCTACTAAGGGTATTTTAGTAATTTCTATATTATCCATAGGGTTATTTTAGTCATTTCACATACTTCCCTAATATTTTTACTCCTTAAGTTTTGACAACAAGTATTAGGGTTCCCTAATTAGATTTTAGGGTTTAAAAATTAAAATCAGGGTTTACCGATTAGGGTTTGATAATCCGGGTTAGGGTTTCCTAATCCTCATTAAAATTCTCTGATAGAATTTTATAATTTATCCTACATCCACATACCTATTATAATATTCAGTATCACAACTTCTTATTGATAACCCTAATTAGAGTTAGGATTTGTTTATCAGGGTTTAGGTTTTCCTAAATTGAAAATTAGGATTTTTCGGCATTTGATTAGGGTTTCTAACTGTATGTTAGGGTTTATCAATCATAGATTAAGGCTTCTTATCCCTCATTAGGATTAACTAAGTTTGTACCCTATTTGATCAATCATTAATCATTTATTTTATGTTATACAAACACATACTCACAATTACATTTATTATAACTGTATTTTTTTATCGAATCCCTATCTGTATCTAGGGTTAGGGTTTCTATTCTCTGCTAAGCACAACTCTACTCATATTTCTTAGTCAATACACAAATTGACCACTTCTCTAACTTGTATCACAAATATTCAACACAATATTGGTAATCAATATCAATATTAAATAATAAAAAAAATTTATTCGAAAAATTCGGAATCCTCACATTAGGATAATACGCAAAGGGAATAAACTGATATAGCCTCTCCCACGTACTCTTTAGTTAAGAAACTAATAGGCTAGATCAGTTAAATTATGCCAAAGGCCACAAGGCCATGTTTGGCTACACAAAACTCCCCATTTTAATTTATTTTTATATTACTTATACTATATAGTTCCATTTGTCACAAATTTATTTAATTAATTTTAATAACTTACAATTATAATTATAATTTCCATTATAATTATATTTATGCTTAACAAATTATTACATATCTAATTTAATTATTAAATTAAACTAGAACATCATTTTATTTAATTTAATTATTTCCTTAAATATTAAACAATTCATTTGATTTAATTATTGCATTAAATTAAATCTTCAAATAATAAAATTAACATTCATTAATTTAGTTAACATACACACTTAACTAAATTATTACACCATAATTTCATCAATTATTTATTTATCTCAATAATTTAATCAATTAAAATATATATTTAATTCAATAAATATTTTTAAATTACATAAAAATTCTTGGTCATTTCACAGTATCAGCGCTGGAGCGCCAGACACCAGAAACAGATTCTGCAATTTCTACTTAAACTTTGTTTTATCCAAAACTTTCCAATTTCTTCAGTCTAGAGTCAAATTGGACAAACCTAGATGTTATAAATTCTATTAACTCAATACCAAACACACTTAAAGTAATTCTAACAACATAAACCATTTGAACAACCAATCTAAATACTCAAATTTTCAAATTCATGCCAATTTTCACATTTTTACACACTTAGCGAAATCGTTCACTACGAGTTCGTTTTTCATCCGTTTCGATTCATTCAACTTAAGTTCTTTTCGTTTCTCAGAGGGATAACATAATCCATCATAAATTTACCATTTACAGAGTGACTTTGCCACTAATTTTGACTCCAATTCAAACCAAAACATTATATTACTACCAAAACCCAATCCCACTTCTTTAACATATTTTCATGAATTCAATTACTCTAAAATTGATTGTAGATTCTATAACAGAGATTAATCATACTCCAGAGTGCAAACATATAATCTACACACAATTCATCTACTTCAAATCTAATCATAGAGAAAGTATTTTGAGAGAATATAAACTAGAACTTGGAATTGGTTTGCCTACCTCCTAATTTCTTCGTAACTTAGATTGAAATGCTTGCCAAACTCCTCCTCCTCCTCCTCCTCCTTCTTCTTCTTCTTCTTCTTCTTCTTCTTCTTCTTCTTCTTCTGATTTCATAGAATTTCCTTTCAATTATCATAGAGAACTCTCTCTCTAATTCTAACGCACAAAAATCTCAATAATTTTCTGAGAAGTGAAAAGCCTCCATTTATAAAGAAACCATGTACCAATTGTTGGATTTTGCCCCAAGAATTAAACTAACGGGAAGAAGGAGAAG
Source organism: Panax ginseng (assembly GCA_020205605.1). Classification (NCBI taxonomy): domain Eukaryota; kingdom Viridiplantae; phylum Streptophyta; class Magnoliopsida; order Apiales; family Araliaceae; genus Panax; species Panax ginseng. Next base: position 49,267,948 of record CM035134.1, read on the forward strand.
CCATCAGTTAAGAGAGAGTTGGTGGAAAGTGGTTACCAACTTCCTCCCCAGCCATTCTTATAGCAATAATTCAATTTTCTGTTTATACGTAATAAAGGGAAATAGGCCACTGTGCTATCACGTTTGGAAAGAAATTGGGACAAGGATTTTGGGACAAACCACATTACTCTCTTATGTATCAGTAGAATGGACCTCAAATACTAAGGTTAATTCCTTTTTGGGCTTATTAAATCCATTATAATGACTTAACATTACTATATTAAATAAAGTTATGGGCACATATATACACAATTATATGTACCTACCCACATATAGGAAGTATAGTTATATTTTAAATATACACCAATATAATCTTATATCACATGTATATTGGGCTAGTCCAAATAATATTTTAATTGGGCTGAATATAATTTAGTCGGGTACTCTCAACCCATTATATTCTATCACGCATAAATATCACAATGATTAATTAATATAAATCATTTATTCCCTTACCATTAATTCTCTTTCTATTAATTCTAGTTAAACCTTTATTCTAGTTTAACTTTAATACTCATGCCACATAAGACTCAGTTATCTCACTTACTAGAGTTATTTAGCTTAAGCTCATAATCTCAACAATTAAATATTAGGGATCTAGGCCACGTTTGGCTTTTCCCCAGATCCACGTTATTTTAATATTTATTTAATATAAAGTTTGTGTGACACACTTTACTTTAATGCTAAATTATTTAGCTCACCTTGAATAGTTATATACTTATGAACTTATACTTATAATACTTTTATTTACAAGAATAATCGTTACCCTTAGAATCATTAACCTTTACTCCATTATTTAAATTATACAATTATAAGTATAATTATTCGATTGTCCTAAGACTACTTCCTCAATCTTTACATTTAGTCACATCTTAAATATTAATTTAATATATAAATCTCTAACCAATATACACTTATAGATATATTGGTTTTATTCTATTATCCATCACTTATTCTCCATTAACATCTTTCGAATATTACACCCTTTCATATATTACCATACTATATAATATATTAAAAATTACAATCTTAATTAACATATTCCTTTCATCCACTTTATGCAAAACACCTATATTAATTCACCATCTTATGTAAGTGAATTAACCCTTTTTTCATTCAATTTACTATCACTCCCCTACCACACAAGGCTTTAACATTATATTATAATATTACCTAATATAACTTAATTAACCAATATTTATTTTGGGTTAATTAATTTCCATAATTAATTCTCATTCAATTCATACTTTTCTATCTCAATCTGATCCATTCATGGACAGTTGGAATGCCAATTATGATCCTTATTACAACATATTAGCCACTAATATACAAATCTTAAAGTTCAGATTACATAAACTCATCCTTAATCGTCGGCTGACCAGCGCAGTCGCGCTGGTCTTAGGCTTGAGAGTGGCGCGGTCGCGCCACCTCAAGTTCAAACGCAGACATGTTCTGTTCAACAAAAATAGAAACTTAACTCACAAATCCTTTAACATGCTCCATATATGCTAACTTATTATACTAACAAAAATCAATCTCCTTTCTAACTTTACAATACCAATTACTACATTCTTCAATAATTTAGAGATTAAACTTCAAGTTCAAACTCTTCTTTATTTAATAATTTAATTAACTATAAATCTCATATATAATTTCTTCCCACATAATTAAAAATTCAAAATATATAACACATATATACATTTATATTTGAACCCGACATATCCTATAATAAGAATTTTATTTACTAACTCTTATTTTAATCATTTCTGAAATTTCGGGTTATCACATATACTAACTTGTGACACCCCCAAATCTAGGTCCTCAAATTTTGTGTTCACTCAACAAAATAATTACCATCTAACTACTCATAATAATGATAATAATAAAATTCAAATAGAAATCCCCCCAATATAGGTTTACAACATCTTAAACGAATAAAATCCCATGTTATCTAAACTTAATACTTCAAATGTGGAAACATCATAAACAATTAAGTCTTAATCATTACATAATAGATCTTAATATAAACATTCACAAATATTAAATGAGTCTTCATCATTTGCTTGCTTTTCCCTTGCCCTTACTTGTGGATGGCTCATCAACTTTTTCAATCTTAGCTGCAATATTATTATTCAAGAGTGAGCAACAATTGCCCACAAGTTTAACAATAGAATAATAATAATAACTTGCGAATAAATAATGGATACTGAACCATAATAAGTCTCAGCTTTTGAGTCAAGATTAGAACAGGAATCAAAAGTATATCTGAGGGTCACAAGACCATGAACTATGTCCCAGGTTATCAAGTATTTCTACTCTAAACCCTTAACAATCGTAAGACTATATACACCTAACTTCTCGTACTTAGGGGGATCAGCCCTATGTACCATGTATGTGCACAACATCTTAACTGATGACCGAGAAATTCGGATTTATTATAAAATTATTTTATTTAATTAAATAATGAATAAAATTATATTATATGTTATTATTGTGTGTTAATAAGATGAAGATTGTTCTATAACCTAGATATGTCGGAATGTCGTAGTATTTTGACTACGTGGTAGAATTAAAATGTTAGAATTTCTAAGACGAAAATAAAAGCTTTCCGAGAAATTTTTCAAAAAACACTATTCACTGATTTCTGCTCGGGAATTATTTTTAAACTTTCGAGAAATACGTCATGATAGAATATCAAGGGAATATGGATTATGTAATAATAATTCACGTATGAAAAACGTAGTTTTTCTCCTGCGGACTAAATTCGAGAACGTTAGGGAAAGTAAAGTGTTAATGAGTTAAAGGATGATCGTATGATAAGTATTATACGAGGTAATGAATATGAGTATGATACGAGGTATTATACGAGTATGTATGTATGATGGTATGTCATTTATGATGAATAAGTATACGAGTTATCATACGAGAATAATACAAAAATTATACGTTATAAGACTTTAAGCCAAATGTATTGGACTTGTAGGATTTGGTAGGAATTATACAAGCCCAAGTGTAGGAATGGTTAAAGTTCAATTGGAATTAATGTTAAAGCCCAAAGCATAAGTTAAGTTAATTAAACCTAAGCCCAAAGTAAGAACCGGATCTGTGGATCAATCCAATGGGTAAGAGTGACCCATGGGGCAACCCATGTGGGCCCCATGATCATATGGCATCTTCTTGGTGACCAAGAGATGAATAGTATGGAGGTGGAGTTAAGGAGGTGGATGGCCTAAAAGTCCATTATACCCTAATCTAGGATTTCTTATAAATAGAAGGAGTGTTTGATCATTTGTTACTTGTTATTTCACCAACAACTTTTAAGTACTTATTTGTTAGAGAGAAAAAGTAAGGAAAAGCTAGTCTTTCATAGTTGAAGAAGAAGAACCACGTTGAACTTCAAAGGTAATGATTCTAAACCATGATTCTCCCTCTCTTCAATTGTTAGAGAAGTGAGTAGTGGTAGAACTTGTATGTTAAAAAGTAATAAGAATGGCTAATCAATGGACATAAACTTCAATAAGCCATGTTTAAGCAATTTATACTTATTTAAGTTATGAACCATGGAAGAACATGTAAGAACTTATCATGTGTATAACTTAATGAAATATGTTTGGTTAGGATGTTAGTATGATGGAATGAATCCATTTGAAACGATTTAAAAATCTTAAGTAACGAAGTTATGGCGAAATTTACGAGATTAGACAATAATCGTCGAAATCGTGAAATTCTCGGAATAGAAGTCAAATTTTGATATTGAACTCGGAAACATTGGTTTTCAATGGAGAATAGTCCAAGTTAGCATTTTAGAGTTGCAAACCCGAAAATGGTCAAATTCTTACTGAGAACGAAGAAACGAGCATTGAACGTTCACGAACGTTTATCGTTTTCATTAAAAGGAACTAAAAGGTGAATTCTGAGTTAAAAGATTCGAAAATTTAAAATTTTTACATGAACACTTAGAGCATGTGATTTGTGAGCTAATGACTTTTGAACGAGCCAATGCGGACTTAAAATGAGAAAATTATGAGTCTGGGAAGTTCGTTAAGTTAACAAAATATCATCACTATCTGGTGCACAGAGTTGGCGCCGCAGCGCCAACCAAGGCATTGTCCTTGGCGCCAGAGAGCCAGACTCGACCATCAACCACTGAAGAGTGGTGTCAGTTAATGAAAAGTATCGAGAGTGGAAATAAGCACAAGGAGATGTGTCTCTCAATGACATCGACTCACCAGTAACGCTAAGCATAGATAAGGGAAGTCAGCATCGCAAATACCAAAGATTAGGAAGAACATAGACAAGAAAGATTTTGAATGCAAAGAGAATGAGAGTTGATTGAAGTGGAATTAAATCTTTAATAAACTTAAAATAACATCATTAAGGGATGTTTATAACCTTAAGTAATACCACTAAAGGTTGAAGAAAGAGTACTCGAATGTGAATGTAAAACATAACGACAAACCGGAACCAATGTTAAACAAATCTAATGAACAATTAGATTGAGAAGAAGGGTAAGATACATTAGGAACCATGCATGTTTGTTCATGACCTAATGTGGTATGTTATGTGATTATGTATTGTAGATACCTTAAAGACTCAAAGCAAAAGTATATTAATAGTAACAGACGCTAAAGGCAAGAGTTCTAACCTTTGTCTATGTTTGATCTGGACAAGTTTTGTGATTCATGTATCTTACGCATGAATTGATGTATGATGAAGTCGAAGCCAATTCCTTCAGCTAGACTTAAGATATTTTATGAATTTCTTATAATCTTTCGAACTGTTGCCAATGTTGCAAGTTTTGCCAAACTATGTTGGTATGGTTTTTAAATAAAGACTAAGTATGCTAAACAAATGTTTTATCATCAAACGATAGGCATGTGAGGTTGCCAAAACTTAAACGTACATACGTTTAAAGAAAGTAGTGTTGTACAACATAGAGTACTATAAGCTGATCACCTAGACGTGCTCGTAAGTAATGTCGGACTTACAAACTTAGTGTCGGGTTGTCCTTTTTAAAGAAAGTATGAAATACTCAAGGTCTTGGACTGGAATTGATGTTTTACTGAATGTTGTTCATTGTAAAATGTTTTATGAAAAGAAGTGCTATTTTGAATTGTCGATAGTACTTCATAATTGTTGTTCAGTTATTGAAGATATACAATTTGTATGTTTTAAGCATATTATTTAATTGGAATTGTCGTACTTGCTAAGGTAGTTATGCTCAATCTTGCTTGAACCATATGAATGTAGCTAAGACCGAACAGACCGAAGGATCCGGTAAAGATAAAGGGAAGGCTAAGGCAAACCTATAGATTACCTTTGTAATAGTATAGGTGAATGTTGATATTATTTGATATTATGACAAGAATAAATGTTATGGTTATTAAGAACCTGGGGAATGGTAATATTGTTTGGAATATATATAAGACATATTTGTTCTTTTGAGGCATTTCAATTGAATGTATGTGTGAATCAGAAGACTGTAGTAGCACCATATGTCAGTTGGAAGATACCCTTGGATTTGGGGCGTCACAGGTTGGTATCAAAGTAATAGGTTATAAAACTTAAGGGGGGAAATATAACCTTAAGTCATAACCTTAAGAAAAGTCAAAGAAGTAAAAGATGAAATTAACCCTAAAAAAATGCATTATATATGATATGTGTTTTTATTATTCTACTGACGTGTACTAATCAAACTAAATTGTTTTGTTGTAGATGTCAGGAGAAAACAAAATGTATAGGGATATACATGTAGTAAGTGAGGAGTCGGTGAATCAAATAGAGATCTTACCGAACCCTATAGCAGAAGAGCCAGAAGTGGTAGTTATTGAGTCTGGAGACTCGGAGAACGTAAACCTCATGTCTATGTTTGATGGTATGTCTGAGGAAGAGGTGGAGGTGGTGTCATTTAACACCATAGCACCTGAAGAAGAGATGACTCCGGGGGAGTCAATGAAAGCCTATTTATGACAGTATTGGATAGAAATATCCAGTATTGTAAGGGGGTAAAGGAGCTGAAGGAAGAGCTCCATGCTATTTTAGAGGATAAGACAAGTATGGAGATTATGTGAGAAGAGGAGCACGATGAACGAGTTTTGGCGAAGGACAAGGTCCACGAGCTGAAACAGGAGGTCTTTGAGCTCAGGCAGGAGCTAAAGACCAAGAAGCAGAAGATTGGGAGGATGTCCTATATATATATAGGAGTTCTCATGCGGATTTTCAGCAGCAAGTAGCTGGGTATCCGATAGAAGCAGGGCAAACTTAACATACTATCAGCTGAGATGTTATAGTCGGTCATGTCAACACGGATTTTGAGAATGCCATACGGCAGATGTAAACTAGTATTAGCTAGAGTAGAGTTAGATATGTAAATATGATGTATCGAGTAGTGACGTAAAACCCTCTTTTGTATATAAAAGGGTAGTCTTTTGTAAATCTCAATTTTTAGAAAGCAATTACGGGATAGTAATATAATCAGCTAAGGCTGTGTAATGACAAATGATGAAGTATTATACTACAAGAAGTAAATCAATATAAGCCTTTTTATGGAACATATAGTGTAATGAGTTGAAGTTATTGTTTAATCATGAATAATAACTAACAAGAAGAAAGTAATAATGATGTGTTGTTTATCTTAAAAGCAAAATGCCGCCAAGAAGAAGACAACAATATCAAGATACTAATGTTAATCAACCGGAAGCAGGTCCGGTTAACCCGATGCAAGAGTTTGTTAACTTGTTAACGACTGCTTTTAATAGAAATAGGGCTAATATACCCGTAAATCCTACAGTAGTATGAGCTACTACTTTTAAGGATTTTAAGAGTGTCAGTCCGCCGGAGTTCAAAGGAACTACGGACCCAATAGAAGCCCAAACGTGGGTGAAAGAGATAGAGAAGGCATTTATCATTGCAAATGTCGATGGGGGGCAAAAGGTTGCTTTTGTAACCTACATGATGAAGGGTGAGGCCAACTTTTTATGGGAGGCAAACCAAGCTAGGGTTGGTATCAAGAATCTTACGTGCGTACGGTTCAAGGAGATTTTCTTTGAGAACTACTTTCCCACAAGTGTGCAGGGGAGGATAGAAATGTGGTTTCTAGAATTGAAATAAGGGGAGATAATGGTTCCCCAATACGCTGCCAAGTTCAATGAACTGGCGAGGTTTGCTCCACATCAGGTGGAAACTGAGGTGAGAAAGGCTAGAAGGTTCGAGCAGGGCTTGAAACCCTGGTCGAACTATACTAGAGAAGGAAATAATTGTCGAAGGTGGGAATGAGGCTCTAAGCCATTACCACTGTGACGACCCCAAATTCAGGTACTTGAAACCCGAACTCGGTTCTCCACGATACCATTTCTTTAAGCTGAATAATACTAAATAATAATACATTCAAACTTAATTTACATACATCAAAGTTTACTTCCCCAGGTACGTGACCTTCAAATACATTCCTTACAATACTTGAATAGATACCAATACAACTATAACCATTAACTCATAATACACACTTATTCGATCAACTTTCCTTTTCCTTTGTTCGTGTTCTCGAGCCTTCAAAGTTGCTCATATATATAACCGAAAATATTAAATTTAAGCAAGGATGAGCATTTAAGTGCCCAAAGAAGTAATAGCAATTATATATAAGTTTGAAAGAATATAAGTATTCTCTTTACGTAACACTTCTACAACGAATTGAAAGTTGTGAAGTAATCAGATCTTGATAAAAAATTCACATAACAACTCTCTTTCAAATTCTTTAAATTTGGCTCTGCTCTACCCTTGAATAGGATGTAAGAAACATACTATGAACATTCTTTTCATTTTCAAAAGGTTTAGCGGAATTCTATCCTCAAACAATATAACTTACGGCACGGAGGGTGATCACCCCATTGTACCTCAGATTGATCAATACTACATAACTTGAACGAAATTCATCGCTTCACTCTATCCGCTTTTATGCAAAAAATCTTCCCATATAGGGATGTTCATACATGCCTGGTTCCAAACCCGAAGGTTTTTAATCTTGCTCAACAATAATATGTAATTCAACATATATATACGGGTAATTGACAAAGGTGTATCAACATGTGAATAAATGCTATGATTATCCAAGTGGGGACACTTGTATAACCATTTAGAAATCAACTTAACAAAATATATATCTGAGCTAACATGTTGATAATCAAAGCGTACATAATTTGTACAGGAATAGAATAATTCTCAAACTTTCTACTCATGTCCATCAGATAAAGAAAATGCAAAGGTAAGATACTTTGCCGATTCACGATTACAAATCTCAACTTAGGTTTTATCTCTTTATCACAACCTATCAATAATCGATCATTCGCTCGATTAGAACAATATATCTTAACACATAGTATCGCCTATTACAATTAACACACATAGTCTAATCACATAATCACAAAGATCATACTTTTAGTTCCTATTCTATACTTGAAATATTTTTATACATTTTTCAAATATCTCATCCATGCTCTTACAAGTCTTTTTTTCTTTCTTTTATAAGGTCCTCGACATTTGTTTGCAGTATCGACAAACCTTTTATCGGGTAAATAATTTGAGTCTAAGACTCTTATTCTATACCTCAACATCTCAGAATATCGACATCTTATTTTTAATCATTTTCGCAATTTCCGTAAATTGAAAAATTTAAAATAATTCAAATCATTACTAAAGGGCCTATAAAGTGATATAATCATTACTATAGGTGTTCTTCTTCAAATTCGTAACTTCATAATCGGTTCTCAAGTCGTCACTAGTTTGGCCAAATATAACTTTCAAATATCTAAATCATAATTAAATGATTTAAACATTAAACAATTCCATTATCATTAATAGTTTAATTAATACTAAACTATTAATGAAACCATCGCTAAAATATAAAAGTTATTTATAATAACTCAAACTATTTTTAAAACATTTATATTACCTAAATAATTACCATTAATATTTAAATATTAATGTACTATTTATCCAAATATTAAAAGTCATTAATTATAACTTAAAATATTTTTAAATCCTTAATATCCTCTTTAAAATGGTTTTTAAATAAGTAAAACCATTTTTAAACTATTTATTTAATATTAATCATTAAATAAACTAAATATCATTAATATTATCTTAATATCATTAATATTTAATTATTAATGAAATTATCATTTAAATATTAAAAGTTATATTTTATAACTTAAAATATTTTTAAATACTTTATTTTCATTTAAAATAATTTTTATAATATTAAAATCATTTTTAAACTAAATTATTTAATATAATCATTAAATAACTTTAATATCATTAATAATTATTAATTAATGAAATTCATCACAAAATATTAAAAGTCATCACAAATAACTCATTTACATAATCAATTCCAAGCCAAAATAAACATAGTAAACTAACTAGTTTATTAACAACACTAACTAAACTTCAAAAATTCAAACTTTAACTAAAAATTAAAAATAATAACATTACAAAAATTAAATAAGAAACATACCCGGAAATACGAATTCCACAGACTGAATACGCACTTCCACGCCAAAATTTAACTAAGGAGATCTTTATAAAAAGTTCTCCCACAACAAAGCTTTTCAAAAAAATGGAGGCCTTATTGTTGGTGAATGAAACAAAGGCCAAGCCCTTCTATTTATAGGTTTAGAAATGGTGAAGTTCTCAATTTAGTCGATGTGGGACTTGGTTTATACTAATTTTTCAATAGCTCACTTTACATTTTCTAACGCATTGCTCATAACTCCGATTAATCTGATTTTTGGATATGTTATACATGGTATGTAAGAATATTTTTAAAAAATACTAATTACCCAATTCGGGTTCATTAGGTAGCCCAAACAAGTCGGCCAAAAGTGGACGCTCATAATGCTTTCAATCTCGCTTCAGCTTTTACCCTCTTCCGCTAAAAACAGTCATAATTCTTTCATTTTAAAAACATTTTGAGCGATTCTTGAGCCCACGCCAAGCTAACTTCTCGGGGCTACAACTTTTATTCTTTGACCATTTCCAAATTCAACACATCAAATTTGTAAATTCCGCTCAAATGGATCTGCACCGCACTTGTTGGGAAGTTTTGACACTACTACTTTGAAATGTCATAACTCTCTCCTCCGATATCGGATTTAGTCCGCTTTCAGAGTCTATGGAAAGATTATTCGGTGTACTATAACATACCAAAAGCCCAAAGGTTTTGGAAACATTAACTGATCGAAATAAAGGTCCCAAATAGCACATCCTCACCGGTGACTTTCAGCTTTTGAGAAATTTGACACATTTCCTTCCAATCACCGTAATTCCTCATCCGAGGCTCGGAATGAGGTCATTCCAAAGCCTATGGCTTCCTAACTCAGGCACTACAACATATCAAAAGCCCAAACCTTTTAAAGCACAAAAAGTGGACGAGAATGCCCCCATTACAGACATCGCCCAAAAATAGTTTATCATGATCGGCACAACCATGTTTGACCATCTATAACTTCTAATCTATACATGATATGGACTTGATTCTTTTTGCGCATTAAAGACCACATATTAGGCTACACATAACAACTTTTGAAGAACAAAACTCATGATCGAGCAAAGAGTTATGGCCTCCGACATTTGGTGAAAAAAAATAAATGTAATCTTGCTTTTTCCAACTTGCTTAAATCTTCAAATTGCGTGCACTTTGATGTTATGGGTCTTTGATTTATCAACCCATATCATCAATTAACATTCTATTACACAATTTTAAATAATCAATTGCATCAAATAATATCGAATCAAAGGATTTCTAGGTTTAGTGTTCTTATACCCTTTTTTGCCAAAAAATTCTTGATTCTTGCTTCGATTTGTTATGGGTGATGGTTGGGCTTTGTTTAAGAGTGTATGGGCAATCTTGTACAAGGCAATTAAATGTAATATTTAATCACTAGATTTAATTCTTATAATTTACCAATTAACTTCTATCCTTTGGTAAATTAAAACACTTATACAAGAATATCGAAATTAAACCCTAAATTAAAATTAGGGTTTTTCAACGCCATCAATTAGGGTTTCTAATTGACCATTAGTGGTTCTTTAATTATCTGTATGTTACTAACACAAATGTTACGGTTTCTAATTTCAACCTAGGGTTATAATAATTAGGGTTTGTCCTAATTATCGACGCATAACAACAAGAATTAGGGTTTCTTCTAATTACCGATATTCTTATTCACAAGAATTTCATATACACAAATACTACTCGTAAATATCCCATAACCGAGTTTAATAATTAGGGTTTCACAAAGACGCGTAATATGCTATGACCTAATCGACCGCATTGCTTGCTCAATATTATCTCGTCAAGACATACCCAAAGACATAATTATGGTAATCAGTAAAATAATATAATATTATTATTCTCATCTCTTGATCATAATCCCAATCCAGGTTTGGATCTCATGTCCGACTTATTCTTCGTACACATCATCAATAATCAAGTTAAAATAATTAACTTAAATATTCTCGAACAATTCATATAATAAAATATTTATTATATAAATCTAATTATCACATCATATATTATTTCCAATCATGTTTTCATGGAAAATAATTAATAAAAACATTTCTACTTACGTAAATTTATTACCATATAATTTGTGGTAATTAATAATTCCAAAATTATTTCTAATTTTTCAAGTAATAAATGTATTCGCATTTATCGCTCACTTTACTTGACACTTAGTCTCGCTATTAAATAAAAAAAAAAATTTATACGCAAAATTTCTTATTTATTTTATATAGAAAATCTCGGGTTATTACATTCACCTCCTTTATAAGGATTCCGCCCCTAATCACCGCTTTAAAAACTCATATGCAGTATGGGTACATAGCATATAATCATTGTAGACGTAGATCTCGATCATACTTGATTGAATCCGATCTTTAATTATTCATCATAACACTTGTCTATCCGATTAAGCGTAAATATAAGATATATAAGTTATTCAAATAAAGACTGGAGTTCTGCTTTCAAATGCCACCGTATCCTCGGACCGGCATGTGTTGTAAACTCTCGAGTTGCTTTCGTTGGGTTACTTGTCGAGTTTGGTCCTCAAATTGCTAACGTCCCACCGCTTCTCCCCGTGGTTACGCTCCTCGCCTCCATTCCCTCGTGGATGCTTCTCACACCTTATGCTCAACGATCCACATATGAAGCATCCATCGATCATCCTTGAGTTGGGGCAAATGGGAGATATGAACCTCTTGCCGCGACTTGTAGCATACAAACTTGCCCTTCGTACACACTCGCCAGAGTGATTCTTCCCAGCAGCTTCAGACCGCACTACCGCTTTTTTTTATACCTTCCCGCGCTTTACTTGCATTTTCTCAAAAAATTCCTCATTCTTTTCTCACCCCTATTCCCACTACTACTTTCTATCTTTACCTGCTCCTCTTGACTTGCTTTTTGTTCTTCTTCTCCTTATGGTAGAGGCTCATGGCCTCACTTCCCTGCTCAAAGAATGATAGCCTTCTCCATGAGTGCTTAAAAAGTATTGATTTGCAAGATCGACACCTTATTATAGAGCCGTGGTTTTAAGCCCAAATTTCAAATCTCCTTGCCTTCCTAGCCTCTCAGATCCACTTGATGTGGAGCAAACCTAGCTAACTCATTAAATTTTATGGCATACTCCGCAATACCATGTTATCCTACTTTAACTCTAGAATCTCACCTCCATTCTAGATCGTGATACTAACAGAGAGATAGTTTTCAAAAAATAAATCCTTAAACCTATCCCAAGTAATTTCTTCTTCTCCCGCCTCGAGTCTTATTTGCCTCCCACCAAAAGTTAGCTTCCCTTTCATCATATAAGTGGCAAAAGTGGTCTTTTGCCCTCATCTACTTTTTTAGCGATTACTTAACGCCTTTCTCTCTCATTCACCCAAGTCCGGGCTTCTATAGGTCACCGATCCTCTAAATTCGTGGTACTACGACTTTGAAGTCTTTGAATTTTACCAAGCGATTGTCCGGGTCGGTTTCCTTGAATCGGTGTTCCTCACGATAGCTCGAGCTACCATGTTTGCAAAGTTTTGCATCGATTAAAATTTTCGCTGCTCCTCAAAGATTAGTAGATTCTTCTATCCTTTGGTTTCGAAGTTCGACGCTCAAGGCGGCATTATCCGTTAAATAAAACCATAAATTATACCCTTACATTTTAAACCTTATTGCATAAGATTAATGTATTAAACTCGTTTCATTTCTCAATCTTAGATTCATATTCATTTATCGAATATTTACACAAAGACATCCTCGCTTTAAATCAACAAATATCCCTTTGTGACTACGAAAGTCTGGATTTAAAATCTTGACCAACATAAAAGTTGAAAATAGTTCATTACTTATCACACACACAACATAACCCATACCACTTATTTACTGCCTTTTTTCTCTGACATTCATTCGATCGATGTCCTTCCATCCCACAATTAAAACATCCACCTTTCTTATAGTCGGGCAACGAGGAGAGGTATATCCCTCACTACCGCAAATATAACATATCTTCTTCCCTTTCTTCTTATCGTGTTTTCCTAAGTCGATCTTCTACCTTTCTTTTTTTTTTTTTTCCTTACCTCTCTGAGTCAAGACACGATGTGTCGCTTGAGGCTCCATCCGTCAATTTGGATTTTGAGCTTATCCTCGCTTCTTCCATTGTTTCCATTAACGCCGACGATCAACTTTTCTATCTCCCACAACCTTTCCAATGAAGAAACCTTGTTCTCCAGATCTCGACCTCCGCTGATGCTTGAGCACCTTCAACTTTAGTGTCCGAATTACTATCCGTCAAATCCAACATTTCGAATCGATGCTACGTGTTCCACGATAGCCACCTCGTCCGATTTGGGTTCCTCGTGAGCTTCTATTTCAAATTGCTGGCCCTCGATATTAGCTCTGGGGTATGGATCTCGATCCTTCTTATTCCACATATCTTTCTCACCGCACATCTATATACATAAGTTACCCCGATTAGCATATAGTATATATACACAAAGAATCAAGAGTTCTATATACGCTTGTCTTCTTATTTTGTTTGACAATGAATTTATTCAATTCTCATCAACGCCTATCTCTCTCTCTGTTGAAAGGCAGCTTCCATCCACTTCAAGGAATCGCATAAAGGCAATGTCTAAAGCCCGCTCCAAGGTATATATTCGTGTTTTTGGCTTCTATCTCAACCTTCAACCGTCCTATCTCAGATATCCTCCTTCTCGCTTCCAACCTCCTCGTAATTCTCTGCTTAACTCTATCTGTGGCTACAACATTCACACATATCATCACATGCTACCCAATACACCTCTCACAAGAGTAAAAGTTTTCAAATTGTGCCGAGGGGTCATATAGACCATGAACACATAGTTTTAACGGTATTCATACCGCAAAAAAACAAACATTACCCGTATGTTTACAATCACAAAGAAGGTAAACTACCATTAATAGTACTTTTAGGTGATTAGCCTATTGTACCCTATGTCATGCATAACGATTAATCATACCTAGCTAATATTTACGCCATTAGATTGGATCATTTATCCAAACAACATTGTTCACCTCAATCTTATCATAGGATTTCGCACAAAACAATTTGGTTCGGAAATTTCTTTCAATGAACACTTAGAGTTTTCATAAACATTAGTCTAGCCGATTCAAATAGCATAGACTCATATCAATAATTCAATTCAATCGAATTATTTAGATGTAGCCAAACCCCAGCTGGCAAATTAAACTTTTTGAAAACATTTTCAAGAATGACGCCATGATGCCGCATCAGACAATAATCCGCTTGAGGATGTCGCCATTGTATGACTTTGTCATAACACATCATACAATAGTGGAACAAATGACTTCAGTCAAATTCACACTAAGTATTCCTCAGATTTATAACTCCATCACATTTTTATCATCTCTCGCACTGTGTTATATGGTACATGAGTGATAATTAAAACAAATTTTGATATTTCAAATCATTTATGCGTCTAGCCAAAATAAGTAGCATAGACCGTATTTTTTAACCGCTTCAAAAATGATTACGAGTCTACATTTTTGTTTTCAAAAGCACATAGTGCGATTTAGCTTGATGTCAAAAATTTTGAAGTTTAGCATAGCTAGGAGTTTAGGAAAACCTAACACCTTCACTAAAAATCATTTACTTAACAATCTATCTGCTTCTGTAATCCATAACACTCCATTCACACAAAACTATACCCAGCTTCATCAAACCACACTTATGAGCTCATAAATTGCCACAATCATATGAGTTTAAGAACTTATCCTAGTCGCACCTTTGGCGCCCATTCACGAGGGGGGTTCATAAACATTTCATATAATTATGAGTCAAGAATGTCTCATAGGTATGAGTTTTAAGAACTCGAACTTAATCTTATATTCTCTATCTACGACTCCATTCACCTATATACACACGAGAATGGAGTCATCCTCTTAATGTGCATATAACAAATAGCGCGACACGTACATTTCAATGATTATCGCGCTGTAAACTAAGTGGTTTTTACACCAAGTACAATTCAAATTCCCATACGAAGAATCATACAACTCAAATTACATATGAGTCCTCAATTGAATCCCCATCTAACACTAACCCCATTCTCCATACGAATTTAATTCAGATTTATAATTCTCTTCCGGATCTGCATCTAAATTAATAGTACAATTCATACACGTTAATCTTGTCAGAACTTTCCAATCATCGATTGATTCCTTCCGCTATCATAGCCTTATCGATATGACGGGGTGATCTCATCGTATATATTACGATTTAGTTCTATATCTTGATCGCTTTTATTTTACGATCTCTCATAATCGCACTTTCACCTTTTTAGACTCAATCTATTCCCCACTACTGCTTAACTTTATAATCGAGTTAGGGAACTCGTGTCTTTACACTCACCGAGATTCATCTTTGAATCTTATCGACCAACTAACTCTATATGAGTTAATATTTATCCTAATCATCATGCGGTATTAGTCTCGTATTCCTACCTAAGCTTCATAACCAACAAATTTGATACCAACTCGTGACACTCATGGTGCTTCCAACCATAGCACCTCACAAGGGTACCTATCAACTTGCCACCGACTCGCTTCTAAGGCCCCTCTACTTAAAACCGCTTTTGCCTTCCCTTAAAAGGATGTCACCAGATAAAGGCTCGGGGCTCTTTGCAAATTCATGCTTATGGCTTTGATACCAACCAAAGATTTACCCCAAATCCAGTACTTGAAACCCGAACTCTGCTTCTCCACGATACCATTTCTTTTTAAGTCAATAATACTAAATAATAATACATTCAACTTAATTTACATACATCAAAGTTTACTTCCCTGTGCACGTGACCTTCAAATACATTCCTTACAATACTTGAATAGATACCAATACAACTATAACCATTAACTCATAATACACACTTATTCGATCAAATTTTCCTTTTCTTTTGTTCGTGCTCGAGCCTCTGTGTTGCTCATACATAACTCGAAAAATATTTAATTTAAGCAAGATGAGCATTTAAGTGCCCAAAGAAGTAATAGCAATTATATATAAGTCGAAAAGAATATAAGTATTCTCTTTACATAACACTTCTACAACGAATCGAAAGTCAGTGAAGTAATCAGACCGATAAAAAATTCACATAACAACTCTCTTTCAAATTCTTTAAATTTGGCTCGCTCTACCTCGAATAGGATTTAAGAAACATACTATGAACATTCTTTTCATTTTCAAAAGGTTTAGCGGAATTCTATCCTCAAACCATCATAACTTACTACGGCACGGAGAGGTGATCACTTTCACAGACCTCAGATTGATCAATACTACATAACTTGAACGAAATTCATCGCTCACTCTATCCGCTTTATGCAAAAAAATCTTCCCATATAGGGATGTTCATACATGCCGGTTCCAAACCCAAGGTTTTTAATCTTGCTCAACAATAATATGTAATTCAACATATATATACGGTAATTGACAAAGGTGTATCAACATGTGAATAAATGTCATGATTATCCAAGTGGGGACACTTGTATAACCATTTAGAAATCAACTTAATGTAATATATATCCGAGCTAACATGTTGATAATCAAAGCGTACATAATAATTTGTATGAGAATGGAATAATTCAAACTTCTTACTCATGTCCATCAGATAAAGAAAATGCAAAGGTAAGATACTTGCTCGATTCACCGATTACAAATCTCAACTTAGGTTTTATCTCTTTATCACAACCTATCAATAATCGATCATTCGCTCGATTAGAACAATATATCTTAACACATAGTATCGCTTATTACAAATAACACATAGTCTAATCACATAATCACAAAGGATCATACTTTTAGTTCCTATTCTATACTTGAAATATTTTTATACATTTTTCAAATATCTCATCCATGCTCTTACAAGAGTTTTTTTCTTTCTTTTATAAGGTCCTATATTTGTTTGCCAGATCGACAACTTTTTATCGGCAAATACCGAGTCTAAGACTCTTATTCTATACCTCAACATCTCAGAATATCGACATCTTATTTTAATCATTTTCGCAATTTCCGTAAATTGAAAAATTTAAAATAATTCAAATCATTACTAAAGGGCCTATAGTGATATAATCATATTATATAGTGTTCTTCTTCAAATTCGTAACTTCATAATCTGCTTCTCAAGTCACTAGTTTGGCTTCGCTATAACTTTCAAATATCTAATCATAATTAAATGATTTAAACATTAAACAATTCCATTATCATTAATAGTTTAATTAATACTAAACTATTAATGAAACCATCGCTAAAATATAAAAGTTATTTATAATAACTCAAACTATTTTTAAAACATTTATATTACCCAAATAATTACCATTAATATTTAAATATTAATGTACTATTTATCCAAATATTAAAAGTCATTAATTATAACTTAAAATATTTTTAAATCCTTAATATCCTCTTTAAATGGTTTTTAAATAAGTAAAACCATTTTTAAACTATTTATTTAATATTAATCATTAAATAAACTAAATATCATTAATATTATCTTAATATCATTAATATTTAATTATTAATGAAATTATCATTTAAATATTAAAAGTTATATTTTATAACTTAAAATATTTTTAAATACTTTATTTTCATTTAAAATGATTTTTATAATATTAAAATCATTTTTAAACTAAATTATTTAATATAATCATTAAATAACTTTAATATCATTAATAATTATTAATTAATGAAATTCATCACAAAATATTAAAAGTCATCACAAATAACTCATTTACATAATCAATTCCAAGCCAAAATAAACATAGTAAACTAACTAGTTTATTAACAACACTAACTAAACTTCAAAAATTCAAACTTTAACTAACAATTAAAAATAATAACATTACAAAAATTAAATAAGAAATATACCCTAAATACTTAATTCCACAGATCGAATACGCACTTCCACGCCAAAAATTTAACTAAGGAGATCTTTATAAAAGTTCTCCCACAACAAAGCCTTTCTCAAAAAAATTGGAGGCTTATTTGTTGGTGAATGAAACAAAGGCCAAGCCCTTCTATTTATAGGTTTAGAAAATGGTGAAGTTCTCAATTTAGTCGATGTGGGACTTGGTTTATACTAATTTTTCAATAGCTTTCTTTTTGCATTTTCTAACGCATTGCTCATAACTCCGATTAATCTGATTTTTGATATGTTATATATGGTATGTAAGACTATTTTTAAAAAATACGAATTACCCAATTCGGGTTCATTAGGTAGCCCAAACAAAGGCGGCCAAAAGTGGACGCTCATAATAGCTTTTCAAATCTCGCTTTCAGCTTTTACCTCTTCCGCTAAAATACCATAATTCTTTCATTTTAAAAAATTTTGAGCGATTCTTGAGCCCACGCCAAGCTAACTTCCGGGGCTACAACTTTTATTCTTTGACCATTTCCAAATTCAACACATCACCCCGTAAATTCCGCTCAAATGGATCGCACTGCACTTGTTGGGAAGTTTTGACACTACTACTTTGAAATGTCATAACTCTCTCCTCCGATATCGGATTTAGTCCGCTTTTAGTCTATGGAAAGCTTATTCGGTACTATATAACATACCAAAAGCCCGTAAGGTTTTGGAAACATTAACTGATCGAAACAAAGGTCCCAAATAGCACATCCTCACCGGTGACTTTCGCTTTTGAGAAATTTGACACATTTCCTTCCAATCACCGTAATTCCTCATCCGAGGCTCGGAATGAGGTCATTCCAAAGCCTATGGCTTCCTAACTCAGTTCAATACAACATATCAAAAGCCCAAACCTTTTAAAGCACAAAAAGTGGACGAGAATGCCCCCATTACAGATCGCCTAAAAATAGTTTATCATGATCTCCACAACCATGTTTGACCATCTATAACTTCTAATCTATACATGATATGGACTTGATTCTTTTTGCATTAAAGACCACATATCAAAGCTACACATAACAACTTTTGAAGAACAAAACTCATGATCGAGCAAAGAGTTATGGCCTCCTACATTTGGTGAAAAAAAATAATGTAATCTTGCTTTTTCCAACTTGCTTAAATCTTCAAATTGCGTGCACTTTGATGTTATGGGTCTTTGATTTATCAACCCATATCATCAATTAACATTCTATTACACAACTTTAAACAATCAATTGCATCAAATAACATCGAATCAAAGGATTTCTAGATTTAGTGTTCTTATACCCTTTTTGCCAAAATTCTTGATTCTTGCTTCGATTTGTTATGGGTGATGGTCATTTTTGTTTAAGAGTGTATGAGCAATCTTGTACAAGGCAATTAAATGTAATATTTAATCACTAGATTTAATTCTTATAATTTACCAATTAACTTCTATCCTTTGGTAAATTAAAACACTTATACAAGAATATCGAAATTAAACCCTAATTAAAATTAGGGTTTTCAACGCCATCAATTAGGGTTTCTAATTGACCATTAGTGGTTCTTTAATTATCTCGTATGTTACTAACACAATAAGTACTTACTTTCTAATTTCAACCTAAGTAGGTTATAATAATTAGGGTTTGTCCTAATTATCGACGCATAACAAGAATTTAGGGTTTCTTCTAATTACCGATATTCTTATTCACAAGAATTTTATATACACAAATACTACTCGTAAATATCCCATAACCGAGTTTAATAATTAGGGTTTCACAAAGACGACGAATATATGCTATGACCTAATCGACCGTCATTGCTCAATATTATCTCATTCATACCCAAAGACATAATTATGGTAAAAATCATAAAATAATATAATATTATTATTCTCATCTCTTGATCATAATCCCAATCCAGGTTTGGATCTCATGTCCGACTTATTCTTCGTATACACATCATCAATAATCAAGTTAAAATAATTAACTTAAATATTCTCAACAATTCATATAATAAAATATTTATTATATAAATCTAATTATCACATCATATATTATTTCCAATCATGTTTTCATGGAAAATAATTAATAAAAACATTTCTACTTACATGTAAATTTATTACCATATAATTTGTGGTAATTAATAATTCCAAAATTATTTCTAATTTTTCAAGTAATAAATGTATTCGCATTTATCGTTCACTTTACTTGACACTTAGTCTCGTCATTAAATAAAAAAAAATTTATACGCAAAATTTCTTATTTATTTTATATAGAAAATCTCGGGTTATTACAACCACAAGGATAAGAAGAACAAGAATAAGGTAGATAGGGGAGTAAAGATCGAGGGAGCCAGCTAGAGGGGAGAAGGTCAGAAGAGAAAGGCATTTAACTCTGGGAATACCGGAGTGAAGCAAGGGGATCCTAAGAGGAGGATGAAGGCATGCAAGACCTGTAGGAAGACTCATTTAGGAGTCTGTCTCAAGGGGAAGGCAGTATGTTACAACTATGGACAGGAGGGGCACATTTTGCCTAACTGTCCAAGTTCGAAGAAGAATCATGGATGCTTTATATGTGGATCAACTGACTACATAGCAAAGAACTTGCCAAAGAAGGGGAAGGACAGAAATAAAGGGTGATAATAGCAGTAAGTTAGCTATTGGTGGTCCAGCGTAGCCGAGTAAGCCGATGGCCTGCACCTTTAATATAACGGTGCAAGATGCAGTTGCATCTGGGGAGGTAGTTGCAGGTATTATCCCGATTAACGATATAAATGCTTACGTGCTGTTTGATTCGGGTGCTACTTGTTCGTTTATAGCATGTGATTTTGCTAGATGATTAGGATTACTTCCCAAAAGGTTGCCTATACCTTTGAATATTAAGGTAGCAAACAAAGAAATAATTCCTGTTGAAGATATTTATAGGAGTTGTTATGTAGATATACGAGGTTGTAAATTATTGGTAGATTTGATACCGATAAAGTTGGGAGAATTCGATGTAATTCTCGAGATGGATTAGTTGTTTAACCATGGTGCAATTATAGATTGTCAAAAGAAATATGTAAACATTAGGACGTTAAGAAAACCTAATGTAGTATTTTACAGTAATAGATCGTTGGTGCGTTCATGTTGTCTTACTATGACATAAACTAGGAAATTATTGAGGAAGGGATGTGTAGGTTATTTGTGCCATGTTGTTGATACCCAGCAAGTGGGAAAAACCATGGGACAAATACCTATAGTTAAATAATTTATGGATGTATTTCCAAGTGAATTGTCGGGTCTTACACCGGATAGGGAGACCGAATTCGTAATAGACATTGTGCCAAGAGCGACACCAGTTTCTAGGGAACTATATTGTATGGCGCCAGTGGAGATGAAGGAGCTAATGGTTCAGTTACAAGAGCTCTTGGACAGAAAGTAGATTCAACCGAGTGTTTCGCCGTGGGGAGCACCGGTACTGTTTGTCAAGAAGAATGATGGATCGTTAAGACTTTGTATCGACTACCGAGAGTTGAACAAGTTAACAATAAAGAATAAATACCCATTGCCCAGGATTGATGATCTTTTTTATCAGTTGAAAGGGGAAAAGTATTTTTCTAAAATAGATTTACGGATATGGTATCATCAGTTAAAGGTTAGGAAGGATGATGTACCAAAGACGACATTCAGGACTCGTTATGGTCATTACGAGTTTCTGGTGATGTCATTTGGGTTGACTAATGCACCAACTGTATTTATGGATATGATGAACAGAGTGTTCAAATAATATTTGGACAAGTTCGTCGTAGTGTTTATCGATGATATTCTAATCTATTCTAAGACACCAGAAGATCATGTTGAACACTTAAGAATAGTGTTGGAAACACTAAGGAAGGAGAAGTTATATGCGAAGTTCACTAAGTGTGAATTTTGGCTAAAAATGGTATATTTTTTAGGTCATGTCATTGACCATGAGGGGATTTTAGTAGATCCAGCGAAGGTGGAAG
This sequence comes from Panax ginseng, assembly GCA_020205605.1. Lineage (NCBI taxonomy): Eukaryota > Viridiplantae > Streptophyta > Magnoliopsida > Apiales > Araliaceae > Panax > Panax ginseng. The sequence goes on from CM035134.1 coordinate 49,290,433, forward strand.
CAGTGATGAATGGGAACAACCGAAAACACAGACTGAGGATTCATCCAGGATTGTTCTAAGATAGTTACTCCTTTGACTAATTTGACAAGGAAGACGGTGAAGTACGTATGGACTGAGAAATGTGAAGACAATTTTCAAGAACTGAAGAAAAGGTTAAGTGAAGCACTTGTATTGTCATTGCCTGATGATACAAGAAATTTCGTAGTTTATAGCGATGCTTCACATAGAGGATTTGGTTACGTGCTCATGCTGAAAGTAGTATGCACACAAGCCAATCATGTTTGATGATAAAGCATATACTTTGTAACAATCTTATTCATTTATTAATAAAAAGTATTAATTTATTAAAGGCTTTTAATTATCTACATGATGCTGTTTTATAATATGTGATAAACCCATTGTTTTAAGCAATGCTTTTAGAATAATGATGAGGATGATTGATCTCATGATCATTTGTGTGGAGACACTAAAGCAAGTGTGTAGGTGCTTATTAGAGAATAAGTTCACTGAACGTGGCTCGCTAAGGAATACTAATGGAGTTTTACTTTCCTGTCAATAGGAATTCCAGTAGTGATAGTAGTATGCTGATCCTTGACTTGAGATCATCATAAGATCTTGTGTATGATGAGTTATACTTTGACTTATTCCTTAAGACCCTTAGGATATATCAAAAGGTATGCTTGGGTATAATAAGTTGTACATGGAGATAATGTATAATCAATAAAGAATCTACCACTTCTAGTAAAAGAAGAGATATGTCCTATGTGATTCGATAAATGACAACCCAGTAGTCCTTGGTCAAGGCAGAATGAAATTAGAAAGGAGTTTTTAATTTGTATTATTTGGAGTTGTGCATTTAAGAGTCAAAATACATATAATTAAATAAAATAAGACTTGACAATAATTCCATGTCTTATAATTAATTGGGACATTGTATGGTGGAATAATTGAATTGTACGGTAACTATTTACTCAAAGGTTCTTTTAAGATTAATGTTAAAATCTATATTATCTGGAAAGTTATTGATCGCTAGGGAGGCTTATCCCTATTGTAGAATAAATATTATTTATTTAAATAAATTATTAGTTTAATTTATTTATTTAAATAAGATTAGAATTGTTCTAATTGATTTATTCATAACCTATTAATATAGAGAACCTAAAGGGTCACACCATAAAAAAGGAAGAATAGTTATTTAAGAAGTTAATGGCATAATCGTAATAATATATTTAAGTATATTTAATTTAATCTATGGTGATAGAATAAATTAAATAGCTTAATATTTATTATTTAATATTTTAGAAATATTAAATAAAAATTAATAAGAGGAGTCTTATTATTATTATTATTACTATTATTATTATTTAATTCTTAAAGGAGTTTGGGAATTAATTAATAAAAGTACTCTCACATATCCTAATAGGATTAATTGGCAAATTAATTAAAAGAGTTTAATTAATTATCTTAATATTTATTATTTAATTAATTATCCCTAATAAGATTAGGGAGCTTAATTAATTAAAAGAATTTAATTAATTAAATAAAACCCAATTCCTTAATTTTTAAGGATGGTTGCCTATATCTATAAATAAGAGGAGTCTTATTATGGGTGAGGTGGTTGACACTTTCACAAAACACGTGAATACGTAATTCCAATAGTTGGAAGAGTACACCCTTTTCTATGAAAGATAGAAAAACTAGGGTTTTGCCAAATACCCATCTTCTTGAATCCTTCTTCTTCTTTAGTGGATCACCTCTAGAGGCCAAACACTTGGGTGGCTAACGTTGATCAAAGGAAAGAACCAAACCCGGTGGATTCAAGTTGAACGCGAAAAGATTGGAGGTGAACTTGTACTCGGGAAGCTTCGAATCTTCAAGGGTATAATTCTTGTTCTTTATCTTTTCATTTAATTAATAATTGCGCATAAAGGATGATCCGAGTATATAGTTTGTAAATTTTTAAAATTCTGATTTTACACGTTTCACTACTTCAAAATAGTAAATAGACAACGCTTAAACCACAACGTTTTTTATAAAACGCGTTGTGGATTTTTACAACGCTTTTTAAAAAAAAAGCGTTGTAGATATATATACAAAAACGTTATCTATTTAAAAGGGTATTTTTTTTGTTTTAATTAGATAACCTTTTTTTTAAAAACGTTGTCTATCAAGAAAAACACAGAGCTAAAAAAAAGACGCGGAAATGAAACAAGGAGCAAACCCACTTTAGCATATCCCTACCAGCTATTCTTCTTCTAAATCCCTAAACATTCAGCATATTCAGATCTTCTTCGTTAAAAACCCACTTCTCGCAAGCCGCCTCACCGGAAGGTGAGGAAACCCGGCCTTCCGCATACGTCTCTCCCGCTCCTCTGCGGATTAACCATCTCAGCCCCACCATCGCTGTTAGCAAAAGACAATCAGGTATGAATCTAGAGTTTATATTTTTTCCAATTTTGTTCATCTTTCTAAAAATCTCAGACCAAATTTCTCTCCTCTCCTAATTTCTCAGCCCTAACACAAACAAATAGACCAAATTTCTCAATCTGGGGTTTTCTGTCCTCCTCCACTCTCTGTCGTGTCTCCTGTTTAACCAAGTGGGTCAGGTTGCTTCGGTTAGGGTTTGTAGGGATTTAAGTACCGGTCGATCTCTGGGCTATGGTTATGTCAACTATAGCAATCCGCAAGATGGTCAGTTGTCTAGATTAGCAAAAAAAATATCGGTGCCGCAACACCAGTTCAAATATTTTGTTGGTTAAGTCGGCTTTTGTTTGGCAGTTCAACCCCCAATTCACCTCATATTAGCCCCGAGGCCTTCGAAAACAAACCCATCTGACACTATCTTAATTGCCCACAGAGATTCATCTTGAAATCATCTCCTAGTCCAACTTTAAGCCTAATTTGGTTTTCGATTCCAAAAGTGTGTCAACCCCATGAAAAATCTAGCATGTGCTTAGTTTTAGGGCAAGGAGAGCAGCGGAGGCATTACAGTTGAGGCAGAGCATCGAGTAATGCTAGATTAGTTGTTGAGTACTCATTCATTTAAGGAGTTTTTGTTGTTGTTACATAAATTTATTTACATTACCCCTCATTATATAATAGTTTGTTAGTGATAATGTCCAGACTTTATCCTTTTTAGTCATTCTTTCTTCAACATGACTTTCCTCTTAATAGAATAGAAACTATGTCTTGTAGATTACGTACATCGGTCTCAGTAATGAGACACCATATAGCCACATGAAGTTCCTACAAGTTGCTGAAAGTTGTCCTGGGTATCCTAGAATAGTATCTGTGCAGGTGTTGTATGTCTCAATTATAGTTCAATAGTGAGACTTCTCATCTCTATCTCTCTCACACGGCTTTATTCATTTTGAGGCTTATACATAACTCATTTTCTTTGATTATTTATTGTAGAATTCATATAACTTGCTCTGCCAAAATTTCGATTCAGGAATGGCCGAGTGCTGTCATCATGAGAGGTATCTCATGTGTTTATTAGTTGGTGACTGGAGCACGGATAATTTAGATTATGTGATTTAATTTTACTAAGAACCTTGGAGAGGCAACTCTGGAAGAAGTGCGCTGTTTAATGCAACTTTGCTTTGTTCTGAGATTGGCTGTATATACGTATCTCAAGAGCTTCCGTATAAAAATGGAGTTCATGTTTATTGATCTGATGCTGGAATTATTTGTGTTAAATTTATGTCCTGTTTTTGAAATCATTCTTGGTGATGCTTGCACCATGACATTTGTAGGATAAGCTTATTAGCCTACAGTCCTCTGGCAATGGGTATTGTTGAAGCATCTGGTAACTACCAGGCTGCAGTTGTGATTTTTTATTTAAATTTTTGGAATTGAGGGTATCTAAAAAGTTGAGATTATCTGCATGGGCTACCATCCATTTCACAAAGCCATGTATTGGGTAAGTTACGTAAGTCCAACATAAGCCTGCATGGGTACCTCTCGAAGTTGGCATGGTTCAATCATGTGGCTCCCCTCTTGTTGAAGTGGAATACATGCCATTGACTCACTCCTTTTGAAGGTTATGGGAGAACTTAGGTACGGGGAGCTGTACCTGACAGTCATGAATAAGTGTCTCGTTGCCAATTCGATAAACTGGCCTAAGAAATGTAGTCAGTTTTTTCTGGTATGTGCAAGTCCTTGTATTTTTATGATTTTTTTATCGTTTCATTTATTTTTTTCTTCTCATGTAAATTGGAATTCAGCAGGGTGAAGAAGCTGCCATACTGCACTTACATTTCTAAACTTTACTTGATATGCCTATTAGTTCGCTACCCCATGGGGTAATGCTACAGATTCAAAAAAAAATAATACAAAGTAGCTTAACTGTAATTAGTTGATGATTCATCATACATGGGTGGTCCCAATGCTATAATTTGGTGGTGCAAAATTTTCTGCATGCCTAAAGACTGTTTTTTGTTCAAGCAAAGCTACTGTGAATAAAATTCTGAATTTTGTATCTTTTTTTTCCCTTGGTCAGGAAATGGATTACATGTATGCGAAATGCTGATCATGGTCTAGATTCTTCGAACCAGACAGGCCCCTTGAGCATATTTGGTTAGTTACAACTATGAGCTATGTAAGCATGGGATCAGATTGGTATATATTTGATTATATTGAAAAGTGAATTTGAGATGTATATATGGATAGTTTGGTATATATTTTGTGGATGTAGTAATTTGAAACTGTAAACAAATGATATTATTGGGATGTATTTTGAATGGTTGATACATTTTGGCTTTAAATTTAAATGAGAATTTAGACCTTTTAGCTATATATCATGGCATTAGCATATTGCAGGTGCATTGGTAATATAGGTGAACCACAACTTTTTTTTTTTTTCTTTATCTACAACATTTTAAAAATGTTGTATAAATTGGTTAAAAATGTTGTCTGATATATTAAATTACAACGTTTTTATCCAGAAAACGTTGTGGAATCATACCTTTTACAATGTTTTTAAGCATCTGCTAATTTATGAAAAATAAATCTGCAACGTTTTTTTCTTAAAAACGTTGTGTAATGTGCTTAACTACAACGTTTTAAAAACGTTGTGTAAGGGTGTCAAATAGATGGCACCCTTAAACATGACGTTTTTCTGACAGAAATCACAACGTTTTTTTCGCGTTGTCTATTTACTATTTTGTAGTAGTGTTTCCTCTTATTTTATGCAATTTGATTGCGTTCATGAATATTACAAACCTAACACATGCAGAGCATGGTAAGGTCATTGCGTATGCATCACGACAGTTGAATGATTATGAGAAAGTTTACCATACTCATGATTTGGAACTGGCCGTAGTAGTGTTTGTCTTAAAGATATGGAGACATTATCTTTACGGAGAGAAATGTGAGATATACACGGACCATAAGAGTCTAAAATATATCTTCACACAGAAGGAGTTGAATATGAGACAAAGGAGATGGCTGGAGTTGATAAAGGATTATTACTGTGAAATGCTGTATCACCTTGGAAAAGCCAATGTAGTTGTCGATGCCTTATGTAGGAAGGGTCGGAAAAAGTTGTCTATGTTAACGGCTGAAACTGAGGTAATAACAGAGATGACTAGAATGGAGATAGAGCTGAAGTTGCCAAATGAGTCGGGACAGAGACTGTTTACACCGAAGATTTAATCTACCATTGTAGAGAGTTAAGGAGGTACAACTCAGAAACGATGAGTGTGACCAGATGAAGAAGCGGTTAGCGAATAAAAAAGATTTAATGTACAGTCTTGATAATGAGGGATTATTAAGATTTGAAGGAAGAATTGCTACGTTAATATTTTATATTACTGTTGTTTCAATAATTGTCACTACCCCGTATTTTTTTATTATCGGAGCAATAATTCATATTATCTGAATAATATTATTAGATAACATTATTAGCAATGTCTAGAAAGTTCTGTCTAAGGAGAGATTTGGTCACCTAATCATGGCGTCGATAGAAGAGAGATCCTTATTGGAAAGTCCCTCTTTCCTCGAAACTACCGTTGTCGATTGTGATTCTATAATATTATTTGTGAATAATTAATTATTGATTTATAAGATGAGAAAAATATTGATTTTATGTGGATATAGATGGAGAAAATTTTTAATGTGACAATTATTGAAAATTAATATTTTATCTTTATCTGATAAAATAATTCATTTAAATACATTATTATATTATAATAATATAATAATGGTGATATTTTTACAATGAATGTGGGGTATATGAATAAATGAGGAGGAAGAGTATTTTTGTTACTAAAAATGTTTAACACATGTTTTGTGTGTTGATGGACCCCATTTTTGACTAGAATTTGATTATAGCATGTAAAATCGTTCGTATGTGGATTTCGGTCAATTTCTGTTGGGAATTTGGAAAAACTTAAACTTACAAAGTTGGAGAGAATTGAATTTCCTATAGAATGGACATAAGATTCGAATTTTTCTGATAAGAGGGCTATTTATTATGAATTATTGAAGTTCTGAAATATTGGGTATGGATTAATTTTGTTACAAAAACATTTAAAACATGTTTTTCTAGAAAGTGGGCATGTGGAAAATGCTAGAATCTAATTTCAAAGGTGGCGTATGAATTTTAATATTAATAATATTATTTTATTAAATTTTCTGCTTTGGTGTTCTAAGCAATTTTCTATAAATAGAGTGCTTAGGTTAGAATTGAAAATCACACCAGAAATTGAAATCGTCTCTCTCTATATTATCGAGTGTATTCTTGTAAGTATTTTGATACTTTCGAAGTTGCTTATACTGGTCTGAAGTTTCCTTCAAGACTTATATCCCAGATTCCAAATTTAGTATTATTGTTTTTTACGAGGTAAGGGATATTATTATTTTTTTTAAAAAATGATATTAATTCTTTCAATATCATTATGCCAGACTATTGTGAGTATTTTCTTGTGAAATTCTTGTCTTTTAGTGTTGGGGTTACTATTCACGTATACGGTACTATTCACGAATACGGCACTATTCACAGAAAAATTAAATTTTTATTTTTGTCCAAAATATCTATTATGGATACTAGATTTGATTGTATCCATGTTTTGATCATTCTTGAATTTTACTCCACTATGATTATTTATGAGGTATTTTTAGACATGGATAAACCGAAATACGAATCCTTAATATTTATTTTTTTGTTCCACTGGATTCATTTTCTTTAAAACATTTTTCATCATCCTCAGTCCTAAATGATGATATTACTGAATATCTTTGGCCTGTAGTGCAAAGATGGTTGATTTTCTTATGAATATCTTTGGCCCGTATTGCAAAGATGTACAGGTGTTAAGATGAACATGACCAACTGATGAATATCTTTGGCCTGTAGTGCAAAGATGAATATTTGACTTAAGATGTATATTAATTGATGTTACAGGGATAAAAAATTGATGATGGACTTTTAAATATATAGATAGTAGTAGATTTCATTCTCTACGGAACTCTTCTATGAATTACTATTTCCGCTGCGAATATTGATTCTGAAACTTGTTGTCTATCCCAAAATAGGTATACAACACCCATTCCGAATCGCCAAAATACATGGTATAGAAAAGCAACTACAACTTTGATAATACATGTCGGTAGAATACGCATAATACAACTGTGAGTTTGAATACAAATATTGTCTTCTAGACAATATATACACAATCCAAATAAGTCCTCATTAATTATTCATACACTATTTTACGTAAGTAGTGAGGATAAATTAAAACATCTTCCTAGAACCATCACTCCATACCCCGACTCGATCCTCGCTATGTTCTCACCTCCCGAGAAGAAAAATGGAACAAAAAGGAAAAGGGTGAGCTCAACTAGCCCAAGAAGAATATTACGACTAAGATAATATACAACAAATTATCGTTAGTCTTCAACAGGAAAAATCTAATGTAATACAATAGACAACAAGTTTTAGATCAACAAATGCAATGGAAAATAAGAATCCATTGTAAGAGTCACGAGGAAAAGAATTCTACCGCCTTCTAAGGTTTAAAAGTCCATCATCAATAGTTTATCCTCGTAATAACAATCAATATACATCTTTAATCATCTTTGCACTACAGCCAAAGATATTCATTCAGATCACCAAATGGGTCATGTTCATCTCAACACTGCTCATCTTCGCACTACAGCCAAAGATATTCATCGCTTAATCGCTCATCTTTGCACCACAAAAGCCAAAGATATTCATTTATATCACCATTTAGACCGAGGATGATGAAAAACATTTTTAAAGAAACGAATCCAAAGGAAACAAAATGACAAGGATTAAGGATTAAGGATTCGATTTGTTTTACCCATGTCCAAAAATACTTCAAAATAATCATATTGGTGTAAAATTCAAGAATGATCAAAACATGGATACAATCAAAGCTAGTATCCGTATTAGATATTTTGGACAAAAAGAAAATTTTTATTTTTCTATGAATAAAGGTCAGATTCGTGAATAAGGTCGATATACGTGAATAAAGGCCGAGACACGTGAATAAGAACCCCACACAACAAGTTCCAAATTTGATAAAAAGTTCACCAATACTTCTAAGATAATGATATCAAGAAAAAAATATCATTTAAGAAGAAAATAATACCCCTTACCTCAAAATAATCGTATTTCCGATCGAATTTCAGATAAAGGTCGATGTAAACCCGACCAGATAAAGAACACTCAAAGTATACTCACAAGAATACGCCGATAATTTAGAGAGAGAAAGAGAGAAAACTTAGTTTCGTGTGATTTTCAATTCTAACTTAGCCTCTATTTATAGAAAAAAATGTTGTAACGCCAAAAAGACTAAAATTAATAAATTATTATTATTAAAATCAATTTCTACGCATGCTAGCCATCAAAGACCAAAGATGCCACTCTTGAAAATAATTTTTTCAAAGAAATTTCACATGTTGTCAAACAAGAGTGGGTCCCACCCATTATTTAATAAAAATTATTTTATCTTCCTAAACTTCAATAATTCAGAAAATAGCTCGCTTTTATCGAAAAAATTTCAAACTCATGACTTTCCATGGGAAATTCCATTCTCACAACTTTGCGTAAGAAAATTTTTCCAAATTCCAAATGTAAATTGACCAAATCCATAAACTGACGATTTTACAAATATAATCAATTTTCTATTAAGAATCAGTGTCCACCGACACACAAAAAATATATGTTAAAAACATTTAATGCCACAAAATACTCTACCTCCTCATATACTCATATATCCCACAATCATTATAAAATATCACCAAGCTAATATATTATTAAAATAATATATTTAAATGTATTATTTTATCGTAAAAGATAAAATATTAATTTTCAACAATTGTCACATTAAAATTTTCTCCATCTATATCCACATAAAATAAATATTTTCTTTATCATAATAATCAATAATTAATTATTCAAAAATAATATTACGTAATCACAAAGATCGACAACCGTGCCGCTCCTGTGAGTAGGGGGCTTTCCAATAAGGATTTCTCCATCGCCGCAAGCAATTAGTGTGACCAAACCTCTCCTTAGATGTAACTTTCTAGACATTGCCAATAATGTTATCTCGATAATATTATTCAAATAATATGAATTATTGATTTGATAATGGAAAATATCGTAATGACAATTATCAAAACAATAATAATATAAATATCAACGCAAAAATTATCAAATCAATAAGATAAAATAATGAATAAGAATTACCGTCAGAATAATTATCGAGTAAAGGCCTTTCACGTAAGGATCAATAATTCAATAATATCATGCAATAATACCGCAAAGCTACACGCAACCACGCCAGACATCAGATTTTAACCACCGTAACCCAACAAAGGTTAATTCAGAATAATTTACGCCGTTATTTATAAAACTCAATCTTTGTCGCTTTCCTTCATCCAACCGCTTTTCAAGCATGGGGCCCACTAATGATCAAGGCCATTGCATTTGAGATTCCCGACAAAAAGAATATTCCACGACACAAACGAAATATCCCTAATAATAATGAATATTTTATAACCACTTGCTTATTTTGTAAACTTTGCACATTTCACCCATAACCAAAGAATTATATCAAATTAACCCTTATTAATTTAGAATAATGAATAAAGAAAAATTCAATTTTATTTATAATAAGTTGGGGTCTTACAACCTCCCTCCTTATGAAATTTCGCCCCTAAATCGACATACGCACTGTATATCGAAAAGGTGAGGGTACCTTTCGCTTTCATCTCCGATTCCAACTCCCATGTCATTTCCTCAATCGCATGGTTTCTCCACAAAACCTTAACTTGTGGTATAACCTTCGTATGTAAGAAGATGCTCTTTCCTATCCAAAATCTCAACAGTATCTCCTCAGAGGTTAAATCTTCACTATCTCGTCCGGTTCTAATGCAATAATGTGGTTCGGGTCTTTCACATATTTACGAAGCATAGATATGTGGAATACATCAGAACACGAGACATACTGGAGGTAACGCGAGTCTATAGGCTACGCTCCCTATTCTTGGCCAAGAATCTCAAATGGACCAACAAACCTTGATCGAGCTTTCTTTTCCCAAATCTTGTAACTCCTTTCCATGGAGCAATACGTAATAATACATGATCTCCAATATTAAACTCCACGCCCTTTCTATGAAGATCAAAGATAACTCTTTTGTCGATCTTGTGAAGTTTGAATACGCTTGTCAATCATTTGATCTTTTCTCAGAGTCATGCGATTTCAATTCTCGTCCCAACAATATTGCTTTCTCCCACCTCGCCCCAAAGATAATCGAGAATCTACATTTTCGGCCCATACAACGCCTCAAATGGAGCCATGCCTATACTTGCTTTGATAATCGTTGTCAGAGGAGAATTCCACCAAAGGGTAGGTACTTATCCCAACTTCCTTTGAAATCTAGGACACGTAGTCTTAATAGATCTTCAAGGGTTTGAATAGTCCTCTCTCGATTGTCCGTCTGCTTCGAGGATGGTATGTCGAATCAATCAGAACTGCGCTCATAGCTTTCTCGCAAGCTAACCCAAAATCTTGAAGTGAATCTCGTCACGATCCAAACTATGGATACCGCATGCCATGCAATCGCATAATCTCATTCACGCATATACGAAAGCAAGACGCTCAAGGAATAAGTCTCGCAGACGGTAAGAAAAATGGGCGACTTGGTTAATCTATCAACAATAACCCAAATCAGATCTACGCCTTTGAGAAACTTTGGGAAGACCTCAGAACAAAATCCATAGTAATGTGTTCCCATTTCCATTCCTAATCTCAAGTGGTTGCAATGGACCTTTTGGCACTTGATGCTCCGCCTTTACACGCCGACAAAGTTAAACATCTTGAGATAAACTCCGCAATCTCTCTCTTCATATTGTTCCACCAAAATGTATGTCAATATCATGATACATTTTGGTACTTCCAGATGGATTGCAAACGGGTGTTGTGGCCTCCATCATGATTTTATGCTTCAGTCGTAATCGTTAGAAGCAAAGTCTAGAATTGACTCAAGTATTCCTTCCTCATCAATTCTTGCTTCCTAATAGCCTCTTCTCAGACTTTCTTCTTCATACGATCGCCCCTGTGTCCGTAGCTTGAGCAAATTTTAACTTTATCGATTAAAGCCTGCTCTACTCAGATATTCGCCATCATCATGTGGGACCCCGAGTCTTTAATTCTATCTTCATCCTTTGTAAGTCGATAAAATGGGCCTTTCATACTGATAATATTGCACTCAGATTTCTGATATATGATCTTCTACTCAATGCGCCACCACCACGCTCGCTTTCCAGATGATATCAATAGTGTGATCATAATCTTTAATACCCAACAACGTCACCGCCGCATGTTGAGTTCTTTTTTGGGTGAAGAAATATTTGAGGCTTTTATGGTCCGTGATAAATCTCCACTTTCTCCCATACAAGTAGTTTCCATATCTTCAACGCTGAATACGATCGCCGCTAATTCTAGATCATGAGTAGGATAATTCCTCTCATATTCTTTGAGTTGTCGTGAGGCATAGGCTATGACTTTCCCATGTTGCATGAGAACACATCCTAACCCCTTTCCGTAAGCATCATCAGAGAAACAAATCCATCCGAACCAGATGGTATTGTCGTAACAGTGCCGAATGAGTCTCCTCTCGAGCTCTTGGAAGCTCTTCTCGCATTCCTCGCCCATAAGAATTTTGCATCCTTCCGAGTCACCGAGTTAATCTGAGTAGCGATTCGAGAAAATCCTTCCACAAATCTCCGATAATAACCAAATAAGCCCGTAAAGTCACAGATTTTGGCCACCGACTTTTGCTGTTCTAACTTTGATTGCTTCAATCTTCGCGGGTCAATGATACTCCTTGTTTTGACACCACGCGCCTAAGGAATGCTACTTCCTCAAGCCGTAACTCGATTTCTTCAAATTTTGCATAAAGCTTGTGTTCACGAAGTCTTTGTAGTACCAAATTTTCAAATGGTGCTCATGATCTTCACTATTTTGAATAGATGAGGATGTCATCAATAAAGACAACAACGAATCGATCCAAATATTCCTTAAATACACTACTCATCATATCCATGAAAGCAAAGAGGAGCATTAGTCAATCCAAAAGACATGACCAAGAATTCATAATGCCCAGACGAGTCCTCGAATGCCGCCTTTGAATATCCTCGCTTTTAATCTTCACCGATGATATCCGTAATCTAAGATCGATCTTTGAAAAGAATCAAGCCCTCAGAATCGGGTCGAATGTGTCATCAATGCGAGGTAATGGATACCTATTCTCGATGGTGACATGGTTCAATTCTCGATAGTCAATACAAAGTCGATACTCCCGCCTTTTCTTCTTTACGAATAAAAAAGAGAGCACCCCAAGGAGACGATTTAGACGAATGAAACCGGCGTCTAATAACTCCCAGAGTTGGACTTTTAACTCCCGGTTCAATAGAGCCATTCGATATGGGGTTTTAGAAATGGGCTTTTGTACCCGCTCAAGGTCAAGGTCAATAAAGAATTCAACATCACGCTCGGGGTAGACCGAAGCTCTTCAGAAATACATCGTGAATTCTTTAACCACGTAAATATTATTCAAATCGATTTGTTTTATTCAAATCCATAACATGGGCTAAGAAAGCTTGACATCCGCTTTTCAATAAACGAATAGCTTTGTGGCTTGATATGACAAAGGATCGATTTTAGTGGTTTAGTGGTTTGAATTGTATGACAAAGTTGGTTAGAATATGAAAACTAACAACCTTACGAAAAACAATCAATTTTGGTAATGATGAGTGGTTAACCAATCAATTCCTAAAATCACATCAAAAGCAAGTATCTTTAAAGAGATAAGATCAACAGTAATGTGATAGTGCCAACTTGGATCATGCAAGATTTATAAACCGTAGATGTAACGAAGGTTTCACCCAACTGAGTTTCAACAGATAAATCAAAATCTAATTTCTCCTGAGTCAAGTTTAAACGCTGAGCACAAGGCAGAGAGATAAAAGAATGGGTAGAACCCAGATTCAGTAAGGTATAAACTTCAAAGAATTCAAGATTAGCTTACCCGCGATCACCTCGCTTGGGTTCCTCACGCTTTGTCCAACCACGACAAACGCCTTCCAGAACCACCGATTTCGACTTATCCGGATGTACTCGAATCACCACTCCCGCCGAACTTGGTTTCGCTGATAGACAATCTCGAGCGATGTGGCCTTCCTTTCCACAAATGTAAATATACCTTGATTGTTGTGGATACTTAATGATATGTCCCTCCTTCCCGCATTTGTAACATCTAATCAAGGCCGCTCTCCTCCCAGCATTTGTTGTTGGTGCAGGTGTCAGCCGATATCTTCCCGCCATCATGTTGAATCTTCTTCTCAAAATTTCCACTGAGTCACCTCTCCTATTATCATGTCCACGATTACCACCGAGTGGGTTACCGCTTTGTCCGTATTCTTTCTCTCCTCACCGTTATCATCGCTCTCGAACTACCCCGATCAGGGTCCCCATTGAGTATACTCACTATCTCGCTCTAATAACTCGAGCCCTCGCTGACAACATCCTAATACGTAGAAAATTTATGAGAGATAAGGTATCGACGAATCTCCGGTTTTAGACCTCTCGTAAACATACGCTGCCATTCGCTCTCATTCTCCACCAAATGAGGTGCAAACCTCGATAACTCTCGCTAACTTTGCCTCGTGATCGAGACACCGCCATGTTGTTCGCTCGAGTCTAATAAACTCTACCTCCTTCATATGACGTAATACTTTCCGAAAGTACTTGTCATTGAATAGCTTCAAATCTTTCCCAAGACATGTTAAGCATCCCGGTCAGTACGCCTACGATTCCCACCAAAGAATCGCTTCACCACGAAACATAAAGGTGGCGAATGGAACCTTCTGTTCTCCGCACCCCAAGACATCGAATATCTTGGTAATTTGCTTGACCCACGCTTCGCTTTTGATCGGATCCGCTTTCCATGGAAATGTGGTCCCAACTCCTTAAATCGCTTGGGTCGTGATGCATCGCATCGCCACCATCATTTCCACCCGTATTTTGTACACGAAGTCTCCTCGTCTCTCGATTTTTGCATGAACCGCAAAAAGCTTCTAAACATCCCGCTGCTCATCATTTGCTCAAGGGCGCTGTTCACAGAGGAACATTGCCACTGTCACGCTTCTCCTCGCAGTGAGTACCTCTGCTCTCCACGGCCTCATAAACTCCATTGTTAACGCTCTCAAAGCAATGGCATTCTTAACACCGCTTAAAACAAGGGTTAATTAAACAAATTAACATATCACATAATATCCTATATTATGACCGACCAACAAATAAGCTTAGTAGAGGACACTAGCAAGGATTTACTCGCCTCCCTCCTAGTTCTATTCCCCGATCTCCGCCAGAGATCATATCCCTAAGCTCGATACCAACTCGTGACGCCCCAAAATAGGTATACAACACCCATTCTCGAGTCGCCAAAATACATGGTATAGAAAGCAAACTACAACTTTGATAATACAGATGTCGTGTAGAATACGACAATACAACCGTGAGTTTGAATACAAATATTGTCTTCTAGATAATATACACACCCAAATAAGTCCTCATTAATTATTCATACACTATTTTACGTAAGTAGTGAGGATAAATGAAAACATCTTCCTAGAACCATCACTCCATACCCCGACTCGATCCTCGCTATGTTCTCACCTCCCGAGAAGAAAAAAATGGAACAAAAGGAAAAGGGTGAGCTCAACTAGCCCAAGAAAAGAATATTATGACTAAGATAATATACAACAAATTATCGTTAGTCTTCAACAGGAAAAATCTAATAATCACAATAGACAACAAATTTTAGATCAACAAATGCAATGGAAATAAAGAATCCATTGTAAGAGTCACGAGAGAAAGAATTCTACCGCCTTTCTAAGGTTTAAAAGTCCATCATCAATAGTTTATCCCTCGTAATAACAATCAATATACATCTTTAATCATCTTTGCACTACAAAAGCCAAAGATATTCATTCAGATCACCAAATGGTCATGTTCATCTCAACACTGCTCATCTTTGCACTACAGCCAAAGATATTCATCATTAATCGCTCATCTTTGCACCACAGTGCCAAAGATATTCATTTATATCACCATTTAGGACCGAGGATGATGAAAAATATTTTTAAAGAAACGAATCCAAAGGAAACAAAATGACAAGGATTAAGGATTAAGGATTCGTGATTTGTTTTACCCATGTCCAAAAATACTTCAAAATAATCATATTGGTGTAAAATTCAAGAATGATCAAAACATGGATACAATCAAAGCTAGTATCCGTATAGATATTTTGGACAAAAAAGAAAATTTTTATTTTTCTATGAATAAAGGCCGATTCGTGAATAAAGGTCAGATACGTGAATAAAGGTCGATACGTGAATAAGAACCCCACACACAACAAGTTCCAAATTTGATAAAAAGTTCACCAATACTTCTAAGATAATGATATCAAGAAAAAAATATCATTTAAGAAGAAAATAATACCCTTACCTCAAAATAATCGTATTTCCGATCGAATTTCAGATAAAGGTCGATGTAAACCCAAGACCAGATAAAGAACACTCAAAGTATACTCACAAGAATACGCTTCGATAATTTAGAGAGAGAAAGAGAGAAAACTTAGTTTCGTGTGATTTTCAATTCTAACTTAGCCTCTATTTATAGAAAAATGTTAAACGCCAAAAAGGAGACTAAATTAATAAATTATTATTATTAAAAAATCAATTTCTACGATGCTAGCCATCAAAGACCAAAGATGCCACTTTGAAAATAATTTTCCAAAGAAATTTCACATGTTGTCAAACAAGAGTGGGTCCCACCCATTATTTAATAAAAATTATTTTATCTTCCTAAACTTCAATAATTCAGAGAAAATAGCTCGCTTATCGTAAAAAATTCAAACTCAAGACTTTCCATGGGAAATTCCATTCTCTACAACTTTGCGTAAGAAAATTTTTCCAAATTCCAAATGTAAATTGACCAAATCCATAAACTATCGATTTTACAAATATAATCAATTTTCTATCAAGAATCAGTGTCCACCGACACACAAAAATATATGTTAAACATTTAATGCCACAAAATACTCTACCTCCTCATATACTCATATATCCCACAATCATTATAAAATATCACCATATAATATATATTAAAATAATATATTTAAATGTATTATTTTATCGTAAAAAGATAAAATATTAATTTTCAACAATTGTCACATTAAAAATTTTCTCCATCTATATCCACATAAAATAAATATTTTCTTTATCATAATAATCAATAATTAATTATTCAAAATAATATTACAGTAATCACAAGATCGACAACCGTGCCGCTCCTGTGAAAGAGGGCTTTTCCAATAAGGATTTCTCCTTACCTACAAGCAAGCAATTAGTGACCAAACCTCTCCTTAGATGTAACTTTCTAGACATTGCCAATAATGTTATCTCGATAATATTATTCAAATAATATGAATTATTGATTTGATAATGGAAAATATCGTAATGACAATTATCAAACAATAATAATATAAATATCAATGCAAAGAATTATCAATCAATAAGATAAAATAATGAATAAGAATTATCGTAATAATTATCGAGTAGTGCCTTCTTACGTAAGGATCAATAATTCAATAATACTGCAATAATACCGCAAAGCCATCGCAAACCACGCCAGACATCAGATTTTAACCACCGTAACCCAACAAAGGTTAATTCAGTAATAATTTACGCCGTTATTTATAAAACTCAATCTTTGTCGCTTTCTTTCATCCAACCGCTTTTCCGCATGGGGCCACTAATGATCAAGCACATTGCATTTGAGATTCCCGACAAAAAGAATATTCCACCACCAAACGAATATTCCCCTAATAATAATGAATATTTTATAACCACTTGCTTATTTTGTAAACTTTGCACATTTCACCCATAACCAAAGAATTATATCAAATTAACCCTTATTAATTTAGAATAATGAATAAAGAAAAAATTTTATTTATAATAAGTTGGGGTCTTATTTTATTTATAATAAGTTGGGGCCAAAATTGGTGCAATGCATAAATGGGATGTAGTGAAGTTGATACGGATGCGTCCTCGTAGCACCAAGATGCATGTAAAAAGTATGCGGACTCGCACCGAGTAAATAGACAGTTTGAAGTAGGCTCCTATGTGTTTCTAAATGTATCTCCCTGGAAAGGAAAGATACGCTTTGGAAAGAAGGGAAAGTTAAGTCCAAGGTTTATAGGACTTTTTGAGGTTTTAAAATGGGTAGGAGAGGTAGCTTATATGGTAGCATTACCTCCCGACTTAGAACGAATACATAATGTATTTCATGTCTCTGTGTTACGTCCTTATAAGCCGGATTATAAGCACATAATAGAGTATGAGCTTATTCATATTGAGAAGGACTTAATGTATGAAGAAATGCCAATTCAAATCATTGATAGAAAAGAGTAAGTTATGCGGAACAAAGTTATACCTTCAGTAAAGGTGTTATTGAAGAACCACGATACCAAAGAAGCAACGTGGGAAATTGAAGAAAAGATGAGGAAGGAGTACCCTCAATTATTTGTTTAATGTAAGACGAGATTCTGGGGGCAGAATCCTTATAAGGGGGAAGAATGTAATAACCGAGAAATTCGAAATTATTGTAAAATAATTTTATTTAATTAAATAATGAATAAAATTATATTATATGTTATTATTATGTGTTAATAAGATGAAGGTTCTTCTATAACCTAGATATATCGGAATGTCGTAGTATTTTGACTATGTGGTAGAATTAAAGTGTTTGAATTTCCAAGACGAAAATAAAAGTTTTCTAAGAAATTTTCCGAAAAACACTACACTGATTTCTGCTCGGGAATTATTTTTGAACTTCTGAGAAATACATAACGATAAAATATTAAGGGAAGATGGATTATGTAATAATAATTCACGTATGGCAAACACAGTTTTTCGCCTGCGGACTAAATTCGAGAACGTTAGGGAAAGTAAAGCGTTAATGAGTTAAATGATGATCGTATGATGAATAAGTATTATACGAGGTAATGAATACGAGTATGATACTAGGTATTATACGAGTATGTATGAATGATTATATGTCGTATATGATGAATAAGTATACGAGTTAGCATACGATAATAATACAGAAATTATACATTATAAGTCTTTAAGCCAAATGTATTGGACTTGTAGGATTTGGTAGGAATTATACAAGCCCAAGTGTAGGAATGGTTAAAGTCCAATTGGAATTAATGTTAAAGCCCAATGTTTGTTTAATGCAAGCCCAAAGCATAAGTTAAGTTAATTAAGCCTAAAGCCCAAAGTAAGAACTGAATCCGTGGATCGATCCAATGGGTAAGAGTGACCGATAGGGCAACCCATGTGGGCCCCATGATCACATGGCATCTTCTTAGTGACCAAGTAAAGTGGTTTTACTTGGTGACCAAGAGATGAATATTATGGAGGTGGAGTTAAGGAGGTGGATGGCCTAAAAGTCCATTATACCCTAATTTAGGATTTCCTATAAATAGAAGGAGTGTTAAAATCATTTGTTACTTGTTATTTCACCAACAACTTTTAAGTGCTTATTTGTTAGAGAGAAAAAGTAAGGAAAAACTAGTCTTTCATAGTTGAAGAAGAAAAACCAAGTTGAACTTCAAAGGTAATGATTCTAAACAATGATTCTCCCTCTCTTCAATTGTTAGAGAAGTGAGTAGTGGTAGAACTTATATGTTAAAAAGTAATAAGAATGGCTAATCAATGGACATAAACTTTAATCATCCATGTTTAAGTAATTCATACTTATTTAAGTTATGAACCAAGGAAGAACATGTAAGAACTTATCATGTGTATAACTTAATGAAATATGTTTGGTTAGGATGTTAGTATGATGGAATGAATCCATTTGAAACGATTTAAATATCTTAAGTAACGAAGTTATGGCAAAATTTACTAGATAAGACGATAATCGTCGAAATCGTGAAATTCTCGGAATGGAAGTCAAATTTTAACATTGAACTCGAAAACGTTGGTTTTCGATGGAGAATAGTCCAAGTTTGCATTTTAGAGTTGCAGACTCGAAAATGGTCAAATTCCAACTTCTAACGAAGAAACGAGAGTTGAACGTTCACGAACGTTTATCGTTTTCGTTAAAATGAATTGAAAGGTGAATTCTGAGTTAAAAGATTCAAAAATGTAAAATTTTTACATGAATACTTAGAGCATGTGATTTGTGCGCTAATGGTTTTTGAACGAGCTAATTCAGACTTAAAATGAACAAATTATGAGTCCGGGAAGTTCGTCAACATGAGCCCTATTAGGAGTACGGTGAGTGAAATATAGACGATGAAAAATGCGATGAAGTCGTTCTGCTTAAGACAAAGTATCAACAAAATGTGGGGGACGAGGAATAAAAGTAGCATTGGGAAGGGGAAGGTCCATAAAATCACCAACATATTCGGCCATCTAATTGTATCGAGGCCATTCAGGAATTGGGGAATACATTCTTTGAAAATGTAACTTCTGACCAACGTCATTAAACCTTGTTGCCATAAAATCAGCGAACTCACCAAGTTGATAACTTATAAACTTCATCTCTTGACTCAGTTGGCATGAATTTTGATTAATCTTACGTTGTAGGGCTTCAACCATCTCCACTGTTTGTAATTTAAAACTAGCATGCAAATCAATAAATTCATTTTCCATTCGCGAAAAGTATTGCTGTAAATCATCAGCCCATATGGGCAACTTGCCTTTCTCTAAAACACTAATTCTATGTTTGATATCAACAATATTAGTACGCATAGTTTCTTGGTTTCGAAGAATTTGAGTCAATAAATCTATTACTTCAGGAGATGAAATAGAAGAATTTGGTAAGGTGGATGAGGATGGATTGTCAGATGGTAAATCAGAAGAAACAGAATTATGTGGAATAGGAATAGGATCAGGGACTATCCGAATAAACACACCATCGACAAAGGAAATATGAGATTGTTTCAAGTTGGCAGAATCAACAAATTCATTATGTGACACAATAATTTCATCATCTAGAGGAATTTTAAAATGCTGGAACATTTTGGTAAAGAAACAACCATAAAGAAGACACTTCTTGGATTGACGAATAAAACTAAGCATGTGAGACAACATCATGAGCGAAAATTAAAAGAAACACCCTTAAGAATCGTTGCCACAACCATTAAATCTTGATACATGAAATCTGCACGACCACCAATTCGGGGAAACAGATTGTAACGTATCAATTTGTGCAGAACACAAGCGGTTGGACAAACACAAACTATCTTTGTTTTAAACAGAGAAGATAACGTATGATTATCCATAACAGTACGAAGTTGCTCAAGAGGAGGGAAAGGGATATTTTCAGCACCTTTCAAAGTAAAAGGACATGGACCAGTGGATGGAATATTAAAAATACTCCAAAAATCAACAATAGTTAAAAACAAAGATTTTCCCTTAACAAAAGATGTGTAACAATCACCGTTACACTCAAGATTTGTGTAAAATTGTTGGACCAAATGAGGATACACTTTTGTTGGGGGAAAGAGCATAGCTGTAGCACCTCCTTTCCGAAATAGAAAGAGAGGTTACTTAAACACAACAAAACTGATGAATATATAACAAAACTCTAATCCACAAAAGAATAATCTCATACTGATTAAATGTCTTATGGCAAACCATAATAAATACCACACTGGCTCAAACCACAATCTGAAATAACTATTACAACTCTAAATAAATCAATGTATCATAGCCTAACAAAATATATCAAAACCATTGGATAGAAGGGAGCTCTCGTCACACTTGCCCTTGATCCCCTTGATTAGAGCCAAATGCCCAGTACGGATATAAAATAAAAGAATGATGAAATGAAATAACTAACACAATTTAATGAACTGAAGTGAAATGAACAAAACTAACACAATAAAATAATAGGTTGAGTCAAATGGCTGGGTGTTATTTCATACCGAGCTCAAAACATATAGTAATATACCTTGCCACACAGGAAAGTCAAATAATGCCACACAGGCAATCACACATCGGACTACGCAATCCAGATGCATGCAAAATCAGAAGACGTGTTTGGCACACATCACCACTCCGTAAATGTAATGTATCAGAAAACTAGGGTCGCACCCATACGCCTCCCACAACAAAACACCAAATGGCCAACTCCCAACCGAGCACAAAATGTAGACGCCAGTGGATCGATCACACCGCCACGGAAGTTGTCATGCCTCGGTGCCAAGATGACATACATGTGGTACCCCCACAGGTGGTTATAACTCAGGTATACCCTATGGTATTCTAACATAAATATCATGTCACAACACATGCGACACAATATTAACACAAATGGGTTCTAATATGTACATGTTAACTGAAATGAATCATCCACACAAAGTCTCTAAAATATTTTAACATGTACTTTCTACAACAATCCAAATAAATACAAAAGATGATACACTAGATCAAGAGTACAAACACGAGTTGTAAGTATCAATACCAAGACGAAACTATCACATGAATTTAAGAATGAATAATTATGGGAAACAATAACTAATTTTCAAAACGAGAAACAAAACGGACAAACTTAATTTAATAAGAGGATTGCTGAAGGAGTACAAAATCTGTACCTGGAATCGATAATGCAATACCCAAATTTATATTCCAAATATATTTCTTAAATTCCCTCCGTCCGATCTAATAAAATAATAATAATACAATTATAAGTTACTTAATAATTATAATTTATATTAATATGAAATTAATTTCTCCAATTACATCAATTTTACAAGACAACCCAAATTAAATAATAATTTTTCTTCTAATAATTTATTTTTCTTTTCTTTTATATTTTAACAAATCAGAACCTTAATATATGATATATATATATATATATATATATAATAATGTCAGAAGCCTGCTGCAGGCCTTCAACCAACTTTTTATAAATATATATATAACATCAAAAGCCTGCAACCGTTATTATATATATCAAAAGCAAGCCTGCAACCAACTTTATAAATATATATATATATATATATATATATATATATATATATATATATATCAATCAACTATTAATCAGGTATAAAAGACAAACCTAATGCAAATTCTTTCTTTCTTCAACCCATAATGAATTGCATGAGCCTCCTTCTCTCAAATCTCTCTAACTGGTGCGGCAGCGCTTCTTTTTCAGTGCGTATATATATGACACCCCCAAATCTGGGTAGTTCATTCCCATAAGATTTGGTGTTCACTTTCCATTCATTCATATCTAACTACCCAAATATAATAAAATTAAACCATAAATCCTCCCATTAAAAGGGTTACATCATTAATTCAAAAGTCTCCCAGGTTATCTAACCTTTAATATAAATCAAATGCAGAAATAAAATAATTACATCACATCATTAAATATAAAGTCTATCGTCATGACAATAAATAAATTACAAATTTTCATCACTTATTCATTTTCCCTTTTCCCTTGCTAGTGGTAGGTTCATCAACCTTGTCAACCTTAGCTGCAATGAGTATATATATGCAAGAGTGAGCAAAACTAATGCTCACTGGAAACAGCAATAAATAACAATAGCATAATAAATGCCAACGAATAAGCTCATCAGAGTTGAATAATACTCTGTCAATGATAACCAAAAATTGGAATCAAAATATAAAATGTAACTTAGGGTCACAAGACCATGAACTATGCTCTAGGTTATCAAGTATTTCTACTTTAACCTTTAACAGTCTAAAAGACCATAATCATCATCTATGTCCTAGGTTAACGTGTGTTTTCATCAGAACCTTTAATAGTCTAAACGACTATGTGGACCATCATCTCGTACTCTAGGTGATAAGCCCGTTTGTACTATGTATTGCGCAAACATTTTAACGCCATTGCGTAGCTCTAAAATAATCCCCTGTTATAGGGTTGTTCATCTTAGTTTTAAAGTACAAGTCCGCACCAAAGAAGGTTTGGTTTGGATAGGCTTCAACGGTAATTTGGAGTTTCACGATCATCAACTAAGGGATTAGTTGAATCAACAAGTCTTAACAACAGTACGAGTGATCAATAATAATTTAATGTAAAATGATTAAGAAGCATAGGTGAACCAACTATACATTAAACTCATGCTTAGAAATAACTAAAAAGCATAAGCATTGAATAGAACAACAAATCTTGATTGGACAATAGTAAGCTAAGGCTATGATTAAATAAAGAATTGAATTACCGAACATACATTAACTGATAACAAACTGAAAACAAAGCTTGCTCAACATGATAATAATGTGTGCAAAGTAAATGAAATATGGTAGCTCAATATTAGAAATTAGAGTTCAAAAAATTGCATTCAGTATAAAAGAATGAAACTAAAGAAACTTGCTTAACTATAAACAAGTTAGAATAATTCAACAATGATTAGAATTCAAAACTTGCTCGATAAAATTTTAGAGTAAGGAACTTGCCTCGTGCGTAAGCTATAAATTTACAACTCACGTTCACTTACACATAATATTAGAATCACAATATCTATTAGATAAACTAATATCCACTTTCCCAAAATAAAACTCTCTTTTAAATAAACTTGTTACTTTAGTACAACTTTTACTTTACACTATATGTGTAACGATCGAGAAATTCGGATCCTTTGTAAAATAATTTTATTTAATAAAATAATGAATAAAATTATACTCCTTGTTATTATTGCGTGATAGTAAGATGAATGTCGTTCTATAACCTAGAAACGTCAGAACTTAGGAGTATTTTGAATACGTGAGAGAATTAAAGTGTTTGAATTTTTAGGACAAAAATAAAAGTTTTTCGAGAAATTTTCCGAAAAACACTATTCATCAATTTCTGCTCAAGAATTATTTTTGAACTTCCGAGAAATACGTAATGATAGAATGTCGAAGTGAATTGGATTATGTAATAATAATTCAATTATGGAAAACATAATTTTTTGCATGCGAACGTAATTCGAGAATGTCAGGAAAATAAAGCGTTAGAAGTTATTGAAATGATCGTATGATGTATATGTGACACCTCCAAATCTAGGTACTTCATTCCCACAAGATTTGGTGTGCACGTTTCATACATTCATACTATCTACCCAAATAAAATAATATTTAAACCATAAATCCTCCCTTTAACTAGGGTTACATCATTAATTCAAAAACATCTCAGGTTGTCTAACCTTTAAACATCATATAAGTGCGAAAATAAAATTATTACATCACATCATTATTTAAGAGTCTATCCTTATAACAATAAAATGAAATTACAAGTCTTCATCACTTATACATTTTTCCCTTTCCTTTGCTAGTTGAAGGTTCATCTACCTTTTTCAACTTTAGCTGCAATGAGTGTAAAAATATGCAAGAGTGAGCAAAACAATTGCTCACTAGATATAATAATGAATCAATAAGACTGAAATAACTGCCAACGAATAGGCTTATCAATACTGAATAGTACTCTATCAATGATAATCAAAGACTGGAATCAATATATGGAATATATAAAACTGAGGGTCATGAGACCACGAACTATGTCCACAGTTGCAAGTAATCTTTTAACTCCAACTTTAACAGTCATAAGACTATATGGACTCCTCGCATTTAGGGGGATCAAATTTCTTCGCATAATATATATTATGCACAACATTTTAACGCTTACGCTGTAAGTTATCCCCTATAATAGGTTTTTCATCTCAAAGATTTAGAATACGAGTCCGCACTAAAAGTAAGTTTGGTTTGGATAAGTTTCAAGGTAATTTAGAGTTTACTTAACATCAACTAAGGATTAGTTGAATAAAACTGTAAAAACATTATGCTATGGAATAATTCATAAGTGAATCAACATTATGTACTAAGGTCACGCTTTAGGAATAATCTAAGAGCATAAGTATTGAATAATGTAACATACTTTGCTTTGAACAATGTTAAGCTAAGGTTAAAACCTTATTTAGAGTTGAATCTTAAGCATGCATAACAAATAATAAGTTGAATGATAAAACTTGTTCAACATTAGTGTGTTAGAATGTAGAAATTTGCATGCTAATTAACAAGTTAAAGATTGGCTCAAAATCAAGAGATAAGGTTTAGGAGCTTGCACGATATAATTAGGGTTAAAAAACATGCACAAAGAAAGCTTAGAGTTAGGAAAACTTGCTCAAAGATAGTTTAGATACTTGCATAATTATAAAAGTAGAGTTAGAGAACTTGCCTCGTGCGTAGGTTAAACAATCACTACTCACTTTCACCACAAGTCCTACACATACCATATGTATTGACAATACACATTAGTTACACTAACATTACCTTCATGAGTTGCTTTCTTACTTTTAGTATAGCTACTAACTAAGTTTAAGTTTAAACAACATCGCATCTTTTCATGAACATTACTTTTTAGCTTTATTACAACTACTTAAGTGATCATGTCATTGCACCACATACACATTACCAAGTTTATACAACATACTATTACATGTCCAACATGTTATCATTAAGTTATACTAACACACAAAGGATTGCACTTGCATTCGCGCATCCCGACGCCCTCCGATTGGCTCCA
The DNA here is from genome assembly GCA_020205605.1 of Panax ginseng. NCBI lineage: Eukaryota > Viridiplantae > Streptophyta > Magnoliopsida > Apiales > Araliaceae > Panax > Panax ginseng. Next base: position 49,316,580 of record CM035134.1, read on the forward strand.
AATACACAATAGTCCTAAATATGGCCATTTTGACCCTTCATAACTATTTCAAATTGAAAACCTTAAAGAATAAAAGTTATAGGCCTATTCGTCCTCTTTTTGAATCATCTTGAATCACCTCAATCGGAGATCATATGAAAACTTTATGGCCATCTTACTACAGGAGATTAAAACTGCTCTATCCTGCATTACTTTTTCCAAATAATAGCGAGACAAAGGGCACTCGAGCACGAATTTCAAATAATAAGGCATGAATTTCAAATACCAAGCCAAGTTCTGGCTATTTTTGGCACTAAGGCGCGAAAATTAGAGCTGGGGCGCCAAAACTTACAGAACCCAACCACGAAGAACAGAATAACTAAATTCTGGACAAATTAATACTTCTAACATCTAAATTAAGACGTAAAACTTATATAGATTACTCATAAACATTTATTTATCATACATATACCAATTTAAAGCAATTAAACAACAATTTCAGAAAATTTAAATCCTTGAAAGCACTGTTTTTAAGCCAACTCCATTGTTGACGTTGTTTCAAGGTTTAACACTGTAAACCACAATTATCCAACGAATTCATTCCTTTGAACTACGTTCTCATCAAGTTCTTACCCAATTAACATACATAAGGTTCAATTTCATAATTTCACAATTAACATATACTAATTTTGATATTTCTATACATTACATTCATACATGAATGTTTACTGTAAAAACAATTTCCCTTCTTTTTGAACGTAATCTAGCATACAACACCTATATACATATAGACATACTAGTGATAACAATTACAATTACACATATTATCATAACCAATTATAACACACAGTTTACAGAAAATTTTGTAAAACTTTATACACAGTGAGTGCACCTCAAGAACATATAGACTTAGAGATTATAGGCTTATAAAATATATACGTTAAGGTTATGTAACATACCTTTTTTTTGTTGCTTAAGAAATCCTTGCTAAACCACTGAAACTGCTAGTAATCCTTAGGCTTTCTCTCAATTCTCAATTCTTTGCACTCTCAGACTTAGTCAAGTATGCGTAAAGAGAACTGATATGGCCAAGCGTAAACATAAAACTGCTAAAATCTAAATACGCATACTAATTGTTATGACAGTTACAAAAATAAACGTATATATTATATTTAATTTATTTATTTTATTTAAATTCAAAAATTAGAAATCCCAAAATCCATAAGGCTTTGTCTGGCAAAACCCTTTAAAAAAAAATAAACATTTAATATCTTAAGCCTTGTTTGGCAAAAACCAAATTAAACTCCCTTTAATTTATTTTATTAAACCATTTTAATAAACCATATAAAACATTTATAACATATTTATTTGTCACACTTTATTTAATTAAGTTTTCATACTTAATTTATTTAATTTTAATAACAATTTATTGAATAAATCATTTAATCATTATAAACTCTCTAACTTAATTATTAAATTAAATTAGAATATTATCTCATAATAATTTAATTTCTTAGCTCCTTAATTATTTACTTAACAAATAATTAACCAATCAAGTCAAATCACATTAAATATTTATTCAACAATAACCACATCCATTAAATATTTATATAACCCAATAAATATTTAAAAATTATCATTAAAATTTTGGATTGTTACATCCTTTCCTCCTTACAAGGATATTGTCTCTAGAATCACAACTCAAACAAATCATTCGTCACATTCTTCCCTACTTACAAAGATTCTGTCCCCAGAATCGAAGACACAGATTAAACAAATAACTCAGGATAATTCTTCATCATTTCTGCTCCGAGTTCCCACGTAGCCTCTTCGACATTGTGGTTCCTCCATATCACCTTCACAGAAGGTATCACTTTATTCCTGAGCACTTGTTCTTTCCTATCTACTATCTGGATAGGAATCTCTTCATAAGACAAGTCTTTATCAAACTGCAATGGTTCGTACTCGATCACATGCTTGTAATCGGGTTTATACGGTCGCAACACTGACACATGAAAAATATTGTGCACATGTTCCAACTCAAGAGGTAAAGCTACTTCGTAGGCCACCTCTCCCACTCTTCGTAGAATTTTGAAAGGTCCAATAAACCTTGGGCTGAACTTTCCTTTCTTGCCAAAATGAATTTTCCCCTTCCAAGGAGAAACTTTCAGGAACACAAAATTTCCTACGTCGAATGCACGATCTTGTCTGTGCTGATCAACATATTTCTTCTGTCTGTCTTGAACAGCTACCAACCTTGCTTTGATGAGTTTGATAACTTCAACGGTCTGTTATACTAGTTCTGGGCCTAACAGTTGACGTTCACCAACTTCATCCCAACATAGTGGAGTTCTGCACTTCCTGTCGTATATCGCCTCATATGGCGGCATACCAATGCTTGCGTGGTAACTGTTGTTGTATGCAAATTCCACCAACGGTAGATGATCATCCCAGTTTCCTTTGAAATCCATGATGCACGCTCTAAGCATATCTTCTAGCATTTGAATTGTTTGTTCGCTTTGCCCGTCAGTTTGCGGATGATATGTTGTGCTCATCTTCAGTTGCGTTCCCATGCCTTCTTGTAGTGTTTTCCAGAAATTTGATGTGAACCTTGGATCTCTGTCTGATACAATTGACACTGGAACTCCATGTCTTGAGATGATCTCTTTAACGTATAACTTTGCCAAATGATCAAGATTAAATCTAATCTTTATTGGCAAAAAGTGTGCATATTTTGTCAATCTGTCCACTATCACCCATATCACATCGTATCCTTTCTGAGTCATTGGAAGACCTACCACAAAATCCATTGTGATATGCTCCCACTTCCATTCTGGTATTTCCAACGGTTGAAGTAATCTGCTCGGTCTTTGATGTTCCACTTTCACTTTCTGACATGTCAAACACTTTGCAACGCATTCTACAACGTCTCTTTTCATATTTGGCCACCAAAAATGTTGCCGCAAATCTTGATACATTTTCGTACTTCCCGGATGAATAGAATATCTTGAGTTATGCGCTTCCGTCAAGATTTCTTCTTGAATTTCTTGAACTGCTGGAACCCAAATTCGTCCCTCGAATCTTAGCATTCCAGCAGTATCGACCTGGTACTTCAATTTTTTACCCTCGACCACGCTTTTCTTTATTTTTCCGCATTCTTCATCTTGTAGTTGTGCGTTCCTCACCTTTCCACCAAAGTTGGACTAGCTTCTATCTGGTAAAATTTTTCATTAGATTCTTTTGGAAATTTGATTTCCAACTCTAGCCTTGCCATTGCTGAAATGAGCTCCTCCTTATCGGTTAACAACATTAACTTCTCTCGGCCTTTCCTACTCAAGGCATCTGCAACTACATTTGCTTTTTCTGGATGATAAAAGATCTCGCAATCGTAATCCTTTATCAATTCCATCCATCTCCTTTGCCGCATATTCAAGTCCTTTTGAGTGAAGATATACTTCAGACTCTTATGGTCTATGTAGATCTCACATTTTTCTCCATAGAGATAGTGTCTCCATATCTTTAAAGAAAACACTACTGCTGCCAACTCTAAATCATGAGTCGGATACCTTTTCTTGTAGTCTTTTAGTTGCCTTGATGCATACGCAATAACCTTCCCATTTTGCATAAGGACACAACCTAATCCTTTGTATGAAGCATCACTATACACTACAAAATTTCTTGTATTACTTGGTAATGACAACACAGGTGCCACACTTAGCCTCTTCTTCAATTCTGTAAAACTTTTTGCACATTTTTCTATCCAAACAAATTTTACAGATTTTCTTGTCAAATTTGTCAACGGAGTGGCAATCTTGGAAAAATCTTGAATAAATCGTCTGTAATAGCCTGTCAATCCCAAGAAACTTCTCACTTCTGATGGTGTTCTTGGTTGTTCCCAATTTATCACAGCTTCGACTTTTAATAGATCCAATGAAAGCCCATCCTTATCGATTACCTGTCCAAGAAATTGTACACGTTCTAGCCAAAATTCACATTTAGAGAATTTCGCGTACAACTTTTCTTTTCTTAACGTCTCCAACGTCAAACATAAGTGTTCCACATGTTCTTCTTGAGATTTAGAGTACACCAAAATATCATCAATGAACACCACCACAAGCTTGTCTAAAAATGGTTTAAACACCCTGTTCATCTAATCCATGAACGCTGCAGAGGCATTTGTCAAACCAAAAGATATTACCAAAAATTCATAATGTCCATACCGAGGTCGGAATGTCGTCTTCGGTACATCCTCCTTCCTCACTTTCAGTTGATGATACCCACTTCTCAAATCTATTTTTGAGAAATATCTAGCACCCTTTAATTGATCAAAAAAGTCATCTATTCTTGGCAACGGATACTTGTTCTTAATAGTGACCTTGTTTAATTCCCTATAATCAATGCAAAGACGCATTGACCCATCCTTCTTCTTCACAAATAACACCGGTACTCCCCACGGTGATACGCTCAGTTGAATATACTTCTTATCTAACAGTTCTTGCAGCTGCACCATCAATTCTTTCATCTCTACCGGAGCCATTCTGTACGGGGCCTTCGATATCGGAGCGGTTCCTAGCGCTAAGTCGATCATGAATTCAATCTCTCTGTCATGCGGAAGTCCAGGCAAATCTTTTGGAAACACATCCACGAATTCCCTAACCACTGGTATTTCCTCCAGTTTCACACCCTTCTCCTTTTGAGTATCGACTATGTAGGCTAAGTACCCTACACGCCTTTTTTACTTAACAACTTCTTGGCTCGTGCATCATCGTCGACATTTCATTTGTCTAGGCAATTTGCTACCATGAAAAACTACCTTTAACGGAGTCATAAGGTTTACACACTTCTTTTGGCAATCAATTATCGCTCCATAATTGAATAACCAATCCATTCCCAATATCACGTCAAACTCTCCAAGTTTTATCGGGATTAAATCTACTTTCATGACATTCCCTTTAATGTTCACCCTACAATCCTTGTATACAACCCTAACAGGAATCACTTCTCTATTCACAATTTCTATGTTTAAAGGGAAATTCAACTCTTCACTAGGTATTTCTAACCTCTTAGGAAATTCATCAGATATAAATGAGCAAGTAGCACCCGAATCAAATAATACATATGCATTTATATCATTGATTGGGATAATACCTGACACGACATCCTTTGAATTTATCGCATCCCCGCACGTCATGTCAAGGTTTTGGTCAGGCTTATTTGTTGATGTTGGCCCAAAGAATACTGTGGTACCTCCACTAGCATTTCCCTTGCTTTCATTTACCTCACCAGATCTCTTCTTAGGGCATTCACGAGAAAAGTGACCTTTGGACCTGCACGTGAAGCAAACATTCTTCTTAGGTTGATTGCAATTTGGGGCGATGTGACCCTCCTGGCCACAGTTAAAGCATACTCATTTCCCCATCAAGCATACACCCTTGTGAAACTTTTCGCATGTAGCACATGCTTCGAACTTCTTCTTTTGCTGGCTTCCTTGCTGATTTCTAGCTCCCACACTTGCATTCCACTTCCTCTTCATATTGTTGTTCCCATTTCCACCGTTACCACCACCACCATTCTTAACTTCACCTTCGTTCTTCTTCTTCCTCTCGCTTCGTTGTGTTTTTTGTCTGCCGCCTCCACCACTCTCAGTGAGAATTGCTTTCTCCATTATCTGCAAAACATTTTCAAATTTGAACAGGAGACCATACTTTGCATAACTAGAGCTTCAGTCCCTGTTCAAACCTATTCGCCTTGCGTTTGTCTGTGCTGACTTGATATGGCGCAAACCTCGCCAACTCGTTGAATCTTGCGGCATACTCCGACATCGACATCGTTCCCTGCTTTAGTTCCAAAAACTGAACCTCTAGCCGACTCTTCGAACTCTCTAGGAAATAGGTCTCGAAGAACAACTCCTTAAACCTATCCCAGGTCATCACTCCTGGTCCTTCCCAAGTTTTGTTGGCCTGCCACCAATAATAAGCCTCTTCTTTCAACATGAATGTTGCAAAAGCAGTCTTATGCTCCTCCCCTACCCTAGCGACATCAAATACCTTCTCTATCTCCACAATCCAAGTATGTGCCTCAACTGGATTCATGGACCCACGAAATTTAGGTGGTCCGACCGCCTTGAAATCCTTGAACGTTGTACCTTGATTTTGAGGTTGATTCTGCAACACTCCTGTTAGTAACGTTATGAATTGCTGAACTGGATTATCTTTAGTATTATTGTTATTAGTTCCTGCAGTGGCTCTTTGTCGGGGTGGTTGACGTCTTGGAGGCATTTTCTGTTAAAAATACACTCATTAGATTCTACTCAACCTTTAAAGTACTGTATACTTAAGTTGCACATCATAAGAGATTATCACATAACACTTTGAATAAAATAAAATAATAACTTTTATTCATTCATAATCTTTTAAAAACATCAAAACAATAGCATCACTGCTATTTACATTACTTTCCTGAACTATAACAGTTTCAGGATAACATCATCATCATCTATCCCATTGGTTATATAATACCCGGGATTTACAATTTATTCACTCCCTAATCATATATCAGGTACATTCCCTACTAAGATACTGCGTAGCCTTACGACGCTCTTCCACCATAATTCGAGTCATTGTTCGACGATCTAATATGAACGATGGCAGCGTCTCAAACTGAATTAGATAACCCATGACCCGATCTTGAACTCGATTGATCACAGTGTTGAATACATTATTCATCTCTTCCATCTTCATTCTCTTTTCTAGTGCGTTCCTCTCTGCCATCCTGGCTCGCTGATAAGTTTCCTCATACGCGTCTTCGGTTCTTGCCCTCTTGGTAGATTCCTCTTTCAGCTTATTCTCCAATTCTGCAATCTTCTCTATCAGTTTCTCATTTTCCCCTTCCATGTGGATCAGCTTCTCTTCAACGTTGTTCAGACATTCATCTCGATCCTGGATCTTGTTGTCCTTCTGTGCCATCGAGGTCTGTTGTTCAGCTACTATCTCTTGCAACTCCTCGACGGTCAAACACCTCATCGTACATACGGACAGCAATCGAGTTAAGTGGAAGCTCTTCTCCCTCGTTCTCCTAATCCGATTATAGAAGCTCCACGGGGTCCTCCTCATTTATCTCTATCTCATCATCCTCATCAAGTACTCTCTCATGCTCAACTACAGTGACCAACGAAGATGCTTCCCGTGGCAGTAGCTGTTCCCAAATAACCTGAATATCTCGAGGCTCCTCCTCTCTAGTCATCTGGAATCCTTCCTCCCTAGCCTGACTGGATCCTCCTACATTAGCCATCCTGTCAACCAAATTTTTAAGTTAAATTACTAATCATCACTACTCGACACTCACGAGCACATAAGTTATAATCACATAAGCACATGAGTATTTTATTACTTCTTCCTTAAACTCGATAAGAGTCATCACTATCTTTCAAAGGTTACTTTCTAAGGCTTTTTCCCACCTAAGGTTCATAACCTAAAGCTTTAATACCAACCTATGACACCCCCAAATCTAGGTACTTCATTCCCATAAGATTTGGGGCGCGAATTTCAGCGCTGGGGCACAAAGTTCTTTGCTATTTTTGGCGCTGAGGCGTGAAAATCAGAGTTGGGGCGCCAAAATTTACAAAACCCAACCACGAAGAACAGAATAACTAAATTCTGGACTAATTAATGCTGCTAACATCTAAATTAAGACGTAAAATTTATATAGATTACTCATAAACATTTACTTATCATACATATACCAATTTAAAGCAATTAAACAATAATTTTAGAAAATTTAAATCCTTGAAAGCACTGTTTATAAGTCAACTCCATTGGTGACGTTGTTTTACAAGGTTTAACACTGTAAACCACAATTATCCAACGAATTCATTCCTTTGAACTACGTTCTCATTAAGTTCTTACCCAATTAACATACATAAGGTTCAATTTCATAATTTCACAATTAACATATACTAATTTTGATATTTCTATACATTACGTTCATACATGAATGTTTACTGTAAAAACAATTTCTTTTCTTTTTGAACGTAATCTAGCATACAACACCTATATACATATAGACATGCTAGTGATAAAAATTACAATTATTCATATTATCATAACCAATTATAACACACAGTTTACAGAAAATTTTGTAAAACTTTATATACAGTGAGTGCACCTCAAGAACACAGAGACTTAGAGATTATAGGCTTGTAAAATATATACGTTAAGGTTATGTAACATACCTTTTTTTTGTTGCTTAAGAAATCCTTGCTAAACCACTGAAACTGCTAGTAATCATTAGGCTTTCTCTCAATTTCTCTCAATTCTCAATTCTCTGCACTCTCAGACTTAGCCAAGTATGCATAAAGAAAAGCGATATAAAGTCGTAAACATAAAATCGCTAAAATCTAAATACGCATACTAATTGTTATGACAGTTACAAAAATAAACGTATATATTATATTTATTATTTTAATTTATTTTATTTAAATTCAAAAATTAGAAATCCCAAAACCATAAGGCTTTGTTTGGCAAAACCCTTTAAAAAAAATAAACATTTAATATCTTAAGCCTTGTTTGGTAAAAACTAAATTAAACTCCCTTTAATTTATTTTAATAAACCATATAAAACATTTATAACATAGTTATTTGTCACACTTTATTTAATTAAGTTTTCATAGTTAATTTAATAACAATTTATTGAATAAATCGTTTAATCATTATAAACTCTCTAACTTAATTATTAAATTAAATTAGAATATTATCTCATAACATTTAATTTTCTTAGCTCTTTTATTATTTACTTAACAAATAATTAACCAATCAAGTCAAATCACATTAAATATTTATTCAACAATAACCACATCCATTAAATATTTATATAACCCAATAAATATTTAAAAATTATCATTAAAATTCTGGATTGTTACAGTATATATTGTACGAGGTATTGAATACGAAGTATGATACGAGTATGTAAGAAGGATGAGATATCGTATATTGTGAATTAATATACAAAAGACAATACGAGTATAATACGTAGAGAATATGTAATAAGATTTTTAGCCAAATGAATTGGACTTGTAGGATTGTTAGCAATTGGTAGAGTCCAATGGAATATAATGTGCAAGCCCAAGTGTGGGAAATGTTAAAGCCCAAGTGGTTATTAAGGTAAAGTCCAAAACAAATTAATGCAAGCCCAAAATGAATAAGCTAAGCTAATTAAACTAAGCCCAATTAATGATCCAATGGGTAAAGCTTGATCCATGGGGCAATCCATGGGCGAACTTGGTGACCAAGAACTTTGAGTGGTGACCAAGATATTAGTGTAATGACCAAGCAAAGGATATGATTTGTGTTGGCCAAGTTAACTTAATTAAGAAGTAATGAATAGTAAGGAAGTTAGTTTAAGGAGGTGGGATGTGGCTTTTGACCATTATGCCCTAACTTAGGAAATCCTATAAATAGAAGGCTTTGGATTTCATTATTGCTTGTTCATTTTCATCCAACACAAATAACTGAAGTGTTAGACAGAATAAGCACTTATAATGTAAGATCCCAAATAATTAATAAATGAAATTTAATTTCCTCTAATTATTATTTTGAAATAGTAAGGGTTGATGTGATTAATGTGGATAGTTACGGGTAAAATAAGCAAATATTTCAAAATAAGCAAGTGGTTATAAAATATTCATTGTTGTTTGGGAATATTCGTTTTGGTCGTGGAATTTTCATCTCGTCGGGGAATATTAAATGCAACGACGCAGCGCATATGTGTGGGGCCCCATAACGAAAAAAAGCGATTGGAGGAAGAAAATGACAAATATAAGTTGTTTAAAAATAATTGGCTACAGAAGTTGTTACCGCTTATACCTTTGTTGAATACCCGTGGTTAAAACACGATGTCTGCGTTGTTGAACAAGAAGCACGCAGTATTGCACCAATTATTGACTCTTACGTAAGAAGGCACTACTCAATAATGGTTACAGTAATTACTGTTCAGTGTTTTATTTTATTGATTCAATAATTGCTGCGTTGATATTTTATATTGCTGTTGTTTTAATAATTGTCATTACACAGTATTTTTCATTGTCGAAACAATAATTCATATTATCTGAATAATATTATTAGATAACATTATTGGCAATGTCTAGAAAGTTCTGTCTAAGGAGAGGTTTGGTCACCTAATTGCGCCGCCAAGATGAGGAGAAATTCTTATTGAAAGCCCCTTTCCTGTGAACCGCCTCACGGTTGTCAATATTGTGATTCTGTAATATTATTTGTGAATAATTAATTATTGATTCATATGATGAGGAAAATATTGATTTTATGTGGATATAGATGGAGAAAATTTTTAATGTGACAATTGTTGAAAATTGAAATTTTATCTTTTTCTGATAAAATAATTCATTTAAATATATATATTATTATATTTTAATAATATAATAATGGTGATATTTTTACAACGAATGTGGGATATATGAGTATACGAGGAGGAAGAGTATTTTTGTTGCAATAAATGTTTAAAACATGTTAAACATGCTCTGGGGACCCCATTTATTGGTGAAATTTGAGTATAGCCTCTAAAATCACCCGTTGGTGGATTTCGGTCAATTTCTGTTGGAAATTTGGAAAACTTTCTTCTGCAAAGTTGTAGAGAATTGAATTTTCTATAAAAACTCATGAGATTCGAATTTTCTGATAAAAGGGCTATTTATTATGAATTATTGAAGTTCAAGTCTCAAAATAATTGATTTTTGGAAGTTTAAATTATTTTAAATTAGAAAAACATTTTTTTATTTTTTTCTAGAAGGTTGGCATGTGTGAATTGCTGAGATTAAGATTTCAAGGAATACATATAATATTTTATATATATTAATATTATATTAAATTTTACGCTTTGTGTTCTAAGCAATTTCCTATAAATAGTGCTTAGGTTAGAATTGAAAATCACACCGAAATCAAGTTTTCTCTCTATATTATCGAGTTTATTCTTGTGAGTATTTTGAGTATACTTTGAGTATTGCTATACGGTGAAAGTTCAAGATATAGTCTATATCCAAAGATTCCAGCTTAAATCTTGATCTTTCGAGGTAAGGATATTTTTTTTTTCGTAATGATATTATTTCTTCAATATCATTATCTTTGAGATATTGATCTGAAGTTTTTTTATCAAATTTGGAACTTTTGGTGTCTGAGTTACTATTCACGATACTGGCACTATTCACGATATCTGACATTATTCACGAATACGGCATTATTCATCGAAAAATAAAAAAATTTTCCTTTTTTGTCCGAATATCTATTCTCGATACTAGCTTTGATTGTATCCATGTTTTGATCATTCTTGAATTTTACACCACTATGATTATTTTTGAGGTATTTTTGGACGTGGATAAAACGAAATACTTAATCCTTAATCCTTAATCCTTGTCATTTTGTTTCACCGGATTCGCTTTCTTTAAAAATATTTTCATCATCCTCGTCTTAAATGATGATATTATTGAATATCTTTGGCACCAGAGTGCAAAGATGAATGATTTATGATGAATATCTTTGGCTTGTAGTGCAAAGATGAATGATTTCTGATGAATATCTTTGGCCTGTAGTGCAAAGATGAACAGGTGTTTAGATGAACATGACCAATCGTGAATGTCCTTGGCACAGTAGTGCAAGGATGAATATTTGATCCCGATATATATATTGATTGATGCTACAGGGGATAAAAATAGATTTATGAACTTTAAAATTCATACATAGAAGATAGTAGTTTGCATTCTCTACTTAACTCTTCTAATGAATTATTATTTCAACTGCGAATATTGATTTAAAACTTGTTGTCTATTGTATTCTATTATATTTTTCCTGTTGAAGACTAACGATAATTTTTTTGTATATTATCTTAGTCATAATATTCTTTATCGGGCTAGTCGAGCTCACCCTTTTCCTTTTTGTTCCATTTTTCTTCTCGTAAGGCGAGAATATAGCAAGTACGAAGTCTGGGTATGGAATGAAAGTTCTAGGAGAGTTGTTTAGTAGTTCTCACCATTGTTGTAAAATAATGTATCAATAATTATGATGAGGATTTATTTGTATGTGGATATTGTCTAGATGGCAATATCTCAGTATCTAAACTCACAGCTTTTACTATTGTAATAATAAAGTTGTAGTTGTTTCGCACATGCAGTGTATTGACAACTCGTAATAGGGATGTAGACCTATTTTGGGGTGTCACAGGTTGGTATCGAGCTTAGGGATATGATCTCCGGCGGAGATCTGGAATAGAACTAGGAGGGAGAGACGAGTAAATCTTTCGCTAGTGTGTCCTACCTAAGCTTATTTGATAGTTGGTCAGTATATAGGGATATTATGTGATATATTGATTTCTTTAATTAACCCTTGTTTTATGACAGTATTTGAGAATGTCGACTGAGAATATTAACAATGGAAATGAGACCGTGGAGACGCCAGTACTCACCAACGAGGAGAACGTGCAACAGGCTGGCAATGTTCCTCCTGTGAACAACACCATTGAAAGCGATGATGAACGAGGGGATATTTAGAAGCTTTTTGCGCTTCATAAAAAATCGCATTTAGGAGACTCGTGTTCAAAACATAGGAGGAAATGATAGCAATTCACGGGTTGTCACAAAATGAGCGATTCAAAGTTGGGACCACCGAATTTAAGGGAAAGCCGGATCCGATCATGGCGAAAACATGGGTCAAGCAAATTACCAAGATATTCGATGTCTTGGGATGCACAGAGAAACAGAAGGTTCCATTCGCCACCTTTATGTTCCGTGGCGAAGCGTACATCTCTTTGGTGGGAGTCGTGAAGCGTACCCATCCACCGCTTCGGCCAAAGATGTCTTGGGAGACGTTTGAGAACTATTTAATGACAAATACTTTCACGAAAGTGTTCGTCATATGAAGGAAGTGGAGTTTATTAGATCGAGCAGTAACAACATGACGGTGTCTCAAAGACGAGGCGAAATTTGCAGAGTTATCTGTGTTTGCACCTCATTTGGTGGAGAATGAGGAACGATGACGCGGATGTTTCGAGAGGTTTGAAACCCGCATACGTCAAGATCTCATCTCTCATAAATTTTCTCTATTCGATGTTGTTAATGTGGCTCAATTGTTAGAGCGAGATAATGAGTACAACCAACCGAGGTACCACAATCGAGGATCATACCGGAGATAGCGATCAACAAAACAACAATAATCAAAGTGGAGAAAGAAAAGGCGACAAAATGGTAACCACTCTGGTGGTAATCATGGCCATGAAAATAGAAGAAGCGAGTCAGGAGGAGATTTTAAAAAGAGGAGATTCAACAACGACCATGTGAAGACGACAGTGCCAGCAGCAACTGGTTCCAAGGGAGGAGAACGACCACCGGTCATATGCTATAAATGCGGAAAAGAGGGACATATCAGTCCAAACTGCCCACAGCAGTTCCAGGTATGCTATAATTGTGGAAAGGAAGGACATATCGCTCGAGATTGCACGGTAGCGAAACCTAGTTCAGTGAGGACGGTGAATCAAAAGATCATCCTAGAAAAGTCAAAGTCAACGGTTCCTGGAAGAGCGTTTGTTGTGACTGGTCAAAATGCGAGGAACCCAAACGAGGTGATCACGGGTAAGCTATTTATAAATTCTTGTGAAGTTTATACTTTACTAGATACCGGTGCTACCCATTCATTTATCTCTCCTGCTTGTGCTCAACGTTTAAACTTGACTCCGGAGAAATTAGACTTTGACCTATCTGTGGAAACTCCGTTAGAGAAAAACTTTCATCACATCCACTGTTTATAAATCTTGTCTAATCCATGTTGGCACCCTTATCTTACCTGTTGACCTTATCTCTTTAAAGATACTTGCTTTTGATGTGATTTTAGGGATTGATTGGTTAACTACTCATCATGCCAAAATTGATTGTTTTCGTAAGGTTGTTAGCTTTCATATTCCTAAACAACCTGTTGTTCGAATTCAAGCAACTAAACCATTAAAATCAATCACCTTTGTCATATCTAATCATAAAGCTATTCGCTTATTAAAAAACGGATGTCAAGCTTTCTTAGCCCATGTTATGGATTTGAATAAAGACACGCCAAAATTGAATAATATTCTGTTGTTATTAACTTTCCGACGATTTCTGAAGAACTTCCTGCCTACCCCGTAACGTGAAGTTGAATTCTTTATTGACCTTGAACCTGCAGTACAAAGCCCATTTCTAAAACCCCATATCGAATGGCTCCTATTGAACTTCAGAGTTAAAGGTCCAACTCACAGAGTTGTTGGACATTGGTTTCATTCGGCCCTAGTACATCTCCTTGGGGTGCTCTGCTTTTATTTGTAAAAGAAGAAAGACGGGAGTATGCGACTTTTGTATTGACTATCGGAATTGAACCATGTCACTATCAAGAATAGGTATCCTCTACCTCGTATTGATGACTTGTTTGACCAGTTGCAAGGAGCACAATTCTTTTCAAAAATCGATCTTCGTTCTGGATATCATCAGCTGAAGATTAGAACTGAGGATATTCCAAAGACTGCCTTTAGAACTCGGTACGGGCATTATGAATTCTTAGTTATGTCTTTCGGATTGACTAATGCTCCTGCGACTTTCATGGATATGATGAACCGAGTATTCAAAGAGTATTTGGATCAGTTCGTTGTTGTCTTTATTGATGACATCCTCATATATTCCAAAAGCCGTGAAGATCATGAGCACCATTTGAAGCTGGTACTCCAAAGGCTTCGTGAAAATAAGCTTTATGCCAAGTTAAAGAAATGCGAGTTCTGGCTTGAGGAAGTAGCATTTCTTGGGCATGTGGTGTCAAAACATGGAGTATCTGTTGACCCGGCGAAGATTGAAGCAATACAAAGTTGGGAGCAACCAAGTTTGGTGGATCAAGTACGTAGCTTTTTGGGCTTAATGGGTTATTATCGGAGATTCGTGGAAGGGTTTTCTAATCGCTACTCCATTAACTCATCTAACTCGGAAGGATAAAAATTCGCTTTGGAGCGAAGAGTGCGAGAAGAGTTTCCAAGAGCTTAAAAGGAGACTTATTTCGACTGTTCTAACAATACCATCTGGTTCGGATGGATTTGTTATCTCATGACGATGCTTCCAGCAAAGGGTTAGGATGTGTTCTCATGCAACGTGGGAAAGTCATAGCCTATGCCTCATGACAACTTAAAGAATATGAGAGGAATTATCCTACTCATGATCTAGAGTTAAGCAAAGCCGCTTTGTTGCTAAAGATCCGGAGGCACTATCTATATGGAGAGAAAGTGGAGATATATTCGGACCATAAAAGCCTTAAATATTTCTTCACTCAAAAGAACTTAACATGCGGCAAGCAATGACGTTGGCTCGAGCTATTGAAAGACTACGACCACACTATTCAATACCATCCCGAAAAGCGAACGGGTAGCCGACGCGTTGAGTAGAAGATCATATGCGAGAACGAAAAGCGATGATGTCAAATATACTCATAGAGCCAACTTTAATAGAAAAAGTTAAGGTTGCTCAAGCCACCGAATCGGAAATGATGCATATGAAGAAGAAAGTACAAGAAGGAGCTATTCCTAAGCGAGAATTGATGAAGAAGGAATACTTGAGTCCACCTGCACTTTGTGTTCCTAACGATTACGATTTGAAGTACAAGATTATGATGGAGGCACACAATACACCATTTGCAATCCATCCGGAAGTACTAAAATGTATCGTGATCTTCACATACATTTTGGTGGAACAATATGAAGAGAGAGATTGCAAAGTTTATCTCAACATGTTTAACTTGTCAACGGTAAAGGCGAGCATCAAGTGCCTAAGGGACCATTGCAACCACTTGAGATTCCGAAATGGAAGTGGGAACACATTACCATGGATTTCACATGGACTTCCACGGTTTCTCAAGGCATAAATGCTATTTGGGTTATTGTTGATAGATTAACCAAGTCCGCTCATTTCTTGCCAATACGGAGACTTATTCCCTTGAACGTCTTGCTCAAATGTACGTAAATGAGATTGTGAGATTGCATGGCATGCCAAGATCCATAGTTTGGATCGTGACCCAAGATTCACTTCAAGATTTTGGGTTAGCTTGCAAAAAGCTATGGGTACGGATTTAAGATTCGATTCGGCATACCATCCTCAAACAGACGGACAATCGGAGAGGACTATTTAAACTCTTGAAGATTTATTAAGACTCGTGTCCTAGACTTCAAGGGCGCTTGGGATAAGTATTTACCATTGGTGGAATTCTCCTACAACAACAGCTTATCGTGCAAGTATAGGTGTGGCCCCATTCAAGCATTATATGGACGAAAGTGTCGCTCTCCAATATGTTGGGATGAGGTGGGTGAAGCAACATTGTTGGGACCCGAAAGTTAAGACGTATGACTACCGAAAAGATCCAAATGATTCGACAACGTATACAAACCAGCACAAGATCGACAAAAGAGTTATGCGGATCTTCATCGAAAGGATGTGGAATTTAGTATAGGGGATCATGTATTGTTGCGTGTTGCCCCTGGAAGAAGGGAGTTACAAGATTCGGGAAGAGAGGAAAGCTCAATCCACGATTTATTGGTCCATTTCAAATTCTTGACCGAGTAGGAAATGTAGCCTATAGACTCGCGTTACCTCCAAGTATGTCTCGTGTTCATAATGTGTTTCACATATCTGTATTTCGTAAATATGTGAAAGACCCGAATCACGTTATTGAGTTAGAACCGGACGAGATAGCCGAAGACTTAACGTATGAGGAAGTACCTGTCAAGATCTTGGATAGGAAGGAGCATGTCCTACGCACGAAGGTCATACCACAAGTTAAAGTCTTGTGGAGAAACCATGCTATAGAGGAAATGACCTGGGAGTTGGAAACGGAAATGAAAGCGAGGTATCCTCATCTTTTCGAAACACCAGGTACGTACGTCAATTTCGAGGACGAAATTTCATAAGGAGGGGAGGTTGTAAGATCCCAAATAATTAATAAATGAAATTTAATTTCCTCTAATTATTATTTTGAAATAGTAAGGGTTGATGTGATTAATGTGGATAGTTACGGGTAAAATACGCAAATATTTCAAAATAAGCAAGTGGTTATAAAATATTCATTGTTGTCGGGGAATATTCGTTTGGTCGTGGAATATTCGTACTGTCGGGGAATATTCGTACGACGGCGCAGCCATGTGTGGGCCCCATAACGAAAAGCGATTGGAGGAAGAAAATGACAAATATAAGTTGTTTAAAAATAACGGCGTAGTTATTCACCGCTTTACAATCGTTGGAATACCCGTGGTTAAAACACGATGTCTGGCGTTGTTGAACAAGAGAAGACACCAGTATTGCACCAATTATTGACTCTTACGTGAAGGGCACTACTCAATAATGGTTACGATAATTAATCGCTCAATGTTTTATTTTATTGATTCAATAATTGTCATGTTGATATTTTATATTCTTCATTGTTTTAATAATTGTCATTACACAAGATTTTTCATTGTCGAAACAATAATTCATATTATCCTAATAATATTATTAGATAACATTATTGGCAATGTCTAGAAAGTTCATCTAAGGAGAGGTTTGGTCACCTAATTGCGGCACGCTTGAAGGAGAAATTCTTATTGAAAGCCCTCTTCTAGAACCGCACGTTGTCAATATTGTGATTCTGTAATATTATTTGTGAATAATTAATTATTGATTCATATGATGAGGAAAATATTGATTTTATGTGGATATAGATGGAGAAAATTTTAATGTGACAATTGTTGAAAATTGAAATTTTATCTTTTTCTCGATAAAATAATTCATTTAAATATATATATTATTATATTTTAATAATATAATAATGGTGATATTTTTACAACGAATGTGGGATATATGAGTATACGAGGAGGAAGAGTATTTTTGTTGCAATAAATGTTTAAAACATGTTAAACATGTCTGGTGGACCCCATTTATTGATTTGAAATTTGAGTATAGCCTCTAAAATCACCCGTTGGTGGATTTCGGTCAATTTCTGTTGGAAATTTGGAAAAACTTTCTTCTGCAAAGTTGTAGAGAATTGAATTTTCTATAACAACTCGCGGGATTCGAATTTTCTGATAAAAGGGCTATTTATTATGAATTATTGAAGTTCCGAAATAATTGATTTTTGGAAGTTTAAATTATTTTAAATTAGAAAAACGTTTTTTTTATTTTAAATTATTTTGGGGGTGTCACATTATGTATGAGACATAAAGGTTGAAGATAAGTAATCGAACATAAACGTAAGAACAATGAGAACTATAACTGCAAGCCAGGATCAATAGTAACAGATCTAATACAGAATTAGATTGAGAAGAACTGTAAGATTCATTAGGAACCATGTATGTTCGTTCGTGACCTAATGTGTATGCTATATAATCATCTATTGTATAGACCTTAAAGACTTTAAGTGAAGCATAATTACAGTAGCAGACGCTGAAGGCAAGTATTCTAACCCTTGTTTCAGTTCAATCTGGACAAGCTTTGTAATTCATGTAGTCTTACACATGAATTGATGTATGATGAAGTCAAAGCCAACTCTTTCGGCTAGACTTATACTATGTTTCTATCAAAGCATGGTCAATGTTTACCAAGTTATATTGGTGTGGTTTTCAAATGAAGATTGAGTATGCTAAAAATGTTTTGTCGTCAAAAAAAGGCACGTGAGGTTGCCAAAACTTAAATGTACATACGCTTAATGAATGTAGTGTTGATTAACATAGAGTACTATAGGCTGATCACCTAGACGTGCTCGTAAGAAATGTCGGACTTACGGACTTTGTGCCGGGATGTCCTTTTCAAATAAAGTATGAAATGCTCAAGGTCTTGGACCGGAATTGATGTTTTACTGAATATTGTTATTGTAAAATGTTTTAAAGAAAAGAGAAGTGCTATTTTGAATTATCGATAGTACATCATAACTATTGTTCAGGTATTGAAGATATATAATTTGTATGATTCAAGCATATTGTTAATTAGAATTGGTATACTTACTAAGCTAGTCATTCTCACTCTTGCTTGAACCATATGAACGCAGCTAAGATCGAACGGACTGAAGGCTCCAGCAAGGATAAGGGCAAGGCGAAGACAAACCCGTAGAATACTTATGTAGTAGTATAGGTTTGTAATCTTAATATTTGATATTATGACAAGAACAAATGTAACGTTTATAAAGAACCTGGGGAAAGTTAATATTATTTTGAATATATAGAAGACATATTCATTCCTTGAGGCTTTTCAATAGAATGTATGTGTGAATGGTAGTACCGTGTAGCACCATCTGTCGGGTTGGAAGATACTCGTATTTGGGGGCATCACAATATGTACTTCAGAAATCTCAAGTGTTAACTTCACAATACTTATTCACTATTCATTGAGTACCTTAAATCATTATGTATCGCGTTCATAACTTACTAATCTTTTTACAACTTAAAATTATTAATGACATGATACAAATATGTTTTAACCTCTTCATTACATGTTTGTCACATTAATATGTCATTATACTAAGTTATAATAGGTCTCCAAGGTTTGTATAAATAACAGCATCAACGCCTCGAGATCGTAGGTATATGGCAATTTGCTGCTTTCTTCTCGACCTTGACACCAAAGGTAAATTGCGTTGATGCATAGACAGAAACTACGCAGTCTTTTTAATAGTACTCTGTTTAGCCCAACTAACACAAATTTCACCCACAAAATAGTAAATTTGGCATATCCAATTGACATAGAACTCTTATAAACATGATTCCTCACATATTCATCAACTTAGAATAATTAAACAACACTACAACCAATTTAAATTCTTTAAATTCCATGTTTTATACCAAAAACTTCATTTTTGACATCCTTCACAAAAATCATCTCTGTGATCACAATTCTTGTCCAAATTAACTCATCCAAACTTTGTTCTCTTCGTTTCTTACCGAATTAACATATTCAATGCTTAATTAACAGATTAAATTACAAATTAACCACCAAATTTGGTACTTTCACAAGCTATATGTATAAACATGCACTAAAAACATTTTTCTTTCTTTTTAACGTAATTAGCATACTAATTCTTGTCTAAACACTAGTTCTAATCATCACAAATACATACAATCACAAGTAATCAGTTGTATAACAACAATTCAAGAAGATTGGATTCACAGAGAGTAGCAACACATGACGTAGAACATATATATATATATATATATATATATTAAGGTTGTAATAATCTGGAAAATTAAATTATAATTTCAAATATTTATTGAATTATATAAATATTTAATTGATGTGTGTATTGTTGAATAAATATTTATGTAATTTGATTTGATTTGGTTAATTATTTATTAAATAAATAATTAATGAGTGAAGAATTAATTTTATGAGATAATATTCTAATTTAATAATTAAATTAGAGAGTTGATAAGGAATAAATGGATTATTATAATGTTTTTAATTTAATGTGGTAATAAAAGTGTGACAATAAATTATACTATAAATGGGATATTAAAATAAATTAAAGGAGTTTAATTTAGTTTTTCCAAACAAGACTTAAAGATAGTAAGTCTTTAATTTTTAAAGAGTGTTTGCCAAACAAAGCCTTATAGCTTTTGAATTTTGAATTTGAATTATAATAAATCAAATAAATCAAATAAATCAAATAGAATATAAAATATAATTATAACTGATATACGTTATTACTTTGTAATTGCTAAATTAGTAACTAGGCGTATTATGGACCTATCAGTTTTATTTTATGCTTGGTGTTACTGGCTTAAGCCTAAGGAGAGAAAAGTGAAGTTGTCAGAAAAGGTTACAGAGAATTTGAGAGACTAGAGAGAGTTTATATATATATATATATATATATATATATATTTTTTACTGCATAATTCCTAAAGTTTCTATGTTCTTGAGTATCACTATAGTATAAAGTTCTTTACAAAATTGTATGTAATCTAAATTTTTATGGTTGGTTAATAAATTATGTGTAAATGTAATTGTAATGTTATAAAAAGCATATATTGTATGCTAATGTACGTTCAAAAAAAGAAAGAAATGGTTTTACAGTGAATATGTGTATGAACATGGCTTGTAAGAGTAACAAAATTTATATTTGATTGTGAGCTAATAGATAAATTGAACCTTGAATATGTTAATTGGGTAAGAAATAAAGAGAACGTAGTTTGAATGAATTAATTTGGTGTATAATTATGGTTACAGTGTTAATTTTGTCAAACAATGTCAAAAATTGAGTTTTGGTTTAAAACATGGCATTCAAGGAGTTAATTTTTCTGAAATTGTGGTTTAGTTGTTTTGAAATTAGTATATATATGATGGGTAACGTTTATGTGTAATTTATGTAAGTTATACGTGTTAATTTAGGTGCTAGAAGTTATTAAAACAATCAAAATTAGCTTTATTTCTGTTCTTCATGCTTAACACTGTAATTCAGTGCCGCAGCGCCAAGCCTCGCCCCACAATGTCAAAATCAACGCCACAACGTCAACCTCGCACCACAGCGCCAACCCACGGCCTATGAGTCACGTCATGGTAAGCCAAAGACCAGTACCGTAGCCCTTGATAACCCCTAATGTAATGTCGGCATACCGCAACGCCGGTTAGTAGAATGGCCAAAAAAATATTTTCTTTTACACAAAGTATGTAATTGTTGATACGATGCAGTATTGATTTTTAGAATGTGACTTTTGGTTAATTGTTGTATCATAGTACTAAGAATGAGTATATAATTAACACTTAACAAGTTTTGATTACTAATGTAACTTGACTATGTGGTTAAAAATCAAACCATATATATAATAGATACTTATTTATATATAGAATATTTGTAGTGACTAATTATGTTATGATGATATGTGTATAGGATATTGTGAATTGAATTATTACGGTTTAGCTTACACTCAAGGTAAGTTTCTAACCCTAACTTTCTTTGTTCAAGTTTCTTAACTCTACTTATATTGTGCATGCTCCTAAGCCTTACCTCTTGATATTGAGCAAGTTTTTCTATTCTTTAACTTGTTATTTAGCATGCAAGTTTCTAAACTCTGATACATTAATGTTGAACAAGTTTTATCGGTCAATTTACTATTTGTTATGCATGCTCAATACTCAATTCTAAACAAAACTCTAACCTTAGCTTAATATTGTACAAGCAAGGTATGTTATGTCATTCAATGTTTATGCTTTCAGTTCATTCCTAAACCATGACCTTACTATACAATGTTGATTTATTTATGACTTATTCCATAGTACATTCCATAGTAAAATTTGTTTGGACGGAGAAGTGTGAAGAGAGTTTTTAAGAATTAAAAAAGAAGTTAAGTGTGGCACATGTGTTGTCATTACCAGATAATACGAGAAACTTTGTGGTGTATAGTGATGCCTCACATAAAGGATTAGGTTGTGTTCTTATGCAGAATGACAACGTTATTGCATATGCATCAAGACAACTAAAGGACTATGAGAAAGGATATCCGACTCATGATTTAGAGTTGGTTGCGGTGGTATTTGCTCTAAAGATATGGAGACACTATCTCTATGAAAAAAAATGTGAGATCTACACAGACCATAAGAGTCTGAAGTATATTTTCACTCAGAAGGACCTGGACATGCGTCAAAGAAGATGGATGGAATTGATAAAAGATTACGATTGTGAGATCTTTTATCATCCACGCAAAGCGAATGTGGTTGCAGATGCTTTAAACAGGAAAGGTCGGGAAAAGTTGATGCTGATAACCACTCAGGAGGAGCTTATTTCAGCAATGACAAAGCTAGAGTTGGAAATAACATTTCCAAAAGAATTCGATGAGCGACTATTCCAAATAGAAGCTAGTCCAACTTTGGTGGACAAGGTAAAGAATGCTTAATTACAAGATGAAGAATGTGTAAAAATAAAAGAGAAAGTGGTTGAGGGTAGTGAAGTGAAATACAAAATCGATACCGAAGGGTTACTAAGATTCGAGGGAAGAATTTGGGTCCCAACAATACCAGATATTAAAGACAAAATTTTGACCGAAACTCATAACTCAAGATATTAGATTCACCCGAGAAGTACAAAAATGTATCAGGATTTACGATAACACTTTTGGTGGCCAAACATGAAAAGAGATGTCTCAGAATATGTTGCGAAATGCTTGACATGTCAAAGAGTAAAGGTAGAACACTAGAGGCCAAGCGGATTACTTCAACCGTTGGAAATACCGGAATGGAAGTGGGAACATATCACAATGGATTTTGTGGTAGGTCTTCCAACTACTCATAGAGGATACGATGCAATTTGGGTGATAGTGGACAGACTGACAAAATTAACACACTTTTTGCCAATAAAGATTAGATTCAATCTTGATCAGTTGGCAAAGTTGTACGTTAAAGAAATCATATCGAGACATAGAGTTCCAGTGTCAATTGTGTCAGATAGAGATCTGTGATTCACGTCGAACTTCTGGAAGAGACTACAAGAATGTATGGGAACACAGTTAAGAATGAGTACGGCATATCATCCGCAAACAGATGGTCAAAGCGAACGAACAATCCAGATGTTAGAGGATATGCTTAGAGCATGCATTATGGATTTTAAAGGAAGCTGGGATGAACCTTTTCCATTAGTGGAATTTGCCTACAATAATAGTTACCACGCAAGCATCGACATGCCGCCTTACGAAGCATTGTACGGCAGGAAGTGCAGAACTCCACTGTGTTGGGATGAAGTCAGTGAACGTCAACTGTAGGACCGAAACTAGTACAGCAAACTGCTGAGGTTGTTAAACTCATCAGGACAAGATTGGTAGCTATTCAAGACAGACAGAAGAAGTATGTTGATCAACACAAACAAGATCGTGAATTCGACGTAGGAAATTTTGTGTTCTTAAAAGTTTCTCCTTGGAAGGGAAAAATCCATTTTGGTAAAAAGGGAAAGCTAAGCCCGAGGCTTATTGGACCTTTTGAGGTGCTGGGAAAAGTAGGAGAAGTGGCTTATGAGGTAGCTCTACCTCCAGAGTTAGAACACATTCATAATGGTTTTCATGTTTCGGTGTTACGACCGTATAAACCTGATTACAACCATGTGATCGAATACGAACCATTGAAGTTTGCTAAAGACTTGTCTTATGAAGAGGTTCCTATCCAGATAGTTGACAGGAAAGAACAAGTGCTCAGGAATAAAGTGATACTTTCTGTGAAGGTTATATGGAGAAACCACAATGTTGAAGAGGCTACGTGGGAACTCGAAGATGAAATGATGAAGAATTACCCTGAGTTATTTGTTTAATATGTGTCTTTGATTCTGGGGACAGAATCTTTGTAAGGAGGGAAGAATGTGACGAATGATTTGTTTGAGTTGTGATTCTGGGGACATAATCCTTGTAAGGAGGGAAGGATGTAACAATCCGGAAATTTAAATTATAATTTTAAATA
This sequence comes from Panax ginseng, assembly GCA_020205605.1. Classification (NCBI taxonomy): domain Eukaryota; kingdom Viridiplantae; phylum Streptophyta; class Magnoliopsida; order Apiales; family Araliaceae; genus Panax; species Panax ginseng. The sequence goes on from CM035134.1 coordinate 49,341,007, forward strand.
TTTATTGAAATATTTAATGGATGTGTTTATTATTAAATAAATATTTGTTTAATTTGATTTGATTTGATTTGGTTAATTATTTATGTGCTAAATAAATAATTAATTAGTGAAGGAAATTAATTATTATGAGATTATATTCTAATTTAATTAATAATTAAATTAGAGAATTGATAGGGATTAAATGGATTATTATAATGCTTTAATTTAAATTTGGTAATAAAAGTGTGGCAAATAACTATGCTATAAAGGGGTTATTAAAATAAATTAAAGGAGTTTAATTTAGTTTTTGTCAAACAAGGCTTAAAGATATTAAGTCTTTAATTTTTAAAGAGATTTGCCAAACATAGCCTTATGGCTTTTAAATTTTGAATTTTGAATTTTAATAAATAAAATAAATAAATTAAATTAAATAATAAATAAAATATATTTATAACCTATACGTTTAAATTTTGTAATTGATATTATTTAGTGTGCGTATTATTATGGCGATACACTACAACAAAAAGGCTTATCAGCGACCGCTTATCAGCGACCGTATATGGTCGCAGATGAGTATCAGCGATCGACTACGGTCGCTGATCTTAGTCTCAGCTAATCTGGTCGCTGGATGGACATCAGGGACCAATAATAGCGACCTACTTATTAGCGACTGCAATCAGCGACCGAATCCGTCGCTATTCTGACTCATGCTGAGTCATTTGTCAGGTGTGATGCGGCACACGTGTTAGCGACCGGTAATAGCGACCGATGCGGTCGCTAGTTTCCAAGTAGTTATCAGCGACCGCATTTCAGTATTAGCGACCGCATGCGGTCGCTGATGTGTTGTTTTTAAAAAATATTTTTCCTATTTTATTGATTTTCCAAAAATAACCTGCTTTCTATCCCAACACACAGTAGTATATATAAGCATCCATCCATGATAACTACCATATGATAAACATTCATCCATAATAACTACTATATGATAAACATTCATCGATATAATAGAATCGTAAACCAACACAACACAATAAAATCGTAAACATCCGTATAATAGAATCGTAAACCAATACAATTGTCCAAAGAATGAATCTAAAAGAGTACAAGGCTTTAAAAATCTAAAAAACAAGTCTAGCAAGGCTTTAAAAATCTAACATATATGACGGGTCTAGCTCTTCATGGATCATCCAAATTAGTACCCTGTAATTAACAAAAGAATCAAACATATATGTTAAATGTGTTGATACTACTATAACTTGGGAAAAGCTAAACAATAGACAATGTAGTGAAATATATAAGTAAGACAATGACAGTAATAATATCGATATATATGCCTGGTCGCCACCCTAATGTTGTGATGTTGCTGCTACCGCCACTACCTCCGCCAACTTATCAGGACTCAGAGAATGCAGATGCCTACCCAGTATATGAAGAAGATCATGATTCTGATAGACCGCTCTCACACAGTCAGCAGGAGTATGATAGGCTGGATGACCTGATGATTGTGTAGACTGGGTAGCAGAGCTACCCGTGCCACTGATGGTTGGGCATCTTTTTTGTCCTTGGCCTTTAACATAGTTTTTCTTCACGACGGACGCCCTCTCCCATAATTCTTGATCAATCGACTGACACGGGGTGCCTTTAGGATAACGCTTGTTCATTAAGCCCTTATAAGTGTCCTGTCAGAAGGTCAACAATTAAATAGTTAAAAATAAATAAAAGAATTCTAAAAAGGTCGTCATAATTTATAAACAACATATTAGTATAAAGTTAACTTATTACCGCTATCTGAACATCATCAGGTAGACCATCACGGGTGGCCACATACACATACACATCATAAACATCCATACAAATTACTTTAACCAATGAGACCCATATAAGCCAATTTCTAGCAGATATTTAAATTTGGATTTAGGGTCGTGTCCAGCTTAATAATAAAAGTCCAGGTACATATAAACAAATTTTTTGTTCTAGGTTTTGTCTAAACCACATTCAATTAATAAACTAACAACAAATTCAAGGTTTCTAGTGGATTTCAAGTGAGTTACCTTTGTGGAGGTAGAAATTTCTTCTTCTTTAGAGAACCTAAGTGGTCGGTGGCAGGTGGTAGGTGCCAGGTGGTGGCGGCGGCCGAACTCTTTCTCCTCTCCCCCCTTTTTCCATCTTCTCTCTATTTTGGACCTCCCTCTTTTCTTTTTGCTTCTATGTTCCGTGTCGAGCGAATACTGGTTACTGATAACATTAAGTTTGATCAGCGACTGCTATCAGTGACTGAATTTTAACCTCCCTCTTTTCTTTTCCTTCTATGTTCATGCAGTCGCTGAATTTTAATGACATGGACTTACGATCGTTGATTATAAGTGGTCGCAAAAAACCTACGCGCCAACATTTCCTGCCAAATTTTGGGAGAAAAATTTATTCTAGCGACCGATCTGCGACCGCATGCGGTCACTAATATAACATAGCGACTGGATTATAGCATGGTCGCTGATGTCGGTTGCTATTACGAATATCAGCGATCGGATATGCGGTCACTGATATTATTGGACGTTGTTAGACCTTTTTCTTGTACTGATATCAGTTTCTTTTATTTTACGCTTGGTTATCAGTTTTGGGTTACGCATATTAGTATTTGATAAGCCTAAGAAGAGAAAAGAAGAGTGCAGAGAAGTTGTGACACCCCCAAATCTAGGTATTTTATTCCTTCAAGACTTGGTGTTCACTTTCCATTCATACATATCTATCTACCCAAATATAATTAAATTAACTTAGAAATCCTCCCTTTAAAGGGTTACATCATTAATCAAAAAGTCTTCCCAGGTTGTCTAACCTTAAACATCAATCAAGTGCGGAAATAAAATAATTACGTCACATTATTAAATAAAATATCTATCATTCATGACAATAAATAAAATTACAAGCCTTCATCACTTGCATATTTTTCCCTTTCCTTTGCTAGTTGTAAGTTCGTCGAGCTTCTCAACTTTAGCTGCAATGAGTGTATATATATGCAAGAGTGAGCAAAACAAATGCCCACTAGATATAGCAATGAATCAATAAGAGAATAATAATCCCTTGATGAATAGGCTCATCAAAAGCTGAATGGTACTCTATCAACAATAACCAAAAACTGAAATCAAAATATGAATTATATCTGAGGGTCATAAGACCACGAACTATGTCCACGGTTACAAGTAATCTTTCAACTCTAACCTTAACAATTATACTGTAGGGACTTCACGTACTTAGGGGGATTAGCCCTTCGTACCATGTATTGTGTACAAACATCTCAACGCATTGCGTATCCCCTATAATAGGGTTGTTCTTCTCAGTTTTAGAGTACAAGTCCGCACCAAAGAAAGTTTGGTTTGGATAAGCTTTAAGAGAAATTTAGAGTTTAACGACCATTAACTAAAGGATTAGTTGAATCAACAAAGTTTGATAACACTACAGTTGATCACTAACTACATAATATGGAACAATGAATAATCGTAAGCGAACTAACTATATATTGAACTCATGCTTAGAAACAACTACAAAGCATAAGTATTGAATAACAATAAACCTTGCTTGAATAATATTAAGCTAGGGCTATGAATTATTGAATATATATTAAGTAATAGAAAGCTGAAAGTAAAACTTGCTCATTATGAGAATAACTTGTGTCAAGTAATTGAAATCAGACAATTCGACATTAGGAATTGGAATTCAAGAAATTGCATTCACAATACAAGAATGACATTAAAGAAACTTGTCTAACAATAAACAAGTTAGAATACATCAATAACTATTGGAATTCAAAACTTGTTCGAATAAAGTTAAAGTTATAGCTTGCTCAAATAATGATTAGGAATACAAGAATTTGCTTAATTAAAGTTTAGAGTAAGAAGCTTGCTCAATGTAAAAAGATAAGGTTTAGAAACTTGCCTCGCGCGTAAGCTATAAATTGCAACTCACGTTCACCTACACATTTTAGTGGAATCACAATATCTATTAGACATGTTAACATCCACTTCCAAAATAACACCCATTTCTAGCTAAACTTGTTAATTTAGTACAAGTCTTATGCTACTATGTAAATATCAGAAATTCCAAGTATTAACCTTCACAACATTTATTTACTAATCCCCGTGTTTAATAAATCGCAACATGTCATTTTCATAGTTTACTAACTTCTTATAACTTTAGAATTACTAACCACATGACGCTATGCTGTTTAAACCTCCACATTACATGTTTGACACATTAACACATCCTTGAACTAAATTACAATGGTATTCAAGATCTGCAGCAGCAGCAGAAACCACTGTCTCAGGACAGGGTGTGACATCCCAGATTTTTAAGAATTAATAAATGAGAATTTAATAAATAAAATTCTTATTTTAAGATGTTTAAGTACGAGTATGTGTATATGTGTTATATATTGTGAAATATGTGAATTGGTGTGAAGAAAATTTAAATGTTAATTTAATATTTATTGAAGTAAATAAATATTTTAATTGAATTATTTATTGAGATTATGTGATTAATATGGAGTAATGTAATTAAGTGTATTATATTAATTAAATGATTATTTAATATTTAATTAATAAGTAATTATTTTATGTTATAGTTCTAATTTAATTGAGATAATGTAGTGATGTGGTAATTGTTACATGAAGTTATAATTAGCGAGTAATTATAATGTGACAATTTTATGTGATTAATTGTTGTTAAACTTTTAATTAATTAAATTCATGTTAAGATTTAATTAATTAAAGGATAACATTAAGAATATGTGTTAAAGGATCTATTAAAAGAGTTAAAAGAGTTTTTAAAACTGTTTTCCCAAACAATGCCTTACTTTTGTTTTAAACCTATTTTATCCAAACAAGACCTTAACTATTAAAACCTGATTTTAAAATAATATGATTTTGCCAAACATGCCTTAGGACTTTTAAATTTCTAATTTTGTAACTTATATATTAAATTGATAATTAGTATATGTAATTATATAGGGAGTTACATATTCTATAATTATATGTGTTATATGTATATTGTATATACACTAAGTTATGTTAGTTTTCTAAACCTAAGTCTAAACTAAGAACAATAGAGAGAGAAAGGGGGCTGCATATTTTGGTAGTTATAGGGAGTCTAGGAGGGGTCTTGAATCTTCATACAACTTAAAATTATAAGTTACTTTGAAGGATCAAGAAGGCTTGCAAAAAGAAAAAGGTAAGAAATTGAAAATTTTCAATTTTTGTGCTCTTTTTTGTTAGATCTTTATGAACCAAGTAAATTTTGTTTTGGATCATTAAAAACTCATGATTTACATGAGTATTGGTATTTTATATCTGTATCAAAGTATTTTTGAAATCAAAAGTTAGATCCAAAGTGAGAAAATCAAGTTTTGTACCAAAAGGTTTAAGAAAAAGCTTTCCTTTGTATGCTATATATATTTTTATGTTAGATTCTTTAGCATTCTAGATAGATGAGTTAAGGGCAAAACCCCTTTGGAATCACTCAAATATGTTAAGAAATGATCAAGTTATGAATTAAATCCCAAACTACCTTAACTGTTGAACACAAGCTACTGATCAGTCACTTTGGTCCATTTTTCCGGGACCAAAACAGAACCAAAATAGATGTTTGATATATGGAAACTGTATTTCGGTAAAGTACGAATCCAATGATACCTATTGGACCTAAATTCGATTTGTAAATTTTGTTTTATAAGCTTTTCCGTTAAGGACCCCAAATCTAAAAAATGAACCAACTGTTGAAGAAAACCTTGCTGACTAGTCACTTTGGGCCTGATTTCCGAGACATAGACAGATTGGAATTTGGTGTTTCATAACGGAAAACTGTAGTCCAAGAAGATACGGATCCAACGAGTCTGATTGGGCCTCAATCGGAGTTGTGGATCTCGTAATACAAGCGTTTCTGTAAAAGACTCCAAAACTAAAAATGTTTACAAGGCATGTAATGGTCAGTCGGTAGTGGCCTATTTTCAGGATGATATACTGGGCCAAATGGACCGTTTCTTGAGCCTAAAACATAGCTCGGGAAGTCAAGATTCTAACGATACCAAGTGGACCCAAATCGGACTTGTAGATTACCGTCTACAAGTATTTTTGTGGAGGACCCCAACTTTAAACGAAAATTATAGAATAAATAGAAAATAAATATTAGAAATTCATAATAAATTTCTAAAAATTATTTTAAAGCCTATAAATGGGTTTTTAATAATTTAGAATATATTTCATTAATATTTTAATATTTTTAAATATTAATGATAGTTAATTTATTTAATTATTATATTAAATAAATTACTTAAAAATGATTTTAATACTTTAAAAATCATTTGAAATTATATTAAAGTGTAAGGAAATATTTTAAGTTATTTTAATGACTTTTAATATTTTTTGATGAATTTCATTAATAAATTAATATTAATGATAATGGATTTATTTAATAAATATATTAAATAAATTATGGAAAATTAGAATTAATGTTTTAAAAATCATATAAAAATAATTTAAGGGTTAGAAAAATATTTGAAGTTATAAAATATAACTTTTGATATTTTGTCATGAAAACACTAATATTTTAATATTAATGGCAATTATCGAGATAATGGATTTAACTGCTTTAAAATTATATAAATATGATTTTATGGTATTAAAATACTTTGAAATATTATAAATATATTATAATATTATGACATGTATTTCATTAATATTTGATATGAAATAAATATTAATGATAATGGAATTAAGTAGTATTTAATTCATATTAATATGATATTAATGATTGAAAAATCATGATAAATGATAATAATTATCTGAAAATTATTATAAGTCATTGAAAAATATTTTGACTAAAAATGAAATTATCTAAGGTAAATGTAAAGCATTTAGGCAAAGTCTTATGGAAATTACACTCATGAATTATCCGACTAGACCGTCGTGATGTCAGAAATTGTACCGAATTCAACTCACACTGAAATAGTTTGACTTGATACCGAATTTTAGGTATTTTATAGACTGATAGGATTATGTTGTAATTTGTTAGGTTATATTATAACTGTATTTAACGATCTTATACTATGATGATATTATTCTAATATTTGGAGATCGGTATTATCTATATTAGGTCTTGATAAAAGCGATATAGGTTATGCAGAATTCGGTAATCAATGGTACAAGAAGTTCTCTAACTTTCGATCTCGAGTTAATATTTTTGAAATATGCTTTGGGTTAATCATTCTTGATTATACCATGTCTATGAATTATTGATTCGCACTCAGGCACATTGTATGTATTCATCGTATGAAAATTCGGTCACCTTCATAACCATTTGGTCCAATTGATTTATTCATGTTCATTATTCGCTCAAATTATGAAAATTTATTCATGCTCTTTCACAATGTATATATTGTAGAAAGTTAGCCAAACTTTATTGTTCATTCTTTCAATCATGATATATCCTTAATTGAACTTATACTTGCTGAAAAAATTATTGTTCACCCTTGCTATATCATGATAAACATTGCGATTAGACGAATACGTCGACATCTGAGAAAAGTCAAAGACAAGTCAGCTTTGGATTATATATGCAGCTAAATTTATAACAGTAATGTATGATAATAACTTTGTATGTCTGATAGGATATTGATTTAGGTATTATGTGAAGGTTCTCGACCTTGGGGGTAGTGTGTAATGTTTAATGTATAAACAGTTTATGTTTATATCTTTTGTAATAGACATAGAAATAGTACACCGGATTCGTGGTGATTTGGGACCCGAATCTGGGGGTATTACAGTTGGTATCAAAGCTGATAGGTTATACACCTTAGGTAAGAGTACCTTAGGCTATGACCTTATGTTAAAAGAATAAGAAGTTAATTTTAAGTTACGTATAATGAAAAAGTGATTCTTTTCACATACGTAGATGTATAAGATAAGTTTAGTCCTAGAAATGTTATAAGAAGAATATTAGAATGGCGAGGGATAAAACTCAAATAAAATATTGAGTAACGTGAATTATATTAAATTCTTAAAGGAAGAGTTAATAAATAAACAAGAAGATTCAAAGAAGAATCTTGAAGAGATATGTAGATAAGAATTAGGAGTTGCCTACCTCCAATAGCCAAGATAATGAATAATGATGAATAGATAAAGTCTGTATGATTAAAAGTATAAATGAAATCGTAAATGATGAAAAAAAGGAAAGAAAGAGGATCGTAAAACAAAACGATCACGAGTTAAGAAAAGACTTTTAAGGGAGATGATTATAGAATAAGATCACGACGTGATCTGTTTAAGTTATAAAAGAAAGATGGTCTGTAATGTTTGAATAATTATAGCTTGATGCTATGAAGATAATGACGCCAAAGCTAACCCTGTTCAGCAGTTGGTGAACCTTTTAGCTGGAGTGATTAACAATCAACCATAAGCTCCACCAAATACTTCATTTAAGGACTTCAAGGCGGTGGGACCGCCAGAGTTTAAGGGTTCCATGAACCCAATCGAAGCTCAGACCTGGGTAATGGAGATGGAAAAGGTATTCGATGTCGCTCGAGTAAGGGAAGATTAGAAGACCGCTTATGCAACGTTTATGCTGAAGTCCGAAGCCAGTTATTGGTGGCAGGTAAACAAAGTGAGAGGAGGTGAAGGTGTAATATCCTGGGAAAGATTTAAAGAGATGTTCTTCGAGATGTATTTCCCAACCAGTTCACAAAATTAGATGGAAGTCCAGTTTCTAGAGTTGAAGCAGGGAAGTATGTCAGTAGTTGATTATGCGACAAGGTTTAATGAGTTGGCTAGGTTCGCCATATACCAAGTACATACCGATGAGAGGAAGGCAAGACGATTCGAGCAGGGACTGAAGCCCTGGTTGTATAGCAAGGTGTCAATGTTCCAATTGAACACTTTTGCTAGAGTGTTAGAGAAGGCCATACTCGCTGAGGGTGGAAGCGATGCAGTAACAAAGTATAATCAGGAGCAGAAGAAGAATAAGAGTGAGAAGGAAGGTAATAACAAGACTGGTGGAAGTAGCACTGGGGGTAATCACAATCAGAAGAGGAAGTGGACGGATAACTCATCAGCTGGAAGTCAACAAGGAGGGCAGAAGAAGAAGATTGAAGCATGCTCAACCTGCGGAAAAACTCATTTGGGAGTTTGCTTAAAAGGGAAACGAGTGTGCTATAATTGTGGTCAGGAAGGCCATATAGCACCAAAATGTCTGAACCCAAAGAAGGGTGCCTGCTTCACATGTGGCTCAAAGGACCATCTTGCAAGAAATTGTCCTAAGAAGGGATCAGGAGGGACGAGTTCAGGAGGAAACAGAGGAAATACCAGTGGAAGCACTCTGACAATCGCAGCACCAACCGCAACCAACCGACCAACTGCCAGAACATTCAACATGACAGTGCAGGACGCAGTGCAGTCTCACGATGTGGTGTCAGGTATCATTCCGATCAATAAAGTTAATGCTTATGTGTTGTTTAATTCGGGTGCTACTTGTTCATTTATATCCGATGACTTTGCTAAGAACTTAGAGTTACTTAAAGACGAGTTAGAATACCCCATGAACATAGAAATTGCGAATAGAGAAATTATCCTTGTTAAGTACGTGCACAAGAACTGTAGAGTGGATATTAAGGGTAATATCATGAACTTAGATCTTATCCCTATTCGACTTGGAGAATTTGATGTTATTTTGGGTATGGATTGGTTATCCAATTATGGGGCGGTAATTGACTACCAGAAGAAGCGTATTAACCTTATGACTCCGTCAAAGGTTGTGTTTTATGGTAGCAAGTCGCGCCTAGACAAGCGAGTTATCGGCGATGATGCGATGCCGAGGAGATTGTTAAGACAAGGTTTGTGTAGGATGTCTAGCTTATATAGTCGATAGTCGGAAGAGAATCCAAAATAGATGAGATACCGATGAGTGAGAGATTTCGCAGACGTATTTTCGACGATTTGTCGGATTTCCTCCGCACCAAGCATTTGAATTAAATGATCGATTTGGCTCCAGGAACGGCTCCAATATTGAAGGCATCGTACCGAATGGCACCGGTAGAGATGAAAGAATTGATGGTCCAACTACACGAATTAATGGACAAGAAGTATATTCAACCAAGCGTATCATCGTGGGGAGTGTCGATTTTATTTGTGAAGAAGAAGGATGGAACAATGCGACTCTGCATAGACTATGGAGAACTGAATAAGGTCACGATTAAGAATAGGTATCCATTACCGCGAATCGACGACTTGTTCGATCAGTTAAAGGGAGCAAGATATTTTTCAAAGATAGATTTGAGAAGTGGTTATCATCAACTGAAGGTGAGACCAGAGGATGTACCGAAGATAGCGTTTAGAACATGATACGGTCACTACGAATTTCTGGTAATGTCATTTGGTCTAACGAATGCTCCTGCAACATTTATGGGATTAATGAATGGAGTATTGAAGCCGTTTTTGGACAAATTCGTAGTGGTATTTATAGATGACATTTTGGTATATTCAAAAACCAAGGAAGAACACGAAGAGCATTTGAGGTTGACATTAGAGACATTAAGAAGAGAAAAGTTGTATGCTAAGTTTTCAAAATATGAATTCTGGATTGAAAGAGTACAATTTCTTGGACATGTGATTGATAGAGACGGAATTTCGGTGGATCCCTCCAAAGTTGAAGCTGTGATTAATTGGGACCAGCCGAAGACGCCGTCAGAAGTAAGAAGTTTTCTTGGATTGGCATGTTATTATAGAAGATTCATTCAGGATTTTTCCAAGATCGCAACTCCATTGACGAATTTGACTAGAAAATCGGTGAAATTTGTTTGGACGGAGAAGTGTGAGGAAAGTTTTCAAGAATTAAAAAGGAGGTTGAGTTCAGCACCTGTGTTATCTCTTCCAGATGACACGGGAAATTTTATGGTTTACAGTGATGCATCGCATAAAGGACTTGGCTGTGTGCTTATGCAGAATGGCAGAGTCATTACGTCTGAGTCCACGACAACCGAAGGATTATGAGAAGGGTATCCAGGCCCATGACTTGGAGTTAGCTGCAGTGGTTTTTGCTTTGAAAATCTGGAGGAACTATCTCTATGGGGAGAAATGTGAAATATATACAGACCACAAGAGTCTGAAATATATTTTTACACAAAAAGACTTGAACATGCATCAAAGAAGGTGGTTGGAGTTAATTAAAGACTACAATTGTGAGATTCTATACCATCCGGGTAAGGCAAATGTGGTGGCCGACGTCCTAAGTAGAAAAGGTTGGGAGAAATTGATGATGTTGACCGCTCAGGAGGAGCTAATTTTAGCAATGGAAAAGCTAGAATTGGAAGTGAAGTATCCTATAGAGATTGACGAGAAGCTGTTCCAGATGCAAGATGGTATAACTTTCCTGGATAAAGTTAAGGAGGCTCAACTTCAGGACGAAGAATGTGAGAAGGTGAAGAAGAAGATATCTGAAGGGACTGAACCGAGATTCAAAATAGACAGTGAGGAACTACTAAGATTTGATAGCAGAATTTGGGTACCGCCAGTACCAGAGATCAAGGAAGAAATTTTGAGCGAGGTTCATAACTCACGATATTCGATTCACCCGGGTAGTACCAAGATGTATCAAGATCTTTGATAACATTTCTGGTGCCCAAATTTGAAACGAGAGGATGCAGAATGCGTTGCTAAGTGCCTGACATGTCAGAAAGTGAAAGCAGAACATCAGAGGCCGAGTGGGTTACTACAACCTTTAGAGATTCCAGAGTGGAAATGGGAACATATTATGATGGATTTCGTGGTTGGCCTACCTACAACTCAGAAAGGCTACGACGCAGTATGGGTTATTATTGACCGATTAACGAAATCCACACACTTCCTTTCGATCAAAATCAAATTCAACTTAGATCAGTTGGCAAGGTTATATGTGAAAGAGATTGTTTCAAGGCACGGAGTTTCGGTGTCAATTATTTCTGATAGAGATCCGCGTTTTACGTCGAACTTTTGGAAACGTCTACAGGAATGCATGGGTACACAGTTGCGAATGAGTATGGCATATCACCCTCAGACAGATGGACAGAGTGAGAGAACAATTCAGACATTGGAAGATATGTTAAGAGCTTTTATAATGGACTTTAAAGGAAATTGGGATGACCATCTACCGCTCGTAGAGTTCGGCTACAACAACAGTTACCACGCTAGTATTGGCATGCCACCCTATGAAGCGTTATATGGCCAAAAGTGCAGAACTCCGCTATACTGGGATGAAGTTGGCGAAAGACAATTACTAGGACCAGAACTGGTACAACAAACAGCAGAAATAGTCAAAGTGATCCTAACAAGATTGATAGCAGCCCAAGACAGACAGAAGAAATACGTCGATCCACACCGTAAGAATGTTGAGTTCGAACCAGGTAGTTATGTGTTCTTAAAGGTCTCTCCTTGGAAGGGAAAGATCAGGTTCGGAAAGAAAGGGAAACTAAGCCCAAGATTCATTGGACCCTTTGAAGTTCTGAGAAGGGTCGGAGAAGTTACTTATGAGGTAGCCTTACCTCCAAATCTGAGAGAATGTCCACAACGTTTTCCATGTCTCGATCCTACGCCCTACTGAAACCCGATTACAAGCATGTGATTGAATATGAACCCCTACATTTCGATAAAGACTTGTCTTACGAAGAAATTCTGTTCAAATTGTCGTAAAAAAAAGAACAAGTTACGAGAAATAAAGTAATACCTTCACATAAGGTAATTTGGAGGAACCACAACGTCAAAGAAGCTACGTGGGAACTCAAGAGAATATGATGAAAAATTATCCTCATTTGTTTACTTAGATTGTTATAAGCGATTACGGGGGATGAATCTTTGTAAGGGGGAGAATGTAACAGGACGAATTGTTTGAGTTGTGATTAGAGGACAAAATCCTTTTAAGAGGGGAAAGATGTGACAACCGAGATTTTGTAATTAATTTTAAATATTTATTGGATTGAATAAATATTTTTTGATGAATTAATTATTAGATTAAATTATTAATTGATGAAGTTGTGGTAGATTAATTTAATTATATGTGTTGCATTTATTAAATTAATGTGAAGAATTTTATTATTCGATGTATGTAGTTATGTGAGCTTATCGAATTAAAAGAAATATTTAATAAGCCTAGGTTATTTTAATTAATTTTATTATTAATTAGAGATTTAATAATTTGATATTATTATTAAATAAAAATTTAATTATGTGACTATGTGCATTATTGAGAAATTATTATTTAAAATAAATTAAATAAGATATTGATTTATTTTATAAAGGAGTGTGACATTACTTAAACTATATTATAAGGCTTTATTAAATTAAATGGTTTTAAATCCTATCCTTGTCAGCCAAACGAGGCCCTAAGGAGAGTTGAGGGCAGTTACCCATGACTGGGTAACTAACCACCAACGCGCATCAGTTCTTCTCCTTATTAACAATACGTCTTCTTCTTTCTTCTTCATTATTTGCCTAAGTCTAGAGAGCTTAACAAAGAGAATCAAAGAGAGAGTTTGAGAAATTTTGAGAGAGATTGGGAGAAACTCTGTGATTGAAGTAGAGAGAATTGTCATTTTATTTAATCTACGCTTTGGGTAATTCTCTTCAACCTAAATTCTCATTTTACGTCTTTTAAGTTTCATGAAAATTGGCTTTCTTACGTTCTGTAAATTGGGATATGGTGTTAGGAATATATGTAATGATTCGAATGGTATAACATGTTTTATATATATTGGGTGTTTCCATATCTCCAATTTCTTCATGTTATAACATATGATTATGGCTTGTTATTTCAAAAATTTACAGAGTACGTGATATGGCCATATGGCCTTATACGTGATTTTTATATGTCAAATATAAATTATTTTGCAAAATTCACACACTTATATGATTATGCATGCTAAAACGAACAAAATGAAACTTGAATGACTGGATTTGGCTTTATAACGAATCCGTAGCATTAAATTCCATGTTTTTGTTCAAAACTTCAAGAACATCAAGAACAGTGGAAAATTTCATGTTTTAATTCTATGATTATATGTTTTAATGGGTTAAAATCACTCTATAAGTGTTGAGTAATGATTATATATGAATTATAACTTGTGGGTATGTTTAATTTGGTGAAATTAATGATCATGTAGAGTTTATTTCGCTGAATTCTATGTTCTTCGCGAATCGAAATTGAGAATGCGGAGTGTCGCATCATGCGCGCCAACTCGAGCTGAGACTCATGTGCATGAAGACTGTCATGCATGACACAAGAAGACTATACCCAGCATGCAAATAGATATAGTATATAAAAGTGGTGCCGCAAAAGACCACTTAGCGAAATAATTAAAATGAGTTTTAAAAGTGTACATGTATGGAAATGTGATAACAACTTAGTCTAATGATTATAAAGACTTGTTAGACCTATAATGAGATGTTAAAATAAATTCTTAACATGTCCATAACACAATTACGTGTAAATTAAATGATTGAATGCATAGTTAACTTATTGTTTGTGAAGTCTTAATTTTTGACAATAAGCGTAGTAATTGACTAAGTATAGTCATGAATTCGAGTTAGACAAAGAATAACTTATGATGTTTAGTACGTGTAATTGACTGGTATTGTGAACATAATTGATATGTAGGATTTAAATCAAAGAATGAGTTTAGTTAAAGTGTAATCTACGCACGAGGCAAGTTTTTTAACCCTACTTGTTATCGTTATATAAGTTGATTAATTCATCTTTCGATATTGAGCAAGTTCTCATTATTATTGATCAAGCCTGTCTTGTATATTAAAGTTTATTAATCTTCAAGCATGATGTTGTTATACAATAATTATTCTATTGTATACCTTTTGAGATGTTATTCAAGTTAAATATTCGTTTACTGTTAAACCTTGTTAGACTAGCGAACCCTTATTGATTCGACTAGTCCATAGTTGATGAGCGTTCTAAATTTCAGAATCCCTTGATGAATTATCCAAACCAAACTTCCTTTGGTGCGGACTAGAATGTCAAACTGAGATGAACAACCCTGTATAGGGGATTATTTATGCTTTAGCGTTAAGATATTGTGAACAGTATGGTACTAAGGGCCGATCCCCCTAAGTACGATAAGAAGAGTCCATAGTCTTATGACTGTTAAAGGTTTCAAGTATAAACACTTGACAACCTAGGACATAGTTCAAGGTCTTATGACCCTCAGAATTTCTTTTGATTCTTGTTATTCATTCTTGATTCAAAAGTTGAGCTTTTATATTCGAAGTTATTATTTTCTCTCGCATGTTATTATTCATTGCTATATTGTTATACTTGTGGGCAATCGTGCTCACTCTTGCGTAATAATAACATTGCAGTTAAGAACGAAAGAGTAGACAAACCTTCCACTGGTAAGGGCAAGGGCAAGCTTAACAAGTAATGAAGACTGATTATTTATGTGATTATGTAATGATAGTTAGACTTGATGTTACTTAAGACTTATTTATTTATGTTTTCTGCACAGATATTTTAAGGTTAGAGTAACTTGGGATTTTATTATTATGGTGCAGTTGATGTAACCCCATAAGGGGAGAGATTTTATTATTATTTCTTTCTATTGCATGGTTTGCATTTATTTATGGGTAGATAGATAGGTGATGCTTGTACAGTAAACACCAAATCTTGTGGAAATGGAAGTATCGGATTTGGGGATGTCACAGATGATGTGAAACCAAATAGAGGATTGATGTTATTCGAGTTAACGCTTAAGGAGGATGTGTAAAGTTTTATTTCTGCTAATGCAGAACTTGTCTGCCTGAGAATTTGGTATGGCAATTGCGCGCCATTACTAAACTTATGACCAAACCGACAATTTGCCTTGGCCTGTGAAAAAACTCGAGTCAATTTGTGAAATGTGATTTGCAAGCCATGTATACTAATAACTCCTATATATGGTGACTAAGTTGTCCATGAATGGAGTAGGATAGCAAAGCATGAATTTAATAAGAGTTAGTTATGGAAATTAACTAAACAAAAAAAAATATTGGTTAATTAAAATTATATTATTGAATAATAGAATTTGAGTATTAAAGCCTTGTCTGGTAGTGGCATGATATTAAATTGATTGAAAGGATTAGTTCACTTGTATAAGATGGTGAGTTAACATATGTGTTTAGAATAAGAGGATGAAAGAAATATATTAATTAATATTTGATATTTTAATATATTACATAGTTTTGTAATATATCAAAGGGTTGATATTTGAAAGGTAAATGATTAAAAGAACCAATATAGTTATAAGTAATTATTAGTTAGAGATTTATGCATAAGGTTAATATTGTATGTGGTGGCTAAAGAAAATTTTTTGGGACAATTTATGGAAGAAATGAAATGAAAGAATTATATTAATTAGTGTTGCACATACTAATTATTGTAAGATAATATATGATTAATACTAATTAATCGTTGCGATATTTAAATGTGATTTTGGGGTTGGGAATACCCAATTGAATTAAACTTAGCCCAATTAAAATATTAATGTGGACATTATCGTTAAAAAGTATTATTATGTGTAATATGGAAAATGTGGGTAGTAGTATATAAAATATCTATAACCTAAGAATATCCGAAGTGTGACATTTAATTGGGACTAATGATGTAAGGTACCATGTAATACGGTGAAGTCATTTGTAACCTTAATACATAAATGATTAAATATCTACGTGTTTCTAGAAATCGAGAAAGAAATCAATGTTTTAAATAAACATTAATATTAAATAAGGTATAATGTGATTATGTGAGTAGTAGAAATAATTATGGAACTACTCGGATAATAATACCTGACTGCGATATTTTATTACATGTATTTAATGTACATGGATTATATGATGTAAGTACATAAATAATCCCTAAATTTTCCTAATATGGTAACAATTGTACATTAAAATTAAATTTGGGAGTTAAAATAACTAACTGATCAAAATGGAAACACGTTGCTGAGATATAAGATTTATCAGTTAAGCAAATAGTACATTAACAGTGCCCTAAGGCTAAAATACGTAATTTCCAAGCAATAAATCATTAGCTATGAAGATGGCTGGTGGTGGGTTGTTGAACAACTCTCAAATAACCAATGTTTTCTTCTATTACACCATGAATTTAACCTCAGTGTAATGAAATTGCCCAGTCCATAGTCTTATGACTGTTAAAGGTTTCAAGTATAAACACTTGACAACCTAGGACATAGTTCAAGGTCTTATGACCCTCAGAATTTCTTTTGATTCTTGTTGTTCATTCTTGATTAAAAAATTGAGCTTTATATCAGAAGTTATTATTTCTCTCGCATGTTATTATTCATTGTTATATTGTTATACTTGTGGGCAATCATGCTCACTCTTGCGTAATAATAACATTGCAGTTAAGAACGAAAGAGCAGACGAACCTTCCACTAGTAAGGGCAAGGGCAAGCTTAGCAAGTAATGAAGACTGATTATTTATGTGATTATGTAATGATAGTTAGACTTGATGTTACTTAAGACTTATTTGTTTATGTTTTCTGCACATATGATTTAAGGTTAGAGTAACCTAGGATTTATTTATTATTCAGTTGATGTAACCCCATAAGGGGAGATATTTTATTATTATTTCTTTCTATTGCATGGTTTGCATTTATTTATGGGTAGATAGATAGATGATGCTTGTACAGTAAACACCAAATCCTGTGGAAATGGAAGTACCGGATTTGGGGGTGTCACAACTATGGTATAATGTAGCATGACAAAGTCATATAATGACTGAATCCTCAATGTACTATCGAGATAGTACGGTATCACGTCATCATAAAAGGATTTTTGGTTTTCTTTAAACTAAGAAAGATATGCCATATGAATTGGATAAAATTATTTTGATTGATGTCCGAATTTTTGCTAGAAGTCTATGCTACTTGATTCAGCTAGACAAATATTGAAAGATATTTATGGAATTCGAGCGTTTTTGGTCAAACTATGCCAAACCAAATTATTTTGGTACGGATTCAGATGTTAAGAAGCTGAGGTGAACAACCCTATAAAAGGGAACATGTTATCGGAGACAATAGTTCCGAATGTAACGTATATAGTCGTTACGATGTACTACATTTGGGCCCGACGTAGGGGTACGATAGGCTGGCCACATAGAGTACCGATGTGGTTTATAATGTGAAGTACCGGGGGTGAAGCACTATTAAACCTAGAAAGAAGTTCAAGGTCTTGCGACCACTCAGCATTATTGGAATCTTTTAAATTCCTGAGTTATTCATATCGCTTCCCAATTATTGAGCAATTGTGGAAGATTCTTATTATTCTGATGGAGAATGTAGCGAGAAGAATAGCCCTTAGAAAGAAGTAGTTGTAGAACGCTTTAATCCAGTGAATAGAGATTAACGTAAAATCTATTTTGATAGATTGAATGAATGAAGATTAATAAATAAAATTTTGAGGACGAAATTCTTAGAGGAAATGGTGAATGTAATATCCCCAGTGTTTATGATAAAGATCCTTAGAAAAGGAAATGAGTGGGCTAAAGAATATATAATATATAATATTTGATATATGATTGTGTTTAATTGAAGGTTGTGTAATAAAACCTAAAAGTTATTGAAGAAATTAATGAAGTATATATATATATATATATATATATATATATATATATATATATATATATATATATATATATATATATATATATATATATATATAACCTTTTGCTAAGTTAACGTGTTGAAGTTATTCAACGATAATTGTGAAAGAGATTTTGCAAAAACCGAGTAAGAGAGGTTTCGTTGATTCCGAGGACGGAATCCTTATAAGGAGGGAAGGATGTGACATCCCGAATTTTTTTAAGAATTAATAAATGAGAATTTAATAAATAAAATTCTTATTTTAAGATGTTTAAGTACGAGTATGTGTATATATGTGTTATATATTGTGAAATATGTGAATTGGTGTGAAGAAAATTTAAATGTTAATTTAATATTTATTGAAGTAAATAAATATTTTAATTGAATTATTTATTGAGATTATGTGATTAATATGGAGTAATGTAATTAAGTGTATTATATTAATTAAATGATTATTTAATATTTAATTAATATGTAATTATTTTATGTTATAGTTCTAATTTAATTGAGATAATGTAGTGATGTGGTAATTGTTACATGAAGTTATAATTAGAGAGTAATTATAATGTGACAATTTTATGTGATTAATTGATGTTAAACTTTTAATTAATTAAATTAATGTTAAGATTTAATTAATTAAAGGATAACATTAAGAATATGTGTTAAAGAATCTATTAAAAGAGTTAAAAGAGTTTTTTAAACCGTTTTCCCAAACAAGGTCTTACTTTTGTTTTAAACCTGTTTTATCCAAACAAGACCTTAACTATTAAAACCTGATTTTAAAATAATATGGTTTTGCCAAACAAGCCTTAGGGCTTTTAAATTTCTAATTTTGTAATTTATATATTAAATTGATAATTAGTATATATAATTATATTGGGAGTTACATATTCTATAATTATGTGTTATATGTATATTGTATATAAACTAAGTTATGTTAGTTTTCTAAACCTAAGTCTAAACTAAGAACAATAGAGAGAGAAAGGGGGCTGCAGATTTCGGTAGTTATAGGGAGTCTAGGAGGGGTCTTGGATCTTCATACAACTTAAAATTATAAGCTACTTTGAAGGATCAAGAAGGCTTGCAAGAAGAAAAAGGTAAGAAATTGATTTTTTTTAATTTTTGTGCTCTTTTTTGTTAGATCTTTATGAACCAAGCAACTTTTATTTTGGATCATTAAAAACTCATGATTTATATGAGTATTGGTATTTTATATGTGTATCAAAGTATTTTTGAAATCAAAAGTTAGATCCAAAGTGAGAAAATCAAGTTTTGTACCAAAAGGTTTAAGAAAAAAGCTTTTCTTTGTATGCTATATATATTTTTATGTTAGATTCTTTGGGTTCATGTGATTAATGGTTTAAAACATGTTATCATTCTAGACTCATGAGTTAAGGGCAAAAATCCTTTCGAATCACTCAAATATGTTAAGAAATGAGCAAGTTATGAATTAAATCCCAAACTACCTTAACTATTGAACACAAGCTACTGATTAGTCAATTCTGTCCATTTTTCCGAGACCAAAACAGAATCAAAATAGATGTTTGATCAATGGAAACTATAGTTCGGGAAATTACGAATCCAACAATACCTATTGGACCTAAATCCAATTTATAGATTTCGTTTTATAAGTGTTTCCGTTAAGGACCCCAAATCTAAAAAATGAACCAACTGTTGAAGAAAACCTTGTTGACCAGTCACTTTGGGCCTGATTTCTAGAACCTAGACTGATTGGAATTTGGTGTTTCATAACTGAAAACTCTAGTTCAAGAAGATACGGATCCAACGAGTCTGATTGGGCCTCAATCGGAGTTGTGGATCTCGTAATACAAGCGTTTCTGTAAAAGACTCCAAAACTGAAAATGTTTACAAGGCATGTAATGGTCAGTCGGTAGTGGCCTATTTTTAGGGTGCTATACTGGGCCAAATGGACCGTTTCTTGAGTCTAAAACGTAGCTCGGGAAGTCACGGTTCTAACGATACCACGTGGGCCGAAATTGGACTTGTAGATTACCGTCTACAAGTGTTTCTGTGGAGGACCCCAACTTTAAACGAAAATTATAGAATAAATAGAAAATAAATATTAGAAATTCATAATAAATTTGTAAAAATTATTTTAAAGCCTAAAAATGGGTTTTTAATAATTTGGAATATATTTCATTAATATTTTAATATTTTTAAATATTAATGATAGTTAATTTATTTAATTATTATATTAAATAAATTACTTAAAAATGATTTTAATACTTTAGAAATCATTTGAAATTATATTAAATTGTAAGGAAATATTTGAAGTTATTTTTTAATGACTTTTAATATTTTGTGATGAATTTATTAATAAATTAATATTAATGATAATGGATTTATTTAATAAATATATTAAATAAATTATGGAAAATTAGAATCAATGTTTTAAAAATCATATAAAAAATAATTTAAGGGTTAGAAAATATTTGAAGTTATAAAATATAACTTTTGATATTTTGTCATGAAAACACTAATATTTTAATATTAATGGCAACTATCGGATAATGAATTTAATCATTTAAAAATCATATAAATATGATTTTATGGTATTAAAAATACTTTGAAATATTATAAATATATTATAATATTATGACATGTATATTACATTAATATTTGATATGAAATAAATATTAATGATATGGAATTAAGTAGCATTTAATTCATATTAATATGATATTAATGATTGAAAATCAAGATAAATGATAATAATTATCTCAAAATTATTATAAGTCATTAAAAATATTTTGACTGAAAATGAAATTATCTAAGGTAAATGTAAAGAATTTAGGCAAAGTCTTATGAAAATTAGACTCATGAATTATCCGACTAGACTGTCGAGATGTCAGAAATTGTCTTAGAATTCAACTTCGGTGAAATAGTTTGACTTGATCTACCAATTTTAGGTATTTTATGGTGATATAGGATTATGTGGTAATTTGTTAGGTTATATTATAAGCAGTATTTAATAAAGTACTATACTATGATGATATTATTCTAATATTTGGAGATCGGTATTATCTATATTAGGTCTTCAGACAAAGCGATATAGGTTACGTAACGGTAATCAATGGTATAGACAAGTTCTCTAACTCGATCTCGAGTTGATATTTTTGAAATATGCTTTGGGTTAATCATTACTGATTATACCATGTCTATGAATTATTGATTCGCACTCTGTGCACATTGCATGTAATCATCAGGTATGAAAGGCTGATCACCTTCATTACCATTTGGTCCAGTTGATTTATTCATGCTCATTATTCGTTCAGTTATGAAAATTTATTCATGCTCTTTCACAATGTATATATTGTAGAAAGTTAGCCAGCTTATTATTCAATTCTTTCGATCATAATATATCCTTAATTGAACTTATACTTGCTAGGCAAAATTGTTGCTCACCCTTGTTATATCATGATAAAGATTACAGATTAGGACGAATACGTCAGATACAGGAAAAGTCAAAGACAAGTTAGCTTTGGATTATATGTGCAGCTAAATTTGTAACAGTAATGTATGATAATAACTTTGTATGTCGGATAGGATATTGATTTAGGTATTATGTGAAGGTTCTCGACCTTGGGGATAGTGTGTAATGTTTAATGTATAAAGAGTTTATGTTTATATCTTTCATAACAGACATAGAAATAGTACATCGGATTCGTGGTGATTTGGGACCCGAATCTGGGGGTATTACACAGGGTATGACACAACTACGCCATACCTAAGCCAGGATCTACAGAAATGTCATGCATGGCTGAAGTCAAATTGTCGTTCGCGCCTTAGCGTGGAATAAGAATCTTATACCGCCTGTACGAACAAAAACCGTAAAGTAGCAATAGCCATTTTAGCCCAACTAACACAAATTTCACCCACAAAACAGTGAAATTAACAAATACAATTGGTATAGAACTATCAGAAACATGATTTCTAACATATTCAACCACTTAGAACAATTTAACAACCACTTCAACTAATTTAATTCCTTAAATTTCATGTTTTTACACAAAACTCCATTTTTTGACATTCTTCATAGAAATCATCACCGTGATCACAATTCTTGTTCAACTTACTTCATTCAAACTATGTTCTCTTCGTTTCATAATGGACTAGCATAATCAAAACTCAATTTACAGATTAACATACAAATTGACCACCATATTTGGTACTTTTACAAGCCATATGCAAAATACATATATTGTAATTACTTTTCCTACTTTTAAACGAAATTATCATACAATTTCTTATCTAAATGCAAACTCTAACATCATAAACACGTATAATCACAGTTACCAGTTATATATATCAACAATTTAACAAATTGAATTCACAGAACATGAGATTTTATGCCGTAAACCCATATATGTGTATATATACATATACATATACATATACATATATATACACAATATTAATGTTAAAGAAAATACCTTTAATTGGCTTGGTAACCACTAAAATTGCTTTGGAATTCTAAGGTTTTCTCTCAATCCTCTCTCAAGTTCTCTGCAACTTTTCTTCTTAGGCCAAATGACAATTCACGTAAAACAAATACACACTTAAGCATAAAGATTAAAACTGATAAACCATAATACGTCTAGTTATTAGAATATCAGTTATAAATATAACGCTTAGGTTATAAATATATTTTATTTATTATTTTATTTATTTTTTTATATTGTCTAAAAATTAAAATTAATCAAAATTCAAAAGCCATAAGGCTTTGTTTGGCAAAAACTCTTTAAAAATTAAAGAATTAATATTTTAAGCCTTGTTTGGTTAAATCAATTTAAAACTACTTTAGTTTTATTTTAATTAACAATTTAGTTTATAATTTATAATCACATATTATTTATTTGGATTTTCATATCCCACATTAATTAATTAAATTAATTACACATACTATATTTTAAATAAATATTCCACTTAAACAAATATAACAAAATTATATTACAACTCTCTAAATTATAAATTAAATTAATTTAGAATTTTATTAATTCATAAATATTTAGTAACAACAATCACATCAAATAAATATTTACTAACAAAAATCACATCAATAAAATATTTATTTAATTTAATAAATATTTTAAATTACATATAATAAAATCTTAGATTGTTACATCCTTCTCTCCTTACAAGGATTATGTCCCTAGAATCACAACTCAAACAACTCATTCGTCACATTCTTCCCTCCTTACAAAGATTATGTCCCCAGAATCGAAGACACAGACTAAACAAATAACTCAGGGTAATTCTTCATCATATCAGCTTCGAGTTCTCATATAGCCTCTTCGACATTATGGTTCCTCTATATCACCTTCACAGAAGGTATCACCTTATTCCTGAGAACTTGTTTTTTTCTGTCGACTATCTGGATAGGAACTTCTTCATAGGATAAATCTTTACTGAATTACAACGGTTCATATTCGATCACATGTTTATAATCGGGTTTTTACGGTCGCAACACCGACACATGATAAACATTGTGCACATGTTCTAATTCTGGAGGTAAAGCTACCTCAGAAGCTACTTCTCCCACTCTTCGTAGTATCTCGAAAGGACCAATAAACCATGGGCTTAGTTTTCCTTTCTTGTCAAAACAAATTTTCCCCTTCCAAGGAGAAACTTTCAGGAAAATAAAATTTCCTGCTTCAAATTCGCGATTACTTTGTGTTAATCAAAGATAATTCTTCTCATCCAATCTTGAGCGACTACCGGTCTTTGCTCGATGAGTTTGATAACTTAAGTGGTCTGTTGTACCAGTTCTGGTCCTAACAATCGACGTTCACCAACTTCATCCCAGCATAGTGGAGTTTTGCATTTCCTGCCGTATAATGCCTCGTATGGCGGCATGCCAATGCTTGCGTGGTAACTGTTGTTGTATGCAAATTCCACCAACGATAAATGATCGTCCCAGTTTCCTTTGAAATCTATGATGCACGCTCTAAGCATATCTTCTAGCGTCTGGATTGTTCGTTCGCTTTGACCATCAGTTTGCGGATGATATGTCGTACTCATATTCAGTTGCGTTCCCATGCATTCTTGTAATCTCTTCCAAAAATTTGATGTGAATCTCGGATCTCTATCTGATACTATTGATACTGGAACTCCATGTCTCATCACGATCTCTTTAATGTATAGCTTTGCCAGCTGATCAATATTAAATCTAACCTTTATTGGCAAAAAGTGTGCTGATTTCGTTAATCTATCCACTATCACCCATATCGCATCGTATCCTTTCTGAGTTGTTGGAAGACCTACCACAAAATCCATTGTGATATGCTCCCATTTTCATTCTGGTATTTCCAACGGTTGAAGTAATCTGCTTGGCCTTTGATGTTCTGCCTTCACTCTCTGACATGTCAAGCACTTTGCAACACATTCTGCAACGTCTCTTTTTATATTTGGCCACCAAAAGTGTTGCCGAAAATCTTGATACATCTTTGTACTTCCCGGATGAATCGAATATCTTGAGCTATGAGCTTCTATCAAGATTTCTTCTTTAATACCCTGTACCGCTGGAACCCAAATTCCTCCCTCGAATCTTAGCATTCCCTCAGTATCAAGCTTATACTTTACCTCTTTACCCTCGACCACACTTCCTTTTATTTTTTTGCATTCTTCATCTTGTAGTTGTGAGTTCTTCACCTTGTCCACCAAAGTTGGACTAGTTTCCATCTGGTACAATCTTTCGTCAGCTTCTTTTGGAAATTTGATTTCCAACTCTAGCCTTGCCATTGCTGAAATGAGCTCCTCCTTATCGGTTAACAACATCAACTTTTCTCGGCCTTTCATACCCATGGCATCTGCAACCACATTAGCTTTTCCCGGATGATAAAAGATCTCACAATCATAATCTTTTATCAATTCCATCCATCTCCTTTGACGCATGTTTAGGTCCTTCTGTGTGAAAAATATACTTCAGACTCTTATGGTCTATGTAGATCTCACATTTTTCTCTATAGAAATAGTGTCTCCATATTTTCAGCGCAAACACTACTGCTGCCAACTCTAAATCATGAGTCGAATACCCTTTCTCATAGTCTTTCAATTGCCTTGATGCATACGCAATGACTTTGTCGTTCTGCATAAGGACACAACCCAATCCTTTATGTGAAGCATCACTATACACCATAAAATTCCCTGTATTATCTGGTAATAACAACACAAGTGTCACACTGAGCCTCTTCTTTAATTCCTTAAAACTATCTTCACACTTCTCCGTCCAAGCAAAATTTATAGATTTTCTCGTCAAATTTGTCAATGGAATGGCAATCTTGGAAATATCTTGAATAAACTATCTATAATACCCTGCCAATCCCAAGAAACTTCTCACTTCTAATAGAGTTCTTGGTTGTTCCCAATTTATCACGGCTTCGACTTTTGATGGATCCACTGAAATTCCATTCTTGTCGATTACATGCCCAAGAAATTGTACACGTTCCAGCCAAAATTCACATTTAGAGAACTTCGCGCACAATTTCTTTTCTTAGCGTTTCCAATGTCAGACGTAAGTGTTCCGCGTGTTTTTCTTGAGATTTAGAGTAGACTAGTATGTCATCGATAAATACCACCACAAACTTGTCTAAAAATGGTTTAAACACCCTATTCATCAAATCCATGAACGTTGCAGGGGCGTTTGTCAAACCAAAAGACATCACCAAAAATTCGTAATGTCCATACCGAGTTCGGAATGCCGTCTTCGGTACATCCTCCTTCCTTACTTTTAGCTGGTGATACTCACTTCTTAAATCTATTTTCGAGAAATATCTAGCACCCTTCAATTAATCAAACAAGTCATCTATTCTTGCCAATGGATACTTGTTTTTAATAGTAACTTTGTTTAATTCCCTATAATCAATGCAAACACGCATTGACCCATCTTTTTTCTTCACGAATAACACCGGCGCTCCCCACGGTGACACACTCGGCTGAATGTACTTCTTATCTAGAGGTTCTTGGAGTTGTGCCATTAATTCCTTCATTTCTACCGGAACCATTCTGTACAGGGCCTTCGATATTGGAGCAGTTCCTGGCACTAAGTTGATCATGAACTCGACCACTCTGTCAGGCGGAAGTCCTGGAAAATCTTCTGAAAACACGTCTACAAAGTCCCTAACCACTGGTATTTCCTCCAGTTTCACACCCTTCTTCTTTTGAGTATCGACTATGTAGGCTAAGTACCCTACACAGCCTTGACTCAACAACTTCTTGGCCTGTATAACCGTTAGACACCTTGCTTGTCTAGGCGATATGCTACCATGGAAAACTACCTTTGACAGAGTCATAAGGTTTACACACTTCTTTTGGCAATCAATTATTGCTCCATAATTAAATAGCCAATCCATTCCCAATATAACATCAAACTCACCATGTTTTATCAAAATTAAATCTACTTTCATAATATTCTCCTTAATATTCACCCTATAATTCTTGTATACAAATCTAACAGGAATTACCTCCCTATTCGTAATTTCTATGTGTAAAGGGAAGTTCAACTCTTCACTAGGTACTTCTAACCTCTTAGCAAACTCATCAGATATAAACAAGCAAGTAGCAACTGAATTAAATAATACATATGCATTTATATCATTGATTGGGATAATACTTGGCACGACATCTTTTGATTACACCGCGTCTTGCACCGTCATGTTGAAGGTTTTGGCTGTGGGCTTATTTGATGATGTTGGTCCAGCAATAGTCAGTGTACCTCCACCGCCACTTCCTTTGCTTCCAATTGCCTCACCAGATTTCTTCTTTGGACACTCCTGAGCAAAATGATCCTTCGTCCCGCTGGTGTAGCAAGCATTCTTCTTGGGTTGATTGCAGTTTGGGGCAATGTGACCTTCCTGGCCATAGTTAAAGCATACCCGCTTCCCCCTTAAACACATACCTGTGTGAAACTTCCCACATATAGCACACGCGTCAATCTTCTTCTTCTACTGGTTACCTTGCTAATTTTCAGCTCCCACATTTGCATTCCACTTCTTTTTCAAATTATTGTTACCATTTCCACCGTTACCACCACCGTTCTTAGCTTCACTCTCATTTTTCTTCTTTCTCTGCTCTTGGTTGTGCTTTGTTACAGCCTCGCCTCCACTCTCAGGGAGAATTGCCTTCTCAAGCACTGCTGCAAACATCTTTAACTAGAATAGTGAGACTCTGCTGTATAACCAGGGCTTCAGTCCCTGCTTAAATCTCCTTGCCTTGCGTTCATCCATATTCACTTGATATGGCGCAAACCTTGCTAACTCGTTGAATTTTGTGGCATACTCCGACACTGTCATTGTGCCCTATTTTAGCTCTAGAAACTGCACTTCCATCTGATTCTTTGAGCTTTGTGGGAAATAGGTCTCGAAGAATATTTCCTTAAATCTATCCCAAGTCATCACTCCCTGACCTCCTCTAGTTTTATTGGCTTTCCACCAATAACCAGCCTCTGCTTTCAACATGGATGTTACAAAAGAAGTCTTCTAGTTATCCCTTACCCTAGCAACATCAAAAACTTTCTCTATCTCAATGATCCAGGTCTATGCCTCAATCAGATTCATGGACCCACGAAACTCTGGTGGCCCAACCGCCTTGAAGTCCTTAAAAGTCGCAGCTTGATTCTGTGGCTGATTCTGCAACGCTCCTGTCAGTAGTGTTACGAATTGCTGAACTGGACTAGCCTCAACATTGTTGTTATTCTCAGGAGTCCTTTTCGTGGTTGACATCTTGGTGGCATTTTCTATTAAATATACTCATTAGATTCTAGTCAATCTTTTAAGTATTTACTACTTAATTTGCACACTATAAAAGATTATCACGTAACACATAACACTTTTGAATAAAACAAAACTTTTATTCATTCATAACCTTTTAGAAAACATAAGAACAATAGCATCGCTGCTATTTACATTACTTTCCTGAACTACAAAAGTTTCAGGATAACTACATCATCATCATATCCCATTGATAATATCATACCCGGGATTTACATCTTATTTACTCACTAATCATATAGTAATTACATTTATGATAACCTACTAAAATACTGCATAGCCTTACGATGCTCCTCTTCCATAATACGAAACATTGTTCGACGATGTAAAATATACGATGGCAGCGTCTCGAACTGAATAGGATAACACATGACTCGTTCTTGAGCTTGATTGATTATGGTGTTGAATACGTTATTCATCTCTTCCATCTTAATCCTCTTTACTTGTACCTCTCTCTCTGCCACCTTGGCTCGTTGAAAAGTTTCCTCATATGCGTCTTCAGCTCTTGCCCTCTTCGTAGATTCTTCTTTCAATTTGTTCTCCAGCTCTATAATCTTCTTTGTCAGTTGCTCGTTCTCTCCTTCAGTGTGGATCATCTTCTCTTCGACATTATTTAGACGTTCATCTCGATCCTGAATCTCATTATCCTTCTGCGCCATTGCGATCTACTGTTCAGCTACTATCTCTTGCAACTCCTCGACGATATCCTGGAGTTCCACATTGCGATCGTATACCTCGTCGTACATACGGGCAGCAATCGAGTTTAATGGAATCTCTTCCTCCTCGTCCTCCTCATCCTCATTTGACTATGGAAGCTCAACGGGGTCCTCCTCGTCCGTCTCTATCTCATCATCCTCATCAAGTAAACCTTCCTGCTCAACCACTGTGACCAACGGGGTTAATTCCCGTGGCAGTAGTTATTCCCAAATCACCTGAATATCTCCAGGCTCCTCCTCTCTAGGCATTTGGGATCCTTCCTCCCTAGCCTGACTGGATTCTCCTACATTAGCCATCCTGACAACAAAATTTTAATTTTTCAATTACTAATCATTACTACTCAACACACACGAGCACATAATTTACAATCACATAAGCACATAAGTGTTTTATTACTTCCTTCTTAACAACTCGATAAGAGTTTATCACCACTATCTTTTCAAAGGTTACTTCCTAAGGCTTTTGTGAGACCCCAGATTTTATAAATAAATATTTAAATTTCTCGAAATATTTTTTTATATTATGGTGTGGATTTGAGATAGTGTTATAGTTATGGGTAGTATTTGAAAATTTTGCAAAGTATACAAGTTGTTATAAATATTCGTTTGGTCGGGGAATATTCTTTTTGTCGGGAATATCTATACGACGGCACAATCATTGGTGGACCCCACAATGTAAGTAATCGTCAGTAGTTAGAAAACGACGACAAAAATATTTTATGAAAATAACTATGAGGTTTTACCATTAATACCGTTGAACTACCCTAGTAGTAAAAGTACGATGAATACGCATGGTTGCATAGTAGCACACGGTATTGATTATTGATGCTTACGTGAAGTCACTCAGTTATACTACATTATTGCTACAGTAATTGCTGCATCATATCTCTCATATTATTGATCCAATTATTGTCACAGTATCATGTGCATAATATGTTATATTATTAAATTAATAATTGAGACGACAAAGTTATTCATATTATTAAATTGCAATATTTACAATGTCTAGAAGTTCTGTCAAGGAGAGGTTTGGTCACCTAATTACACGCCAATAGGGAGAAATCCTTATTGGAAAGCCCCCTCTTTCCTGGGAATGACCTGGTTGTTAAATATTGTGAGTTATGATATTAATGATGGATAAGTTTGTGATGATTAAAGATGAATTTGATAGTTCCATTGTGTTAAAATTATTTGTGTTAGTAAAAATTGACATTTATTTCGATAATAATTGATGTCTGGAGGTTATATTGTTCAATCGGGTATTTGGGGAACTTTTCGTGTCGAAGTTACTATTCACGATTTACTATTCACGAGTTACTATTTATGAGTTACTATTCATGAGTTACTATTCACGAGTTACTATTTTTGAGTTACTATTCATGAGTTTTAATAGTAACTTGACCCTTCAGCTTTCCAAGAGTTATTTGCCTCTTCGGTGTTCTAAGACTTAATTACCCCTTTGCAAATAGTAGTTGCCTCTTCAATATTACCAAGAGTCATTTTGACCCTTCGTTAAGACCAAGAGCCACTCTTAGTTTTTCTATAAATAGAAGCTCATTCCTTCATTATTTCTTACGAATTCATTGAAACTCTAGAGAGAGAAATTATAGAGAGAAGCTATAGAGAGAAAATTATAGAGAGAAAGAAGAAGAGTATTCTGCTACTTCACTACTTCTATATCCAGTTTCTTTTACGGTAAGGGGTGTTATTCTTTCTTATTCATGAAGAGAACTTCTGTTACTCCATTCTTATTTATTCTGTTGGAATAACCTGTATACGCGGCATACCCTATACTTGGTGAAATCCTTATGTTATTCCATTCTTTATTATTCTTTGAATAACTCAGATGCTACTGGTTTACCCTATACTTGTGGAATGACCAGATATGTGGTTTACCCAATACTTGGTGATCTTCTTCTTCTATTATTCCATTCTTTATTATTATGTTGAATAACTTTGTTTATGCTGAAGTACCGCATACATACTTGGTGAAATTCTTTTATTATTCTGTTCTTTATTATTCTGTCAGAATATTCTATTGGTGTAAATTTCACATGACCTGGTTCCATTATTTATTATTCCGTTGGAATAACCTGTCTATATGGATTGCCACATGCATGGTGAATTATCCTTTGTATTCATTCCTTATTAAATTGTGGAAATGATCTGTATACGTGGATTACCGCATGGCGAGTGAAAATCCATTTGTAGTTTCATATATTTTTTTATTATACTCAGTTGGTTAAAGTTTTGACTTCTATACTCCATGAAATTAGTGGAATATCCTTGATATTTGCGCTTCATCCAGTATCTTTTCATGAAAATATTATTCTGAGCATTCTTGAATTTTTACTTTACAAAGAAGTATCATGTTGACAATTTAGACATTATTAGTTCCTGGATAAATTAATTCTTGAACTTGTTTTATTGAATTATTATGTCATTGTCATCATCCTCATGTTATATTATGTTGAAAGTCATCTTTTGCTTACGTGCATAGATGGACTTAGTATGATTATGACTAGGGATCATTCAGTATAATCATGACCTATTATAAATAATGTGATAAAAGTCCTCAGTGGCCTGTAATGCATTGATGAATAGTTTTTGGTATGATTATGACCAGGGTTTATTCGGCATAGTTATGACCATTGATGATTTAATGAAAATCCTTGACCGTGGTACAGGGATGATTAGATGTCGTGGTTTATTTATTATGCTGAGTCTCAGCGATAAAATTGATGAAAACCTTTTAAAACCTAAAAGATAGTAGACTTTATTCTCTACTTGACTCTTTTAATGGATTGCATATTCCGCTGCAGTTAAACTTGATGTCTATTGTATATTATCAGTTTAACATTGTTGAAGACTAATGATAATTTATTCTGTATTATCTTAGTCATAATATTTCTTACTGGGCTAGTTGAGCTCACCCTTTCCTTCACTGTTCTCTTCAGGAAATGAGAATATAGCTTGGATGAGTCGGGGAACGGAGTGACTGTCCAGATGATAGCATTAGTAGTCCTCACTATTCTGTTAAATAGTGTGATAATAAATATAACGAGGACTGAATTTGAGTTTGTATACTGTCTATGAGGACTCCATTGAGAATGGATATTGTCCAGAAGGCAATATTCTTGTTTAAACTCTCAGTTTATGTTTTGTCGTATTTTACACGACAGCTGTATAGTTAAATTTGTATTTGTATTGTGTACCATGCATTTGGCGACTCAAGATGGGTGATTAATACCTAATTTTGGGGCGTCACAACAGATTAGTATCGAGCTTAGGGATATGATCCTGCTAAGATGTGAGATAAAAACTAGGAGGGAGAGACGGGGAATTCTTCGCTAGTATGACCTACCTAAGTTTATTTGGTATTTAATTGGTCGATCGAAGTATAGGGATAATATATGACATGTTAATTAACCCTTGTTTTATGGCGATTTGAAAATGGCATCCAAAAATGTTGAGATAAGCAATGGAGCACAGAGACCGCTGAGTCTCCACATTAATAATCGAGGATAATGTGCGATGTGATGGCGATAATCCTCCCAGTAAACAACAACACCGATCAAATGACGAACGGCTATGAGACGCTTAGGAGCTTTTTAGAATTCATGCAACATCAGGCGAAGGCGGCTCCTGTTTATAATGCAGGTAAAAATAATGGCAACCCATGGTCGGTCACCGCTAAATAGTTCAAGGAGTTGGGACCACCGGAGTTTTTGGGAAAGCCAGAACCACTTAAGGCGGAAATGTGGTTAAAGCAGATGACTAAGATATTTGATGTCTTGGGATGCTCTGAGGAGCAAAAGGTTCCCTTTGCCACCTTTATGTTGCGTGAAGAGGCAGATTACTGGTGGGAATTTGTAAAACGTACCCAGCCTGACGCACTCAAGATGTCTTGGGATAAGTTCCAAGAGCTGTTCAACGACAAGTACTTTCCCGAAAGTATTCGTCACATGAAGAAGGTGGAGTTCATCAAGCTGGAGCAAAATAATATAACCGTGTCGCAGTACGAGTCTAAGTTTGCCGAGTTATCTCGGTTTGCATCCCATTTGGTCGATAATGAGGAGCGAATGACGCGAATGTTTCTAAGAGGTTTGAAACCCAATATACGTCAATACCTCATTTCTCACAAACTTTGTTTATATTTAGTTGTTGTGATAGGGCTCAGTTATTGGAGCGCGATAATGAGTCAGCACAACCAAAAGGTAACGACCAACAACACGATAATAATCATATCGGTGGCAACGGTCATCGGAACAATGATAACCATCGTGGGGGAAATTATCACGCCAAGAATGGTAACCATTTCGATGGTAATCATGGCCAAGATAATAGGAATAGGAATTTCAAGAAAAGGAAATTCAACAATGATGGAAAGACGTCATCACTAACACCCGTTGTTAAGGAAGGAGAATGACCACCTATCATATGTTTCAAATGCGGAGGGGAGGGACATATCAGTCCAAACTGCGTGATGCCGTCCAAAGCATGTTATAATTGTGGAAAAGAAGGTCACTTAGCCCGATTTTGTCGTTCACCGAAGACAAGTTCAGCTAGGATGGAGGCACCAAAGACCGTTCCAGAAAAGTCAAAATCGGTAGTGTAAGGGAGAGCGTTTTTTGTGACTTCTCAAAAAAGTGAGTAACCTGAACGAAGTTAGTACGGGTTAATTAATTATAAATTGCGAAGTCTATACCTTATAAGATACCGGTTCTACCCATTATTTTATCTCTCTTGCTTGCGTTCAACGTTTAAATTTGACTCCGGAGAAGTTAGACTTTGACTTATTGGTTGAAACTTCGTTAGTAGGAGCCTTGTTACCTCTACTGTTTTTAAATCTTGTTTGATTCAAATAAACACTTTCACGTTACCTGTCGATCTTATCTTTTTGAAAATACTTGCCTTTGATGTGATTTTAGGAATCAATTGGTTTACTACTCATCATGCTTTTCGTAAGGTTGTTAGCTTTTATATTCATAACCAACCCACAGCGCGAATTCAAGTAACCAAACCACTAAAGTCAATCATTGTCATATCGCTTATAAGTAAAGAGCCCCTAACCTTTCGTTGTTGACTTCCTTGTGTGGAATGCCCGGGCCGATTTTCCAGAGGCGACATCGTGAATAAAGATGGCAAGTTGATAGGTATCATTGTGAGGTGCTATCTAGGTTAAGGGATAGAAGTCACAATTGGTATCAATGTGACGTACTATCCAAGTCTTGGATGAGAGTCACAGTTTTGAATGATATTTCTATTATTAATAAATTTCCTGGCGTATTCTTGAAGACTTCTTAGCCTACTTAGAGCGTGAAATCGAATTTTGTATTGACCCCAGTACAAAACCCATTTCTTAAACCCTCAAATATTTCTTCAACTAAAATGAATAGTTTACGTTGATTATGATGAGAGTCATAATAAAAGCATTGGACTGATGAAAATCATGGGTATGTGAAGTATTAGTAAGTGTTATAATGAGTTATGTTGGTTATTATGTGAAAACATGAAAGTTTCTTAGAAATCACAAAGGGTTGAAAATCAGATTTTGGTGAAAATGGAACATGAAATTCAATTGACCATATCTCCTAATATATTTTGAATTTTTCAGTGTGGTCAAGTCCTAGAGTTAGATCTATGAGTTTTTTAGCATCTCCAAGTGGAATCACTGGAAAAGGAGTTGTACATTTTTGTGTGGACTGATTTTAGCAAAGGAGTCAAAAGCTGGAAATTTCAAAAAAAAGCTATTGATCTTATTTTTAAAAGGGCATTTTCGGCCACTTAATTTATGAGAAAAATTCTGGCCTTTTGGGACATGAAAGTATATGGTATAAAGAACATCCTGTCCAAAAATGAGCTCATTCTGAATTAAAATGAGCAAGTTATGACCATTTCAATATTTAGGTTTTTTCGACGAAAAACGCTATAACTGGAGTTCTATAACTGCAATGACCATGAAATTTAAACTGGAAGCTCACATTAACATGTGTAGATCCTTCCAAGATTTGGGAATTTTTGGAGTTAAACTTGAGGTAGCTAATTTCTTAAGGAATTAATTGGAAATTAATTTTTGAAAAATAGTAAATGAATTTTAAAAATTCCAAGAAAAATATATTTTCATTATGGGACTATATTATGCTAAATCCCAGAAAAGAAATATTTTTGGAACTAATTTGGTATTTTTCATGAAAATAATCTAGTTATGAGTAAATGAGTTAAATATGTTATGTGAAGTAACAAAATTGGAAAATAGGATTTTATGGCTAGGGAATCCTATATAGAGTATATGCATATTTTTTGATGAGGGATTTGATCATTGGTGATGATATCTTATGAGTATGGCATTTTTGAATGATTAAATGCATTATATGGTAAAGCGTAAACAATTGAAATAAATTGTTTATAAGTTTAAGAAGTGATTAAAATATTGTTATAATATTAATGATATTAGATTATGAGATTATTAAGTGATTGATAACATTGAAATATTCTTAAACCCCGGATAAATTATATTATAAATGTTTAATATTTATCCTTTATCTCGCTTTGATTGATTATTTATATCATTGTCATAATCCTCATGCTTATATTGTGTTGAAAGTCATCTCATGGCTTACGTGCATAGATGGACTTGGTATGATTATGACCAGAGAATTATTCTAAGATAATCATGATCGTAATGTTACAAATGATGTGGTAAAATTCATCTTTGGCCAGTAGTAGTGTATAGATGGACTTGGTATGATTATGACCAGTGATTATTCGGTATAATCATGGACCAGATTGAAAACACGAATATCCTTGGTCCGTAGTGCATGGATAATTCGTGGTCATGATACTATTAAGTCGAGTCTCAAAGATTATTGGTTTTACTGATTGTATATCTTTGGCCCAAGTAGTGCAAAGATGAACTGTTAATTATTGGTTATACAGTTGACCT
Source organism: Panax ginseng (assembly GCA_020205605.1). NCBI lineage: Eukaryota > Viridiplantae > Streptophyta > Magnoliopsida > Apiales > Araliaceae > Panax > Panax ginseng. The sequence goes on from CM035134.1 coordinate 49,377,088, forward strand.
GTAGTGCAAAGATGAATTGTTAATGAATATCTTTGGCCGAATTACAAAGATGAATTTAATGTTTTCAACGATAAAGGTATTCAAGGTATCCTCACCTCTTTATCATACCAGGTACGTACGTAAATTTCGAGGGGGAAATTCCATAAGGAGGGGAGATTGTGAGACCCCAGATTTTATAAATAAAGATTTAAATTTCTCGAAATATTTTTTTATATTATGGTGTGGATTTGAGATAGTGTTATAGTTATGGGTAATATTTGAAAATTTTGCAAAGTATGCAAGTTGTTATAAATATTCATTTGGTCTGGAAATATTCTTTTTTGCTTCGAATATCCGTATTTACGACGGCACAATCATTAGTGGACCCCATAATAATGTAATCGTCGTAGTTAGAAAACGACAAAAATATTTTATGGAAATAACGGTGAGAGGTTTTACCATTAATACTTTGTGAACTACCCTAGTAGTAAAATGCACAGAATACGCGTGGTTGCATAGTAGCACACGGTATTAATTATTGATGCTTACGTAAGAAGTCAATCAGTTATACTGCATTATTGCTACAGTAATTGATGCATCATATCTCTCATATTATTGATCCAATTATTGTCACAGTATCATGTGCATAATATGTTATATTATTAAATTAATAATTGAGACTACAAAGTTATTCATATTATTAAATTGTAATATTTACAATGTCTAGAAGTTCTATCAAGGAGAGGTTTGGTCACCTAATTGTGCGCCAATAGTGAGAAATCCTTATTGGAATGCCCCCTCTTTCCTGGGAACGACCTGGTTGTTAAATATTGTGAGTTATGATATTAATGATAGAAAAGTTCGTGTTGATTAAAGATGAATTTGATAGTTCCATTGTGTTAAAATTATTTATGTTAGTGAAAATTGACATTTATTTCGATAATAATTGATGTCTGGAGGTTATATTGTTCAATCGGGTATTTGGGGAACTTTTCGTGTCAATGTTACTATTCATGAGTTACTATTCACGAGTTACTATTCACAAGTTATTATTCATGAGTTACTATTCATGAGTTACTATTCACGAGTTATTATTCATGAGTTACTATTCATGAGTTTTAATAGTAACTTGACCCTTCAGCTTTCCAAGAGTTATTTGCCTCTTCGGTGTTCCAAGAGTTAATTACCCTTCGCAAATAGTAGTTGCCTCTTCAATATTACCAAGAGTCATTTTGACCCTTCGTTCGCACTCAAGAGCCACTCTTAGTTTTTCTATAAATAGAAGCTCATTCCTTCATTATTTCTTACGAATTCATTGAAACTCTAGAGAGAGAAATTATAGAGAGAAGCTATAGAGAGAAAAATTATAGAGAGAAAGAAGAAGAGTATTCTGCTACTTCACTACTTCTATATCCAGCTTTTTTTACTTGTAGGGGTGTTATTCTTTCTTATTCATGAAGAGAACTTCATATTCTCCATTCTTATTTATTCTGTTGAATAACTCAGATACGCCAAGACATACCCTATACTTGGTGAAATCTTTATCTTATTCCATTCTTTATTATTCTATTGAATAACTTGTATGCGCTGGCTTTACCCCTATACTTGGTGGAATGACCTCAGATATGTGGTTTACCTAATACTTGGTGATCTTCTTCTTCTATATTCCATTCTTTATTATTATGTTGAATAACTTTGCTTATGCCAAGCAACGCATACTTAGTGAAATTCTTTTTATTATTTCGTTCTTTATTATTCTCGTTTAATATCCTGCTTGTGTGAGTTTCACCCGACTGTTTCCATTATTTATTATTCGCATTTATTATTATTCCATTGGAATAACTCTGTCTATGTGGATTGCCACATGCATGGTGAATGATCCTTTGTATTCATTCCTTATTAAATTGTGAAAATGATCTCAGATATCGTGGATTACTGCATGGTGAAAATCCATTTGTAGTTTCATATATTTTTATTATACTCAAATTGGTTAAAGTTTTGACTTCTATACTCCATGAAATTAGTGGAATATCCTTGATATTTAAGCTTCATCCAAAGATTTTTCATGGAAATATTCTTCTGAGCATTCTTGAATTTTACTTTACAAAGAAGTATCATGTTGACAATTTAGACATTATTAGTTCCTGGATAAATTAATTCTTGAACTTGTTTTATTGAATTATTATGTCATTGTCATCATCCTCATGTTATATTATGTTGAAAGTCATCTTTGGCTTACGTGCATAGATGGACTTAGTATGATTATGACCAGGGATCATTCGGTATAATCATGACCTATTATAAATAATGTGATAAAAGTCCTCAGTGGCCTGTAATGCATTGATGAATAGTTTTTGGTATGATTATGACCAGGGTTTATTAGTATAGTCATGACCATTGATGATTTAATGAAAATCCTTGACCGTGGTACAGGGATGATTAGATGTGGTGGTTTATTTATTAAGCTGAGTCTCAGCGATAAAAATTGATGAAAACCTTTTAAAACCTAAAAGATAGTAGACTTTATTCTCTACTTAACTCTTTTAATGGATTGCATATTCCGCTGCAGTTAAACTTGATGTCTATTGTATATTATCAGTTTAACATTGTTGAAGACTAATGATAATTTATTCTGTATTATCTTAGTCATAATATTTCTTACTGGACTAGTTGAGCTCACCCTTTCCTTCACTGTTCTCTTCAGGAAATGAGAATATAGCTGGGACGAGCCTGGGGAATGGAGTGACTATCCCCGATGATCGGATTAGTAGTCCTCACTATTCTCATTAAATAGTGTGACAATAAATGTAACGAGGACTGAATTTGAGTTTGTATATCGCCTATGAGGACTCCATTGAGAATGGATATTGTCTAGAAGGCGATATTCTTGTTTAAACTCTCGCTTTATGTTTTGTCGTATTTTACACATGATAATTGTAGATAGTTAAATTTGTATTTGTATTGTGTACCATGTATTTGGCGACTCAAGATGGGTGATTAATACCTAATTTTGGGGGCGTCACAGCTTTTCCCCCACCTAAGGTTCATAACCTAAAGCTCTGATAACAACCTGTGACACCCCCAAATCTCGGTACTTCATTCCCACAAGACTTGGTGTTCACTTTCCATTATTACATATCTATCTACCCAAATATAATAAAATTAACTTAGAAATCCTCCCTTTAAAGGGTTACATCATTAATCAAAAAGTCTTCCCAGGTTGTCTAACCTTAAACAACAATCAAGTGCGGAAATAAAATAATTACATCACATTATTAAATAAAAAGTTTATCATTCATGACAATAAATAAAATTACAAGTCTTCATCACTTGCACATTTTTCCCTTTCCTTTGCTAGTTGTAGGTTCGTCGACCATCTCAACTTTAGCTGCAATGAGTGTATATATATGCAAGAGTGAGCAAACTAAATGCCCACTAGATATAGCAATGAATCAATAAGAGAATAATAATTGCCAATGAATAGGCTCATCAAAACTGAATGGTACTCTATCAACAATAACCAAAAATTGAAATCAAAATATGAATTATATCTGAGGGTCATAAGACCACGAACTATGTCCACGGTTACAAGTAATCTTTCAACTCTAACCTTAACAGTTATATTGTAGGGACTTCACGTACTTAGGGGGATCAGCCCTTCGTACCATGTATTGTGCACGAACATCTCAACGCATTGCGTATCCCCTATAATAGGGTTGTTCTTCTCAGTTTTAGAGTACAAGTCCGCACCAAAGAAAGTTTGGTTTGGATAAGCTTCAAGGGAAATTTAGAGTTTAACGACCATCAACTAAAGGATTAGTTGAATAAACAAAGTTTGATAACACTACAGTTGATCACTAACAACATAATATGGAACAATGAGTAATCGTAAGCGAACTAACTATATATTGAACTCATTCTTAGAAATAACTACAAAGCATAAGTATTGAATAACAATAAACCTTGCTTGAATAATATTAAGCTAGGGCTATGAATTATTGAATATATATTAAGTAATAGCAAGCTGAAAGTAAAACTTGCTCATTATGAGAATAACTTGTGTCAAGTAATTTAAATCAAACAATTCGACATTAGGAATTGGAATTCAAGAAATTGCATTCACAATACAAGAATGACATTAAAGAAACTTGTCTAACAATAAATTAGTTAGAATACATAAAAAACTATTGGAATTCAAACTTGTTCGAATAAAGTTAAAGTTATAGCTTGCTCAAATAATGATTAGGAATACAATAATTTGCTTAATTAAAGTTTAGAGTAAGAAGCTTGCTCATTGTAAAAAGATAAGGTTTAGAAACTTTCCTCGCGCGTAAGCTATAAACATCCAAGTCTATTACAACTCACGTTCACCTACACATTTTAGTGGAATCACAATATCTATTAGACATGTTAACATCCACTTCCAAAATAACACCCATTTCTAGCTAAACTTGTTAATTTAGTACAAGTCTTATGTTACTATGTAAATATCAGAAATTCCAAGTGTTAACCTTCAGAACATTTATTTACTAATCCTCGTGTTCAATAAATCGAAACATGTCATTTTCATAGTTTATTAACTTCTTATAACTTTAGAATTATTAACCACATGACACTATGCTGTTTAAACCTCCACATTATATGTTTGACACATTAACACATCCTTGAACTAAATTACAATGGTATTCAAGATCTGCAGCAGCAGCAGAAACCACTGCCTCAGGACAGGGTACGGCACAGCTGCGCCATACTTAAGCTTGTGACCGGTAGCAAATTGCGTCGTTTCTAACCTTAGCACTTGACCAGCAATTCTACCGAGTGTACGTATGTAACCGTAAAGCGAAGAATAATGAGCTATTTTAGCCCAACTAACAAGAATTTCACCCACAAAACAGTGAAATTAACCAATACAATAAAACTATCACAAACATGATTGCTAACATATTCAACCACTTAAAAAAATTTAACAACCACTTTAACTAATTTAATTCCTTAAATTTCATGTTTTTACACAAAACTCCATTTTTTTGACATTCTTCATAGAAATCATCACTGTGATCACAATTCTTGTTCAAATTACTTTATTTAAACTACGTTCTCTTCGTTTCTTAATGGACTAGCATAATCAAAACTCAATTTACAGATTAACATACAAATTGACCACCATATTTGGTACTTTTACAAGCCATATACAAAATACATATATTGTAATTACTTTTCCTACTTTTAAACGAAATTAGCATACAATTTCTTATCTAAATTCAAACTCTAACATCAGAAACACGTATAATCACAGTTACCAGTTATATATATCAACAATTCAACAAATTGAATTCACAGAACATGAGATTTTATGTCGTAAACCCATATATATACATATATATATATACACACAATATTAAGGTTAAAGAAAATACCTTCAATTGGCTTGGTAACCAATGAAATTGCTTTGGAATTCTAAGGTTTTCACTCAATCTCTCTCTCAATCCTCTCTCAAGTTCTCTGCAACTTTTCTTCTTAGGCCAAATGACAATTCACGTAAAACTAATACACACTTAAGCGTAAAGATAAAAACTGATAAACCATAATACCTCTAGTTATTAGAATATCAGTTACAAATATAACGCTTAGGTTATAAATATATTTTATTTATTATTTTATTTATTTTATTTATATTATCTAAAAATTCAAAAAAAATCAAAATCCAAAAGCCATGGCAAAAACTCTTTAAAAATTAAAGACTTAATATTTTAAGCCTTGTTTGGTTAAATAAATTTAAAACTACTTTAGTTTTATTTTAATAAATAATTTAGTTTATACTTTATAATCACATATTATTTATTTGGATTTACATATCCCACATTAATCAATTAAATTAATTACGCATACTATATTTTAAATAAATATTTCACTTAAACAAAATTATCACAAAATTATAATCTCATTATAATTTTATTCAATAATTTAACATACCATCTTAAATTATTAAATCAAAACAACAATATAACATCTCATGTTATATTACAACTCTCTAAATTATAAATTACATTAATTTAGAATTTTATTAATTCATAAATATTTAGTAACAACAATCACGTCAAATAAACATTTACTAACAATAATCAAATCAATAAAATATTTATTTAATTTAATAAATATTTTAAATTACATATAATAAAATCTTGGATTGTTATAGAAGTTGAGAGGGAATTGGGAGAATTTGAGAGAGAATTGTGAGAGTTGTCTGTGATTAGTAAGAATTATCTAAGTAATTGAAGGTATGTTCTATAACCTTAATATATATATATATATATATATATATATATATATATATATATATATATATGTTTACACGACATGAAGTTTCAAGCTCTGTGAATTCAAATTATTTGTTTTACTGTTTATATACAACTGTTACTTGTGATTATATGTATTGGTGGTGTTAGAGTTGTATCTAGACAGAGAATTGTTTGTTAAATTACGTGATTGTATGCTAAATTATGTTTAAAAGAAAGGAAATGGTTTTTACAGTGAACATATGTATTAACATGACTTGTAGGAGTACCAAAATTAATATTTGATTGTTAGATAATTGTGAAATTGAACCTGGAGTATGTTAATATGTTAAAAGAAATGAAGAGAACGTAGTTCAAATGAGGTAATTTGGTGTATAATTATGGTTATAGTGTTACTTTTATCAAATAATGTCAACAATGGAGTTTTGGGTTGAAACCATAGTATGCAAAGATTTCTGAAGTTGTTGTTTAGTTGTTTTAAATTAGTATATGTACCATGGGTAACGTTTATGTGTAATTTATGTAAGTTATACATGATAAATTGGTGCTAGAATTGATTAAACAGTCAAAAAATTAGCTTGTTTTTGCTCTTGTGCTCAACATTGTAATTAACCATCGCTGTCATGAAGCCTTAGCGCCAAGAAGACAGAGCTCATGCGCCATGATGCCAAACTCGGCGCCATAGTTCCAATCTCGTGCCACAAATACACTACTGCACTTTTTACTACTCACGCAACACACCAACCATTAAAGCAGTAACAGGAAATACAATACACTTAAGTTAGCATAATGGCCCAGAAAAGTATTTTCTTTTACACAGTTTGTAAATTCTGATGTGATGCAATACTATGATTGTTAAAAATATAATTTTTGTTAATTGTTGTATTATTGTGCTAATAATGGGAATATTATTAATAGTTAAACGAGTTTTATTATTACATTATTAGTGAAACTCGATGATGTGGTTAAAAGTCAAGCCATAAATGAAGTAGACACTTAATTGTATGCAGAGTATTTGTAGTAACTAATTATGTCATGATGACAAGTGTATAGGGTATTGTGAATCAAGTTATTATGGTATAGCTTACACGCAAGGCAAGTTTTCTAAACCTAAATTTCTTTGTGCAAGTTTCGTAACTCTATTTATATTGTGCAAGCTCTTACACCTTACCTCTTGATATTGAGCAAATTTTACAATCTTTAAGTTATTATTTAGCATGCAAGTTTCTACATTCTGATATACTAATGTTGAACAAATTTTATCGTTCAATTTACTAATTGTTATGCATTCTCAATACTCAATTCTGAATAACCTTAACTTAATATTGTTCAAGCAAGGTATATTATATTATTCAATGCTTATGCTCTTAGATTATTCCTAAAGCATGACCTTAGTATACAATGTTGATTCACTTATGATTTATTCTGTAGCATAATGTATTATATTTTTATTCAATTAATCCTTAGTTGATGTTCGTTAAACCTAAATTACCTTGAAACTTATCATAACCAAACTTACTTTGGTGCGGACTCGTATTCTAAATGCTGAGATGAACAACCCAACTACAAGGGATAATTTATGCATAGCGTTGAAATGTTTGTGCACACTACATTATACGAAGGGCTGATCCCCCTAAGTACGAGGAGTCCTTATAGTCTTATGACTGTTAAAGTTTAAGTTAAAAGAATACTTATAACCGTGGACATAGTTCGTGGTCTTTTGACCCTCAGTAATTTATTTCACATTCTGTTCTTGATTATTATTGATGAAATACCTTTTCATTTTTATTGAGCCTATTCATTTGGCAGTTGATATGATGTTTATTCATTGTCATTTCAAGTGAGCATTTTTTTTCTCACTCTTGCTTATATAAATATTACAGCTAAAGTTGAGAAGGTCGATGAACCTACAACCAGTAAAGGGAAAGGGAAGACAAGCAAGTATTGAAGACTTGTAAACCCGTTAGCTTTTATGTTGTTGGACTTTATTTTAAAACTTGTGATGTATTTATTTAATTTTTCCGCACATGATATTTGTAATTAAAGGTTAGATAACCTGGGAGATTTTGTTGAACTTATTGATTTAACCCTTTAATGGGGAGGTTTATTATTAAACTTTATTATGTTTGGGTAGTTAGATATGAATGTTTTTATCAAGTGAGCACCAAATCTGGTGGAAATAAAGTACCCAGATTTGGGGGTGTCACACGTACAACGAAGTATACGACCGCAATGTGGAACTTCAGGATAGCATTGAGGAGTTGAGAGAGATAGTAGCTGAACAACAGACCTCAATGGCGCAGAAGAACAACGAGATCCAGGATCTAGAGGAACGTTTGAGTAATGTCGAAAGGAAGCTGGTCCACACTGAAGGAGGAAATGAGCAACTGACAGAGGAGATCGTAGAGCTAAAGAACAAGCTGAAGGAAGAATCTACTAAGAGGACAAGAGCCGAAGACGTGTACGAAGAAGCTTCTAAACGAGCAGGAGTAGCAGAGAGAGATGTACAAGTGAAGAAGATCAAGATGGAAGAGATGAATAGTGCTTTCAACACTGTGATCAATCGAGCTCAAGATCGGGTCATGAGTTATCCGATCAGTTAGAGACGCTGGCATCGTACATGTTAGATCGCCGAACAATGTTCCGTATTATGGAAGAAGAGCGTCGTAAGGTTATGCAGTATTTTAGTATGTTGTCATAAATTTACTTGATATGTGATTAATGATATGATAAATAAGATGTAAATCCCAAGTGTTATGTAACCTATGGGATATGATGATGATGTTATCCTGGAACTTTAGTAGTTCAGAAAAGTAATGTAAATAGTTGTGATGTTATTGTTCTTATGTTTTCTAAAAGATTATGAATGAATAAAAGTTATTATTTTATTCAAAGTGTTATGTGTTATGTGATGATCTTTTATGATGTGCAAGTTAAGTAAAAAATACTTAAAAGAATTGAGTAATAATCTAATGAGTGTAGTTTAATAGAAAATGCCTCCAAGAAGACATCAGCCATAACAAAGAACCCTTGAGGGATCTACCAACAATAACAACGCGAAACCTAACCCCGTTCAGTAGTTAGCACTACTAGAAAATTGACCTATAGCGACGGTCGCCGACCGTCGCTATAGGCCTAAAAACCGTCGCTAAAAGTTTTAGCGACGGTCGCCGACCGTCACCATAGAAACCGTCGCTAAAAGCTTTTAGCGACTGTCTTTTGGCCTATAGCGACGGTCGACGACTGATGATTGGGTAATATAACCATAAATCGGATATACTTGAGCTTAGATTTATGTATTCTCGAGTCTTCTAGTAGCATTTTTACTGTGTTTATGTTTTGATTTGTAGGTTTGGGAGCTGTAAGAACATTTGGGGAATTTGAAATTTTGAAAAAAGGGATATCGATGGTTTACGTCCCACCAAAGACACGGTATTTGGGCGGAACCTCGATTGACGGATCAAGCGCGTTGACTTCTTGTTTGACCACTCACTTGGAGATAATTTGAAGCCTAATTGGATTTGGATTGTTAGAGTTGGACAAGTGAAGTATATAAGGACTATTTTTAATGAATTGGGAGATTAATTTCTACACAATTGGAAGATTAATCAAGGAGCAAGAGAAGATTATTGAATACTTTTGGACTTGGAGTTCTTCTTCTTCTTTATTCTTTTAATTTGTGTAATTCATTAAGGATGATTTTTAAAATATTGTTGGTTTTAATTTTTGTTATGAACTAATTTTTTTTATTAAGATTCCAATCGAACCTTTTATGGTTATGAATTGATTATTTGATTTATTCCAATTATTTATGTTGAAGTGAATTGTTCATCTTTCTTTGTGCTGATTGTTTAATTATTTGGCCAATAATTACCTTGTTACTCTAGAAGGAATTGGAAAAGGAATTCTAGGGTTAGAACTGGGCATGATGACATGTGACTTAGTTATTTGCACAGTGAATAATTAGGTTTGTGAATAGAATGGAAATATCTATTTGCCGCATGTAACGCATAAGGAATTGGGATTGTAACGAGTTTAATTCAATTATTTTGCATAGGAATATAGCAAAATTAATCTGGGTTAAATATCACTTGGAAAAGGGCTTTTGGCATTTGAGAACTCCTGTTAACAATTCAGCAGACATAATAATTGGAATAATTGGATAATTGATTTATAATTCATAATTGGGGATATTGGAGTCTTAATTCTTATTTATCTGAATTCAATCAATTCTTAGTTTGTTTATTTGCTTTCTTTTTGAATAATCTCTTTGCTTTGTTTAGTTTAGTTTTCTTAAATCTAAAAATCACAATTATTGGTTGTTTAAATAAAATTGGATTGATATAGTACTAGTAGTTGGAGTTTATTAATTAGAATTCTCTGTGGGATCGATACTCTATTTTATCACTATATTACTTGTTAACCGTGTATACTTCCACATTTGCCTTGATTGTGAAATCAATCGACAAACAAACCACAGAGGACTTCCCTGACGAGCTTATGCCTCAGGTGGAGCATCATCATCCTCGTTCATCTCTAGATCTGAAGGGGAAAACTGGTAGGATCGGGACGAGAAGGAACTGGCCGAGATTAACACACAGAAACAAATTGGGCGTTCATAGCATTACCGAGTGCAAACCGTCAACCAAGTACTTGTAAATCACATCTTGACGTTCAGAGAGGCGGACATTTTGGGCTTCTAGATTGTAAAACCATCCGTTAATTTCTCGCTGGACTGCTTCTGGAACCACACCACGATAAGCTGCGGACGAAGGACCATAAGTAGGTGGAGCCTGAGGTGGTGCCTGAGATGGTGGAGCTTGAGAAGTTTCGGCTGGATTTGCTTGTCGGTTGATTTCACAATCAAAGCAAACGTGCAAGTATACACGGTTAACAAGTAATATAGTGATAAAATAGAGTATCGATCCCACAGAGAATTCTAATTAATAAACTCCAACTACTAGTACTATATCAATCCAATTTTATTTAAACAACCAATAATTGTGATTTTTAGATTTAAGAAAACTAAACTAAACAAAGCAAAGAGATTATTCAAAAAGAAAGCAAATAAACAAACTAAGAATTGATTGAATTCAGATAAATAAGAATTAAGACTCCAATATCCCCAATTATGAATTATAAATCAATTATCCAATTATCCCAATTATTATGTCTACTGAATTGTTAACAGGAATTCTCAAATGCCAAAAGCCCTTTTCCAAGTGATCAATTGCCTTCTATTTAACCCAGATTAATTTTGCTATATTCCTATGCAAAACAATTGAATTAAACTCGTTACAATCCCAATTCTTTATGCGTTACATGCGACAAATAGATATTTCCATTCTATTCACAAACCTAATTATTCACTGTGCAAATAACTAAGTCACATGTCATCATGCCCAGTTCTAACCCTAGAATTCCTTTTCCAATTCCTTTTAGAGTAACAAGGTAATTATTGGCTAGATAATTAAACAATCAGCACAAAGCAAGGTGAACAATTCACTTCAACATAAATAATTGGAATAAATCAAATAATCAATTCATAACCATAAAAGGTTCGATTGGAATCTTAATAAAAGAAATTAGTTCATAACGAAAATTAAAACCAACAATATTTTAAAAATCATCCTTAATGAATTACACAAATTAAAAGAATAAAGAAGAAGAAGAACTCCAAGTCCAAAAGTCTTCAATAATTTTCTCTTGCTCCTTGATTAATCTTCCAATTGTGTAGAAATTAATCTCCTAATTCAATAAAAATAGTCCTTATATACTTCACTTGTCCAACTCTAGCAATCCAAATCCAATTAGGCTTCAAATTATCTCCAAGTGAGTGGTCAAACAAGAAGTCAACGTGCTTTATCTGGTCAACTGAGGTTCCACCCCAGCGCCCTGGCACTGGGATTAACAAAGGCTAGAGCGCCCCGGTGCTGGTGGACAGAAACTACTGATATCCCCTTTTTCAGCTCAAATTCCCCCAAATGTTCTTACAGCTCCCAAACCTACAAATCAAAACATAAACACAGTAAAAATGCTACTAGAAGACTCGAAAATACACAAATCTAAGCTCAAGTATATCCAATTTATGGTTATATTACCCAATCATCAAATACCCCAAACTTAAATCGTTGCGTGCCCTTAAGCAACAAAACACAAACAACACGAAAAACTAAACATCATGCAAATGCAAACAATCTATATGTTCTTAATTCCAGCAATTCAATAGCTCACGTATATCCATAGGCCTCAGAAAAATCACAAAAACATGTTAATACATCATGTTAAAGCAGATCAAGAATATCCCAACAATCAATGAATCCAAATCTGTTATTACTGATATTGTGAGTTTGTGTTCAACAACCATGTTAACCAATGAACAGCAAAATATGAAAGATAATAAAGTTCTTAATAGGCATCATACGCTTTCAACTCAAGAACTTATCAAATAAACTAGATTCAATCGAAATTAAACAATCACCAAAATCCGAGAAATTGACATGGAATACTTATGCTTGTTTTTGCTGAGGCAGGGGCATTATGCACTTTTCCGCTTTATTATATATATATATATATATATATATATATTTTTTTCTCTCATGACTATGCATTGTCTTATTCCCTTAGGCTTTTCAATGTTACCTTAACGAGCTTTCGACCAACGACTCCCAAGCCATTAAGACCTTAGGGCGCTAGGTGTAGAGACAATCCCATCGGACTTACTTACTCAAGTAACAAAGGCCACAAAACTAGACAATCATGCCACGGTATTTATTCCTTTTTTTTGTTAAAGCTTATATACTCCAAATTTTTTTCCCCCAAACTAAGTTCATATCTAAATTCAGTCTTCACTAGCTATTTAACTTGTTCCTTCATTTCACTAGCATTCATCCTTTAGAATTCTATTATCTATCCATTTAAACTATCATAGCCAACATGGTCATTTTTCAAAATGTGTTATCCTTATAATATCAGTGTCAAACAGATGAGGATTTAAATCATGTCAAGAAAATCATATCACTGACTCAACAATCCTTACTAGACTTGTTCATGCAATTCTAATTTCATCATTGGCCCCCAAATATACGCACTATCAAAAGCTTGAATGAACATGCAATCCTACAAGCAACATAAATAATACTCAAAGCATCCACAAACTATTAACAATCACAGTCTACTAATGCAAATAAAAATAAACTAAATAACGACCGTCGCTATTGGTCATGACAAAATCGTGTATAGATGTCTATAGCGACACTCACTCAAACCGTCATATAGGCTTCGTGTTTTATAAAACACTATAACTACTATTATGATCGTCGCTATAGCCTTTTTATATTTTAAAAAAATTAATTAATAATACAAATTTATTCAAAAAACACAAATACAATATAAAATAAAATATAAAAATATTATATACAACATTTAAAATCATTCACATTACAACATTACAATATAATAGTTGAATAATTCATCTCCTCAAATATGATGATCGTTATTATACCAAACTACTAAACTAATAACTTTTACAATCTATCATTACAATACAATATTTTAGTTACATTTAGAAGAGATGCTGAACTCGAGCAGAGATACTAAACTAATAACTACAAGAAAGTCCTTGCTTCCTTGCAACCCATTTCGATCTAGTTTCTTCACAGCTACAACCTGTGTAAAAATGAACCAAGTTGCTATATTTTTTCTTGTAAGAAAAAAGATACCAACTCCAGCATTAGATATAGTTCAACAAATCATAAAAATTACCTCGGCGCTTTGTCAAGTTTTCCCTTATAAACTCGTTCAATAGTCTTTGTTGCGGTTGCTAGCTATCAGAAAGTGAAAGCTTGAGCTGTTATATTGTTGTTTCCCACGTCTTTAGAGGCAGTATTATCATTTGTAGCATCAATGGAGGGCCTTCTAGGTGCAGGCTTATTGCTTATAATGTGTGAACCATCATAATCCTGCACAAGCACGTCAATTTTAATTTGACAACTGTGTATAAGTAAACAAACATCGATATTTCCTTCTATAAAAATGAGTTTTATTAGGAGTATTACCTGATCAGTCATTATCATCAAATGACAATATCTTCTTGATATTCTGGATTTCGGTATTTTCCATTATCTGTTTATGTCTTGCTTCCCTTACATTGAACAATTTACCTCTCAACGGAAAAACACCATAATAATTTTGACCAACAATGTAAAGTCCAAATGCATCTCAGATATAAACTCAATCATCTCTATATGCAAAGAAACCAAACTACATTACTTGAATCAAGAGGAAAACAACTTCTACGCAAGAGCTTTAAATTTGAATCTCCTTCTGTCAAAATCAAGGTGCATTTATGAGATAGCTACGGTTTAGAAAGGGATTCATACAAGCATACAGAGATTCATATACTGCATAGGTGTACAGAATGAAAGGGATAAATTTTGTTTAACTTGAGATCATTATCTTTGTACAACATAAATATTTAGAAAGCACAATATAATCACTATCTTTAATGAGGTTCTGACCGTCATAGCATAAGAAAAAGTGCCCCCACACATGAGACTTACATGAACACACAAAAATGAAATTAAAGTTTGATTATCCTTCTTATTAGGTAAAATGAGCTAATTATAAGGGAGATGGTCGACTAATATATCTTGGTCCGATATCCTGACTAAATATTTAAATTATTTAACAAGCTTTGCAATTCATTAAGCCACCAGTACCATTAAAAACTCTGCTATCTAGTGACCAATTTCTCTCTAATTATACAATTTACCACTTCTAAAACCCATAAATAGTGAAAATGAAAAATAATCATACCATGAAACCTTGTCAGTCCCTCTTTACTAGAAATGACCGAATGCAAATTCCACCCATTTGACTTCTTCTCTTCATCATCAGAGTGTCTTCACAACTTTAATTTCTACGTAACAAAAATTCATCCCAATCCAATGATTTCTTGAATACAAAATTAAAACACATACCAAATTAAATAGTATGAAGGTACCTTAGTAGCGGAAAGGTAGCGAGAATAAATACTACTTTAGTCATTGCTACCTTAGTAGCGAAGTATGGTAGCGAGGAATAAATAGTATGAAGAGTGTTAGGGAAAGATGAAAGATTCTACTTTATCATGCCACCGATTTAATCCCTCTAGTTGGATCCTCGCCACTCTTGAATGTATCCTGGACGAGCTCTTGTCGATGTGCTTGCGCACAAACTAACCCAACATACTTTGTAATCTCTGGCCAATCTTGAGAAGTAACATCCTTCATTTCCATTCAAAATAAACTGTTATCAAATGAAAGCAAGGATAATACACCAAATGTATGAAAATACAAAACATTAGTGGTACAAATGATTTTCATTATATATCTATCTATCTATCTATGTATCAGTTTTAGTTTCATCCAACATTAATGGTACAAATGATTTTCATTATTGTTGCTACGCACCATTAAAATGTAACTAACAGAAATATACTTAACCAACAAAATACTACTAATTCAATTACAATTACAATCACCAAACTAAATTGAAATAGACCCCACGAGAACTCTAGACTCGTCGTAGGAGAACCATTTTTCTTGAGCCTGTTGCACAAGTTGAAGACTATATATATATATATGTTCTTTTTTTAACAAAGGCGGACAATTCAAATGAAAATGATTTCATTCCAGAACCTCAGCCCCACCACTTTGGACCAATCAGCCAATATGTTGACTCTCGGGATATTACAGGCAGCACAGGGAGGGAGAATAGACCGTCTTTTTTTAAGTTTGAAAATTTACACCTACATACATACATACGCTGCTATCAAATGCATCTCAATTCATTCTAACAAGTATCAAGACTAAAATCAATCATGGAAGTCGGTACCATCATTTTGTTTTTCTCCATCTTGATATCCTCCACCGCAGCAGACACCATAACGCCAAATCAACCCATTATACCATTTTGGGTATCATCATTTTACATTATGTGGTGATTCAAAAAGTTTTAGAATATTCAATTTTATTCCTCTTACAAGTAAAATTTACAAAAGCAGATGACAAAGTAGCAGCAGGAACCTTGTTTTACAATTAAATAACCATAGATTTTCCTTTTACAATTTTACAACTTAAAGCAGCAATTGACAATTGAAAAACAGTTTTCTTTAAAATTTATAATAAAATAAAAAAGTTCCATGAAAGTGAATCAGTTGAACAAAATTAGACAAATTAAATCAAATCATTTAGTATTAAAAATACATAAACAAACAAACAAACATATTCCTATATCTAGATACATAAACATAATTAGCTCCTCTTGTAAACTATAAACAGATCCATATATTTAGCATTTTCAAGCATAGTACGTTCAAATATGAAAACACAATGAAGAAAATCAAACAATACTATCAATAAGGAGCAGAAAATGAATGGATGTTTGAGAAGCTACTAGTAACAGCAAATTAGGTAAAATTAGGGGAAAACAGCCAGTTTCTGTAATCCATAAGCCAATATAAACACACATAAATTATAAATATATATATCAAAGAAACCAAACCTGAGATACGGATTTTGGGCTAATCAAGATATCTTCTCAAATAAAATTTCCAATTGGAAGTTGAAGGAGTAAAGTGAAGTACAGGTGATTGAAGGCCATTCATCCAAGTCTTTACATGTTTAAATTTTCCACAAGCTGTACTACAGAGTAAGAGTAATTACCAGTTGACAGATGGCAACAATTTCATCACAAAATCTCATAATATTTTAACAATTATGTTCAATTTCAAAAAAATATATACAATCTAAGTGAAATATGTTTGCATCAGAGTTTTAAGGGTGCATTCGTCGTATGAATGTGTAAATGTATAGTATGATAAGTAAGGAAAACATACATGAAATTGCTGGAAGGGAGGCTTTTGAGGTTGGAGAAACCCTGAACCTCAGCGGCTGTAGAATGATTTGCGCCATTGTTGTACATGCCCACTACTACTGTCGTGGACAGCAGCTCTGCCATCTAATTCATGCCATTTTGGCTTCTTGGTATGAGAGATTTAGGCTCTTGTATAAGATATTAAGGGTGGATATGAGACATTTAGGCCTAGGTATGAGAGATTAGGGCTTAAATTACAGTGGTACGAGAGATTAGGGCTTGAATTGCAATGGTGAGGGGTTGGAATTTTAGTCATGATGGGCTACTAAGTTGACAGATTTTAGGGAGAGAGATATGGTTGGGAATGAGCTTTAGGGAGTTAGATATGGCTGGGTATGAGATAGACTGGGAGAGTTTTTTGGAGCGTGAAAATAATGGAGGGAGATGTACAGATAATTTCATTTAGGAGGGAGATGTTGACAAATATTATCCTATAGCTACCGCCCCGACCGTCCCTATATCTCGTCCCTATAGCTACGATTCTGCCCCGACCGTCGTTATATCTCATCGCTATAGCTCGATTTTCTAGTAGTGTAGTGACGTTACTGACGGGCACATTACAAAATCAATGGCGTAACTTTACATTTAAGGACTTCAAGACAACCATGAATCCAGTTGAGGCTCAAACCTGGATCATGGATGTGACGCCCCCAAAATAGGTCCATTCTATCCAACCCATTCTGAGTCGCCAAATACATGGTACAGAAATAACTACAACTTTATTATTACAACATATAAACTGTGAGTTTAAATACAGATATTTCCATCTAGACAATATCCACACGCAAATAAATCCCATCATAATTATTGATACATTATTTTACAAAATGGTGAGGACTACTAAACAACTCTCTCTAGAACCTTCATTCCATACCCCGACTAGTACTCGCTACATTCTCGCCTCCCGAGAAGAAAAATGGAACAAAAAGGAAAAGGGTGAGCTCAACTAGCCCGATAAAGAATATTATGACTAAGATAATATACAACAAATTATCGTTAGTCTTCAACGAGGAAAATTTAATAGAATACAATAGACAACAAGTTTTAAATCAATACTCATGACGGAAAATATTAATTCATAGATGAGTTACGTAGAGGATGAAATCTACTAATATCTATGAATTTAACGATCCATCATCAATATTTTTATCCTGTAACATCAATCAATATATATACGAAATCATATATTCATCCTTGCACTATAGGGCCAAGGACATTCACCCGATTGGTCAAGTTCATCTAAACACATGTTCATCTTTTGCACTACGGGCCAAAGATATTCATCGAAACTCATTCATCTTTTTTACACTACTGAGGCCAAAGATATTCACGAAAATCATTCATCTTTGCACTTTACGGGCCAAAAGATATTCAATAATATCATCATTTAAGGTAGAGATGATGAAAAATATTTTTAAATAAACGAATCCAATGAAACAAAATGACAAGGATTAAGGATTAAGGATTAGTACTTTGTTTTATCCATATCCAAAAATACCTCAAAATAATCATAGTGGTGTAAAATTTAAGAATGATCAAAACATGGATACAATCAAAGCTAGTATCCAGAATAGATATTTTGGACAAAAAGAAGAAATTTCATTTTTCGATGAATAGTGCCTTATTCGGGAATAGTGTCGATATCGTGAATAGTCTTGCCGTATCGTGAATAGATAACTCAGACACCAAAAGATAGAAATTTCACAAAAAAAACATCTTCACGCTTAAGTGAATAGTACTAATGAATAGTAACTTTCGTGAATAGTAACTCATGAATAGTAACTCGTGAATAGTAACTCATGAATAGTAACCCCGATATGAAAAAGTTCTAAATTTGATAAAAAGTTTCAACCAATATTTTGGCATAATGATATTGAAGAAATAATATCATTTTTAAAAAATAATATCCCTTACCTCGAAAGGCAATTACTTCTAGTTGAAACAGGATATAGGCTATGACTTGAACTTGCAACCGTATAGCAATACTCAAAGTATACTCAAAATACTCACAAGAATAAACTCGATAATATAGAGAGAAAACTTGATTTACGGTGTGATTTTCAATTCTAACCTAAGCACCTATTTATAGGAAAATGCTTAGAACACCAAAGTAGAAAATTTAATAAATAATAATATATATATATATATATATATATATATATATATATATATATATATATATATAATCTTCTACGTGTAACTCATTCTAGATTTCAATTCCAATATTTCCCACATGCTCCCTTCTAGAACAAGTAAAAAACGTTTTCCTTTATAAAATAATTTAAATTTCCAAAATCAATTATTTGAACTCCTAAACTTCAATAATTCATAATAAATAGCCCTTTTATCGAAAAATTCAAATCTCATGAGTTTTATAGGAAATTCAATTCTCTACAACTTAGTAGAAGAACGTTTTTCCAAATTCCAAATGAAATTGACCAAATCCACAAGCGGGTGATTTTACAGTGCTATAATCAAATTTCGGTCGAGAAATGGGTCTCTGAAACACACAAAATCATTTTTAAATATTTATTGCAACAAAAATACTCTTTCTCCTCATAAACTCATATATCCTCCATTCATTATAAAAATATCACCATTATTATATTATTAAAAAATAATAATAATATATATATATATATATATATTTAAATGAATTATTTCATCGAGAAAAGATAAAATTTTAATTTTCAACAATTGTCACATTAAAATTTTCTCCATCTATATCCACATAAAATCAATATTTTTCTCATCATATAAATCAATAATTAATTATTCACAAATAATATTACGAGAATCACAATCTTGTGAACCGGTAGTTCCTAGGAAAGAGGGGCTTTCAATAAGAATTTCTCCTTCTTGGCGGCGCAATTAGGTGACCAAACCTCTCCTTAGACGTAACTTTTAGACATTGCCAATAATGTTATCTAATAATATTATTCAGATAATATGAATTATTGCTTCGATAATGAAAAATACTGTGTAATGACAATTATTGAAACAACAGTAATATAAAATATCAATGCAACAATTATTGAATCAATAAAATAAAATACTGAACAGTAATTACTGTAACAATTATTGAGGAATGCCTTCTTACGTAAGAATCAATAATTGATGCAATACCGTGTGCTACTGTGCAACAACGCGTATTACTGTGTTTTAACCACTGGGTATTCCAACAGTATTAACGGTAACAACTACGCCGTTATTTTTAAACAACTTATATTTGTCGTTTTCTTCCTCCAATCGCTTTCCGTTATGGGGCCCACACATGGCTGCGCCGTCGTACGAATATTCCCCGACAGTACGAATATTCCACGACCAAACGAATATTCTCCGACAACAATGAATATTTTATAACCACTTGCTTATTTTGTAAAATTTGCGCATTTTACCCATAACTAACCACATTAATCAAATCCACCCTTACTATTTCAAAATAATAAATAAAGGAAATTCCTTTTTATTTAAAAAAATTTCGGGGTCTTACAACCTCCCCTCCTTATGAAATTTCGTCCTCGAAATTGACGTACGTACCTGGTGTTTCGAAAAGATGAGAATACCTCGCTTTCATTTCCGTTTCCAACTCCCAAGTCATTTCCTCAATAGCATGGTTTCTCCACAAAACTTTAACTTGTGGTATAACCTCGGTACATAGGACATGTTCTTTCCTATCCAAGATCTTGACAGGTACCTCCTCGTACGTTAAGTCTTCGGCTATCTCGTACGGTTCTAACTCAATGACGTGGTTCGGGTCGTCCACATATTTACGTAACATCGATACGTGAAAAACGTTATGAACACGCGTCATACTTGGCGGTAAAACGAGTCTATAGGCCACAGTTCCTATTCGATCGAGAATTTCAAATGGATTAATAAATCGAAGGTTTGAGCTTTCCTCACCTCACCGATTCTCGCTTTTGAAATAACAACTTCTTGCACCTTCTTCTTCAAATTCATCAGCTCCGGTGTGTAGCTTGAACAACTTTAACTTTATCGATTAAAGTCGATTATACTCGTATATCATCACGTGGGTACCTAGAGTTTTCATCTCCATCTCTATTATTTGTAAATTATCTGAAATGAGTCTTTGACAATATCGTACTCGTGCTTGTATCGATCTTCTACTCAACACGCGTCGGCTACCACGTTAAGCTTTTCGAGGATGGCATGGTCGAAACATGTCTTTGAAATGAGTCTCCTCTTGAGTTCTTGAAGCTCTTCCCACATTCCTTGCTCCATTCGAATTTTGTATCTCTACGAGTCATTGCGTTAATGGAATAGCGATTGAGAATATCCTTCAACGAATCTCCGATAATAACCAACTAAGCCTGAAAGCTACGTATTTCGATTCTGACTTAGGTTGTTCTCAATCGTGACTCATATCCCACCTTGGATAGCACGTTACAATGACACCTATCGGTTTACTATCGTTATGAATATGGTGTCCCCTACGGAGAATCGACTTGATGCATTCCACAAAGGAAGTCACCGGATAAAGGCTCGGTACCAAATTCTATAGTTGAATTTTTAACTCACGAAGTTCAATAGAGCCATTCGATGTGAGATTTTAGAAATGAGTTTTGTCTGGGGTTCAAAGTCGATACAAAATTTAATATCGAGCTTTGGGAGTAAGCCAAGAAATTCTTCGAAATCGTCGGGAAAAATCAATAACAACAGAATATTATTCAAATCTGACGTGTCTTTATTCAAATCCATAACATGGACTAAGAAAACTTGACATCCGTAATAAACGAATGACTTCATGGCTTGATATGAAAATGTTTGACTACAATGGTTTGATTGCTTGAATTCGAATAACAGGTTGCTTAGGAATATGAAAACTAACAACCTTACGAAAGTAATCAATTTCGGCATGATGAGTAGTTAACCTTAAAATCACATCAAAAGCAAATATCTCTATAGAAATAAGGTTAACAGGTAATGTGATAGTGCCAACTGAATCAAAAAGATTTCTAAACAATGGATGTAATGAAAGTTTCTCTAACTGAGTCTCCATAAATAGGTCAAAGTCTAATTTCTCCGTAGTCAAGTTCAAACGTTGGCGCAAAGCAGAGAGATAAAAGAATGGGTAGAACCAGGTATCTAGTAAGGTATAAACTTATAAGAATTTATAATTAACTAACCCGTGCTAACTTCGTTCGGGTTCCTTGCATTTTGACCGGTCACGACAAACGCTCTTCCAGGAACCGTTAACTTTGACTTTTCTGGGACATCCTTTTGAGTCACCATTCCATTGGGATCGGTTTTCGATATCGTACAATCTCGAGCAATATGTCCTTCTTTTCCATAATTATAGCATACCTTAAACTGTTGTGGGCGGTTTGGGTGATATATCCCTCTTTCCGCATTTATAACATACTGACCGTGGTCTTTCTCCTCCCTTGGAACCCGGTTCTTCTCTTGGCGGCGGCGTCTTCACATAGTGGTTGTTGAATCTCCTCTTTTAAAATCTCCTCTCGACTTCGCTTCTTCTATTTTCATGGCCACGATTACCACAGTGAGTGGTTACCACCTTTGTCCGTATTCTTCTTTCTCCTCGCCGGTTATCGTTATTACGATGATTGCTATCTTGGTATGACCAGTATGGTCCCTCGGTTGAACGTATTTTCGTTATCTCGCTCTAACAATTGAGCCCTGCTGACAACATCTGAATAGAGAAAAATTTATGAGAAATGAGATCTTGGCGTATCTTGGGTTTCAAACCTCTCGAAACATCCGCGTCATAATTCCTCATACTCCACCAAATGAGTTGCAAACTGGATAACTCATGAACTTCGCCTCGTCTTTGGGACACCGTCATGTTATTCTGCTCCGATCTAATAAACTCCACTTCCTTCATATGATGAATACTTTCGGGGAAGTACTTGTCATTGAACTGTTTACAAACGTCTCCCATGACATCTTTGAGTGCAAGTAACCGGATGGAGTACGCTTCATAGATTCCCACCGATGTCTGCCTTTCGTTCTGGAACATAAAAGTAGCGAATGGAACTTTCTATTCCTCCGTGCATCCCAAGACATCGAATATCTTGGTAATTTGTTTGACCCGTCTCCGCCTTTAATCGGATCCGGCTTTCCCAGAATTACAGGTGGTCCCAACTCTTTGAAGCTGCTTGGTTGTGACAAAGGCAGTGTTACTATCATTTCCACACAGTATTTTGAACACGAGTCTCCTCTTCGGTTTTTGCATGAACTGCAAAAAGCTTCTAAACATCCGTCGTTCATCATCGCTCTTTCATTGGTGTTGTTCATGGGAGGTACATTGCCGACTGTTGCACGTTCTCCTCGTTGGTAAATCTGAGTATCTCCACGGTCTCATTTACTCCATTGTTAATATTCTCGGTCAACATTCTCAAATCTTGTCATAAAAACAAGGGTTAATTAAGGAAATCAATATATCACATAATATCCTATATAGTTACCAACTAACAAATAAGCTTAGGTAGGACACACTAGCGAAGGATTTACTCGTCTCTCCCCTCTAGTTCTATTCCCGATCTCACTTGGAGATCATATCCCTAAGCTCGATACCAACCTGTGGCGCCCCCAAAATAGGTCCATTCCATCCAACCCATTCTCGAGTCGCCAAATACATGGTATAGAAATAACTACAACTTTATTATTACAACATATAAAATCGTGAGTTTAAATACGATATTTCCATCTAGACAATATCCACACGCAAATAAATCCCCATCATAATTATTGATACATTATTTTACAAAATGGTGAGGACTACTAAACAACTCTCTCTAGAACCTTCATTCCATACCCGACTAGTACTCGCTACATTCTCGCCTCTGAGAAGAAAAATGGAACAAAAAGGAAAAGGGTGAGCTCAACTAGCCCAGTAAAGAATATTATGACTAAGATAATATACAACAAATTATCGTTAGTCTTCAACGGGGAAAAATTTAATAGAATACAATAGACAACAAGTTTTAAATCAATACTCGCATCGGAAAATATTAATTCATAGAAGAGTTACGTAGAGGATGAAATCTACTAATATCTATGAATTTAACGATCCATCATCAATATTTTTATCCTGTAACATCATCAATCAATATATATCCGGAATCATATATTCATCCTTGCACTACTGAGCCAAGGACATTCACCGATTAATCAAGTTCATCTAAACACTGTTCATCTTTTTGCCTTTCTGGGCCAAAGATATTCATCGAAACTCATTCATCTTTTTGCACTACTGAGCCAAAGATATTCACGAAAATCATTCATCTTTGCACTTTCTGGCCAAAGATATTCAATAATATCATCATTTCGCATCGAGGATGATGAAAAATATTTTTAAATAAACGAATCCGATGAAACAAAATGACAAGGATTAAGGATTAAGGATTCGTACTTTGTTTTATCCATATCCAAAAATACCTCAAAATAATCATAGTGGTGTAAAATTTAAGAATGAATAAAACATGGATACAATCAAAGCTAGTATCCAGAATAGATATTTTGGACGAAAAGAAGAAATTTCATTTTTCGATGAATAGTGCCGTATTCGAGAATAGTATCGTATACGTGAATAGTGCCGTATACGTGAACAGTAACTCCGACACCAAGAGATAGAAATTTCATAAAAAAACATCTTCACGCTTCGTGAATAGTACTAATGAATAGTAACTTGTGAATAGTAACTCATGAATAGTAACTCGTGAATAGTAACTCATGAATAGTAACCCCGACATGAAAAAGTTCTAAATTTGATAAAAAGTTTCAACCAATATTTTGGCATAATGATATTGAAGAAATAATATCATTTTTAAAAAAATAATATCCCTTACCTCGAAAGAGCAATTATTTCTAGTTGAAACACTTGATATATATGACTTGAACTTGAACTTGCAGAGTATAGCAATACTCAAAGTATACTCAAAATACTCACAAGAATACGCTCGATAATATAAAGAGAGAAAACTTGATTTTACGGTGTGATTTTCAATTCTAACCTAAGCACCTATTTATAGGAAAATGCTTAGAACACCTAAGTAGAAAATTTAATATAATATATATATATATATATATATATATATATATATATATAATCTTCTACGTACTCATTCTATATTTCAATTCCCAAAGATTTCCCACATGCTCCCTTCTAGAACAAGTAAAAAAACGTTTTTCTTTTATAAAATAATTTAAATTTCAAAAATCAATTATTTGAACTCCGAACTTCAATAATTCATAATAAATAGCCCTTTTATCAGAAAAATTCGATCTCGCGAGTTTTTATAGGAAATTCAATTCTCTACAACTTTACGAAGAAAGTTTTTCCAAATTCCAAACATAAATTGACCAAAATTCACAAACCAAGCGATTTTACAAGTATAATCAAATTTCGATCGAGAAATGGGTCTACTGAGCACACAAAAATCTGTTTTTAATATTTATTGCAACAAAAATACTCTTTCTCCTCATAAACTCATATATCCTCCATTCATTATAAAAATATCACCATTATTATATTATTAAAATATAATAATAATATATATAAAATGAATTATTTCATCGAAAAAGATAAAATTTCAATTTTCAACAATTATCACATTAAAAATTTTCTCCATCTATATCCATATAAAATCAATATTTTCCTCATCATATAAATCAATAATTAATTATTCACAAATAATATTACAGATCATCACAGATCTTGGCAACCGGTAGTTCCCGGGAGAAAGAGGGGCTTTCGATAAGAATTTCTCACTTCTTGGCGCATGATTAGGTGACCAAACCTCTCCTTAGAAGCGAACTTTCTAGACATTGCCAATAATGTTATCTAATAATATTATTCAGATAATATGAATTATTGCTTCGATAATGAAAAATCTTGTAAATGACAATTATTGAAACAACGATAATATAAAATATCAATGCGACAATTATTGAATCAATAAAATAAAATCTTGAGCGATAATTCTGTAACAATTATTGAGGAATGCCTTCTTACGTAAGAATCAATAATTGATGCAATACTGGTAATAACTTCTTGTGCAACAACGCCAGCGTATTCGTGTGTTTTAACCACTTGGGTATTCCAACAATATAATTGGTAACAACTACTGTAGTTATTTTTAAACAACTTATATTTGTCATTTTCTTCCTTCAATCACTTTTCGTTATGGGGCCCACACATCAAGCGCTTTGCGTCGTCGAATATTCCCCGACAACAATGAATATTTTATAACCACTTGCTTATTCTCAGAAAATTTATTTTTACCCATAACTAACCACATTAATCAAATCCACCCTTACTATTTCAAAATAATAAATAAAGGAAATTCCTTTTTATTTAAAAAAATTTCGGGGTCTTACAATGGAGATAGAGAAAGTGTTTGATATAGCTAGAGTAGGGGAGAATAAGAAGCCTGCTTTTGCAACGTTCATGTTGAAAGCAGAGGCTAGTTACTGGTGGCAAGCCAATAAAACTCGAGGAGGACAAGGGGTGATGACTTGGGATAGGTTTAAGGAGATATTCTTCGAGACTTATTTCCTAGAGAGTTCGAAGAATTAGATGGAGGTATAGTTTCTAGAACTGAAGAAGGGATCAATGATGGTATCAGAGTATGCCGCAAAATTTAATGAATTGGCGAGGTTTGCGTCATATCAAGTCAACACAGATGAGCGCAAGGCTAGGAGGTTTGAGCAGGGACTGAAACCTTGGTTTTACAGTAGCGTCTCCCTGTTCCAGCTGAAGACATTCACAGTGGTGCTTGAGTAGGCAATTCTCGCCGAGGGTGGAGGCGAGGCTGTGACAAAGTACAATCAAGAACAAAGAAAGAAGAAGAATGAGGGTGAAGGTAAGAATGGTGGTGGTAGTGGTACAAATGGTAACAATAACCTGAAGAGAAAATGGAATAGAAATGTGGGTGCTGGAAACCAGCAGGGTAACCAACAGAAGAATAATTTCGAAGCATGTGCTACATGTGGGAAGTTTCACGCGGGTGTGTGCTTAAGGGGGAAGAGTGTATGCTTTAACTGTGGCCAGGAGGGTCACATTGCCCCAAATTGAAATCAACCCAAGAAGAATATTTGCTACACGTGCAAGTCAAAGGATCATTTTGCTCGTGAGTGCCCTAAGAAGAAGGCTGAAGAGACAACGGGAACCAAGGGAGGAGGTAGCAGTGGAGGCACATTGACCATTGTCGGACCAGCGTCATCAAACAGACCCACAGCCAGAACCTTCAACATGACTGTGCAGGATGCAGTACAATCAAAAGATGTTGTATCAGGTATTATTCCAATCAATGATATTGATGCTTATGTATTATTTGA
Organism: Panax ginseng; assembly: GCA_020205605.1. Taxonomy (NCBI): domain Eukaryota; kingdom Viridiplantae; phylum Streptophyta; class Magnoliopsida; order Apiales; family Araliaceae; genus Panax; species Panax ginseng. The sequence continues at coordinate 49,404,603 of CM035134.1, forward strand.
TTCGGGTTCTACTTGCTCATTTATATCTAATGAATTTGCTAAGAGGTTAGGATTGCCTAGTGAAGAATTGAACTTCCCTTTAAAAATAGAAATTACGAATAGGGAGGTGATTCCTGTTAGGTTCGTATACAAGAATTGTAGGGTGAACATTAAGGGGAATGTCATGATGGTAGATTTAATTTCGATAAAACTTGGAGAGTTTGATGTTATTTTGGGAATGGATTGGCTGTTCAATTATGGAGAGATAATTTATTGCCAAAATAAATGTGTAAACCTTATGACTCCATCAAAGGTAGTTTTCTATGGTAGCAAATTGTCTAGACATGTGAGATGTCTGACGATTATGCAGGCCAAGAAGTTGTTGAGTCAAGGCTGTGTGGGTTATTTATCTTACATAGTCGATACTCAGAGGAATGCGGTGAAACTGGAAGAGATACCAATGGTTAGGGAATTTGTAGATGTGTTTCTGGAGGATTTGCCAGGACTGCCGCCTGACCGAGAGATTGAGTTCGTGATCGACTTAGCGCCAGGAACCGCTCCGATATCGAAGGCCCCATACAGGATGGCTACGGTAGAAATAAAGGAACTTATGGTACAATTGCAAGAGTTGTTGGACAAGAAATACATTCAGCCGAGTGTGTCACCGTGGGGAGCACCGATGTTATTCATGAAGAAGAAGGATGGGTCAATGCGTCTTTGCATTGATTATAGGGAATTAAACAATGTCACTATTAAGAATAAATATCCATTACCAAGAATAAATGACTTGTTTGATCAATTGAAGGGTGCTAGATACTTCTCAAAAATAGATTTGAGAAGTGGGTATCACCAATTGAAAGTAAGAAAGGAGGATGTACCAAAGACGGCATTCAGAACTTGGTATGGACATTACGAGTTTCTGGTGATGTCTTTTGGTTTGACAAATTCCCCTACAGCTTTCAAGGATTTGATGAATAGAGTGTTTAAACCATTCTTAGATAAGTTTGTGTTGGTATTCATTGATGACATTCTGGTGTACTCCCAATCTCAAGAAGAACACGTGGAACATTTATGTTTGACGTTGGAGACACTAAGAAAGGAAAAGTTATACGTGAAATTCTCTAAGTGTGAATTCTGGCTAGAACATGTACAATTTCTTGGGCATGTGATTGACAAAGATGGGATTTCAATGGATCCATCAAAAGTTAAAGCCGTAATTAATTGGGAACAACCAAGAAAACCTTTAGAGGTGAGGAGTTTCTTGGGACTGGCCGGCTATTATAGAAGTTTCATTCATGATTTTTAAAAGATTGCCACTCCGTTAACAAATTTGACAAGGAAAGCTATAAAATTTGTTTGGACGGAAAAATGTGAAGAGAGTTTTCAAGACTTGAAAAAGAAGTTAAGTGTGGCACCTGTGTTGTCATTATCAGATAATACAGGAAACTTTGTGGTGTACAGTGATGCATCACATAAAGGACTAGGGTGTGTGCTTATGCAAAATGGCAAAGTCATTGCGTATGCATCAAGACAACTGAAGGAATACGAGAAAGGGTATCCGACTCATGATTTAGAGTTGGCTGCGGTGGTATTTACTTTGAAAATATGGAGACACTATCTCTATGGAGAGAAATGTGAGATATATACAAATCATAAGAGTCTGAAGTATATTTTCACTCAGAAGGACCTGAATATACGTCAAAGGAGATGGATGGAATTAATAAAAGATTACGATTGTGAGATCTTTTATCATCCAGGAAAAACGAATGTGGTTGCAGATGCTTTAAGCAGGAAAGGTAGGGAAAAGTTGATGCTGATAACCACTCAAGAGGAGCTTATTTTAGAAATGACAAAGCTAGAGTTGGAAATAAAATTTCCAAGAGAATTCGAGGAACGAATATTCCAAATAGAAGATAGTCCAACTTTGGTGGATAAGGTAAAGAATGCTCAACTACAAAATGAAGAGTGTGTAAAAATCAAAGAGAAAGTGGTTGAGGGTAGTGAAGTGAAATACAAGATCGATACTGAAGGGTTACTAAGATTCGAGGGGAAAATCGTGTTCTTAAAAGTTTCTCCTTGGAAGGGGAAAATCTGTTTTGGTAAAAAGGGAAAGCTAAGCCCGAGGATTATTGGACCTTTCGAGGTGTTGCGAAGAGTAGGAAAAGTGACTTATGAGGTAGATCTACCTCCAGAGTTGGAACACATTCATAATGTCTTTCATGTTTCGGTGATACGACCATATAAACCCGATTACAAGTATATGATCGAGTACGAACCATTACAGTTCGATAAAGACTTGTCTTATGAAGAGGTTCCTATTCAGATAGTTAATATGAAAGAATAAGTGCTCAGGAATAAGGTGATACCTTCTATGAAGGTAATATGGAGGAACCACAATGTCAAAGAGGTTACGTGGGAACTCGAAGCTTAAATGATGAAGAATTACCCTGACCTATTTGTTTGATCTATGTCTTCGATTCTGGAGACAGAATCTTTATAAGGAGGAAAGAATGTGACGAATGATTTAATTGAGTTGTGATTCTGGGGACAGAATCCTTGTAAGGAGGGAAGGATGTAACAATCTGGAAAATTAAATTGTAATTTCAAATATTTATTGAATTATATAAATATTTAATTGATGTGTGTATTGTTGTATAAATATTTGTTTAATTTGATTTGATTTGGTTAATTATTTGTTAAATAAATAATTAATGAGTGAAGGGAATTAATTATTATGAGATAATATTCTAATTTAATAATTAAATTAGAGAGTTGATAGGGAATAAATGGATTATTATAATATTTTTAATTTAATGTGGTAATAAAAGTGTGACAATAAACTATGTTATAAATGGGATATTAAAATAAATTAAAGGAGTTTAATTTAGTTTTGCCAAACAAGGCTTAAAGATATTAAGTCTTTAATTTTTAAAGAGTTTTTGCCAAACAAAGCCTTATAGCTTTTGAATTTTGAATTTGAATTATAATAAATAAAATAAATCAAATAGAATATAAAATATAATTATAACTGATATACGTTATTACTTTGTAACTGCTAAATTAGTAACTAGGCGTATTATGGACTTATCAGTTTTATTTTACGCTTGGTGTTACTGGCTTAAGCCTAAGGAGAGAAAAGTGAAGTTGTCAGAAAAGGTTACAGAGAATTTGATAGACTAGAGAGAGTTTGAGAGGAGAGAAAGGTTCTGTGAATTTCAAGCAAGCACTTTGTCTTCTAAAAAATAGAAACCTTGATCAGCAGTCAAGGGGAAGTACATATGAGGGAGTTAGAATTTACATTAAGAAAAAATTAGAGAAAACGAGATACGCAGACCCCATTTAATAAAACTCATACATTCATGCATTCAACTAAAATAAAATCCAATCACATTGGTCAATAGTCCATAATCAATCCCATTTATTATCACACACATCACCATATGTATCAATAAATATTATTCATCTCATGAATAATAAACATCCAATATATATATATATATATATATATATATGATATCATTTAATGGGCAAAATTAGTTAGCATAAAATCTAATTTTGAATCAAAAATAAACTCCTTTATTTTAATCCAAATTTAAATCAAAATAAATCTTTTTTATTTTAATTTATCCAATTTTGAATAAATAAATTATTTTATTTTAATCAAATTATTTAATCAAAATAAACTCATTTATTTTAATTAATTATGGAGTCCAATTCCAAGTCAAAATAAACTCTTTTTTTGGATAATATTAAATCTTATTACATATCTAAATAAACTTATTTATTTAAGAAAACACGATTCTCTTTCCTATTCACAAATAAACTCATTTATTTTGAATAATATGAAATCTTATTTCATATATAAATAAATGAGTTTATTTAAGGAAACATGAAATCCAATTTCAACTCTAATTAGTTATCATGGAATCCAATTCTAACTCTAATTAGTTAGCATGAAATCCAATTTTAAGATTAAAATAAACTTTTATTTTAATTATAAAATTATTAAAATATTATATATAACGTAATATGAATCATGATTATTAACCATATATGTCAAGACAACATGTTTCACATTGTCTCCAGTAATAACAAGTTTATATATGATATATATATCCACCAGAAAAGGTTCACTTCACTTGTTAATATTATCACCTATCCCACAAAGCATGTGCCAACAATATATATATATATATATATATATATATATATATATATATATATATATATATATATATATATATGATTAGGATCAATGCATACCCTTATCTTATCACCGTGCTCACCCCCCTTTTTAGCGACGGTTTTGGTCATATAAACCGTCATCTATACTTTTAGCTTGACGCCATATGTTGTCCGTCGCTAAAAGTATGTAGACGACTTTAATATAACCGAATCGCCGCCTAAAGGGGGTAAGACTAGTGAGTAAGATAAGGGTATGCACTTGATCCTCATATATATATATATATATATATATATATATATATATATATATATATATATATATATATATATATATCACATAATGAAAATATTTCTACAGTATATATATAATATATATATTAACCAAAACCGACACACGCGGTTTTATTTTAATCAAGTTTAGTTTTTGTTTTTATTTTTCTATTTTTTTTAAATAAATTTTATACAACAAATTATGCCCAATTAAATTGTTCTAAACACATATCAATATACATATCGAATCAAAACAATTAATAATTCACATAAAGGTTTGGCTTTGATACCACTGTTAGGTTTGTAATATCCATGAATGCAATCAAATTGCACAAAGTAAGTAGAAACGTGGAAAAATAGAGTTTTAAAATTTTTACAAACCATATACCCGGATCATCTTTTATGCCCAATTATTAATTAAATGAAAAGATATAGAACAAGAATCATACCCTTGAAGATTCGAGCTTCCTCAGGTACAAGTTCACATCCAAATCATTTCGCGTTCAACTTAAATTCACCGGGTTTGGTTCCTTCTATTGATCAATGTTAGCCACCCAAGTGTTTGGCCTCTAGAGGTGATCCACTAAGGAAGAAGAAATATTCAAGAAGAATGGTGGTTGGCTAAACCCTAGTTTTCTATTTCTATAGAAAAAGGTGTACCCTCCAACAATTGGAATCACGTATGTTGAGAAAGCGTCAACTATTTTCACCCATAATAAGACTCCTCTTATTTATAGATGTGGGCAACCTTACTTAACAATTAAAGAATTGAGTTTTATTTTAATTAATTAAACTCCTTTAATTAATTAGGCTCCCAATCTTATTAGGAATAATTAATTAAACTCTTTTAATTAATTAGCCTCCTAATCTTATTAGGATATATGAGTACTTTTTATTAATTAATTCCTAAACTCTTTTAGGAATTAAATAATAATAATAGTAATAATAATAATAAGACTCCTCTTATTAATTTATATTAATATTTCCAAAATATTAAATAATAAATATTAAGTTATTTAATTTATTCTATCACCATAGATTAAATTAAATATACTTAACTTATTATTATGATTATGCCATTAACTTCTTAAATAATTATTCTTCCTTTTATGGTGCGACCCTTTAGGTTCTCCATATTAAACCTGTTGTGAATAAATCAATTAGAAAAGTTCTAATCTTATTTAAATAATTAAATTAAACTATTAATTTATTTTAATAAATAATATTTATTCTACAATAAGGATAAGCCTCCTTAGCGATTAACGATTTTCCAGATAATATAGATTTCAACATTAATCATAAAACAACCTTTGAGTAAATAGTTATCATACAATTCAATCCTTCCGCCATACAATGTCCCAATTAAATATAAGACATGAAATTACTGTCAAGTCTTATTTTATTTAATTATATGTATTTCGACTCTTAAATGCACAACTCCAAATAATGCAAATTAGAAACTCCTTTCTAATTTCATTCTGCATTAGCCAAGGACTACTACGTTGTCATTTATCGAATCACATAGGACATTTCTCTTCTTTTATTAGAAGTGGTAGATTCTCTATTGATCATACATTATCTCCATGTACAACTTATTATACCCAAGCATACCCTTTAATATACCCTAAGGGTCTTAAGGAATAAGTCAAAGTATAACTCATCATACACAAGATACTATGATGATCTCAAGTCCAAGGATCACTTATACTACTATCACTACAGGAATTCCTATTGACAGGCAAGTAAAACTCCATTAGGTATTCCTTAGCGAGCCATGTTCAGTGAACTTATTCTCTAATAAGCACCTACATACTTGCTTTAGTGTCTCTACACAAATGATTATGAGATCAATCATCCTCATCTAATGAGAAGACAACGTATATACCAATCTATCCAGATTCACTAATCCACAATTTAGTAATCCAACGATTGGAAATTATTTTAGTTTTAAGCTTTCTAAGAATTTAGATCTCATTAGAATGATCATCATCATTATTCTAAAAGCATTGCTTAAAACTATGCGTTTATCACATATTATAAAACAACATCATGTAGATAATTAAAAGCCTTTAATAAATTAATACTTTTTATTAATAAATGAATAAGATTGTTACAAAGTATATGCTTTATCATCAAATATGATTGGCTTGTGTGCATACTACTTTCAGTATTTTGCACGACAATTGTAATAATGAAGTTACAGTTTTTTTATGTACTATGTATTTGGCGACTCAGAATGGGTTGTGTGGACCTATTTTGGGGGCATCACAGTTGGTATCAGAGCTTAGGGATATGATCTCTGGTGGAGATCTGGGATTGGAACTAGGAGAGGAGAGACGAGTAAATCCTTCGCTAGTGTGTCCTACCTACGCTTATTTATAGGCCGGTCAGAATATAGGGATATTATGTGGCATGTCAATTTCTTTAATTAACCCTTATTTTGTGGCAGTATTTGAGAATGACATCTAAAAATGTTGAGATGAGAAATGGAGCACATGAGACCATTGAGACACCGAAAATCAACAACTAGGATAATGTGCATCAGGAAGGCAATATTCCTCCTGTAAACAACACCACTGACCAAAAAATGAATGATGGGATGTTTAGAAGCTTTTTGCAGTTCATGCAAAACCAGACGAGAAAGACTACTATTCAAAATACAGGTGGAAACAATGGCAACTCACGGCTGGTCACTGCTAGGCAATTCAAGGAGTTAGGACCGCCGAAGTTTTTGGGAAATCCGAATCCGATTAAGGCTGAAATGTGGATTAAGAAAATTACCAAGATATTTGATGTCTTGGACTGCACGGAGGAACAGAAAGTTCCATTCGCCACCTTTATGTTCTGTGGTGAGACAGATTACTGGTGGGAATCTGTGAAGCATACCCAGCCTGCCACACTCAATATGTCTTGGGAAGCATTCCAGAAACTGTTCAATGATAAGTACTTTTCGGAAAGTATTCTTCATATGAAGGAGGTAGAGTTTATCAGACTGGAACAGAACAACATGATTGTGTCCCAGTACAAGGCTAAGTTCGTGGAGTTATCTAGGTTTGCACCTCATTTGGTAGAGAATGGGAAACGTATGACGCGGATGTTTCTGAGAGGTTTAAAACCCAAAATTCATCAATACCTCATTTCTCACAAATTTTCTCTATATTTAGATGTTGTGAATAGGGCTCAATTATTAGAGCGAGATAATGAGTTTGTTCAACCAGGGGACCACAACCAGGGTCGTACCAGTGGTAGCAGTCATCGGAACAATGACAACTAGTGGGGAGGAAAATATCTGGACAGGAGTGGTAACCACTCTAGTGGTAATCGTGGCCATGATAGTAGAACAAGCGAGTCAGGGGGAGATTTCAAAAAGAGAAGGTATAACAATGACAATGTGAAGACATCAGCACCAGCATCAACTGTTTCTAGGAGAGGAGAACGACCACCGATTGTATGTTATAAATGCGGGAAAGAGGGACACATCAGCCCAAACTTCCCACAACAATTTAAGGTGTGTTATAACTGTGGAAATGAAGGTCATATAGCTCGAGATTGTCCTATAGCGAAACCAAGTCCAGCGAGGATGGTGACTCCAAAGGCTGTCCCAAATAAGTCAAAGTCGGTGGTTCTTGGAAGAGCGTTTGTCGTGACTGCCCAAAATGCGAGGAACCCGAACGAGGTGATCACGGGTAAGCTAATCATAAACTCTTGTGAAGTTTATACCTTATTAGATATCGGTTTTACCCATTCTTTTATTTCTCCTGCTTGTACTCAACGTTTGAACTTGACTCCTGAGAAATTAGACTTTGACTTATCTGTTGAAACTCCGTTAGGAGAAACTTTCATTACATCCACTGTTTATAAATCTTGCTGCATTCAAGTTGGGACCATCACATTACCTGTTAATCTCATCTCTTTGAAAATACTTGCATTTGATGTGATTTTAGGGATTGATTGGTTAACCACTCATCATGCTAAAATTGATTGTTTTCGTAAGGTCGTTAGTTTTCATATTCCTAACCAACCTGTTATGCGAATTCAAGCAATCAAACCACTAAAGTCAATCACTATCATATAAAGCCATAAAGCCATTCATTTATTAAAAAATGGATGTCAAGCTTTCTTAGCCCATGTCATAGATTTAAACAAAAATACGTCATATTTGAATAATATTTCTGTTGTTAGTGAATTTCCTGAAGAACTTCCTGGCTTAACCCTAGAGCGTGAAATCGAATTTTGTATTGACCTTGAACCCGGTACAAAACCTATTTCTAAAATCTCATATTGAATGGCTCCAATTGAACTTCAGGAGTTAAAAACCCAACTACAAGAGTTAGTACCCGAGCTTCTATCTGATGACTTCCTTTGTGGAATGCACCGAAGCCAGACTCTCCATAGAGGACGCTATAATTGTGTGGTGGTAAAACGATAGGTGTCATTGTGACGTGCTATCCAAGGTTGGAATATGAGTTACAGTTGAGAGCAACCTAAGTCAGTAATCGAAAAACGTAGCTTTCTAGGCTTAGCTGGTTATTATTGGAGATTCGTGAAAGGATTTTTTTGAATTTCCACTCCATTAACTCAGCTGACTTGAAAAGATACAAAATTCGAATGGAGCGAGGAATGTGAGAAGAGTTTCCAAGAACTCAATAGGAGACTCATTTCGACACCTGTTCTGACAATACCATCAGGTTCAGAGGGATTTGTCATTTACAACAATGCTTCAGGCAAAGGTTTAGGATATTTTCTCATGCAACATGGGAAAGTCATAGCCTATGCCTCAAGATAACTCAAAGAATATGAGAGGAATTATCCTACTCATGATCTACAGTTGGCAGCAGTCGTTTTCACACTAAATATCTGGAGGCACTACCTATTTGGGGAGAAAGTGGAGATCTATACAGATCATAAAAGCCTCAAATATTTCTTCACCCAAAAAGAACTCAACATGTGGCAACGATGTTGGCTCGAGCTGTTAAAAGATTACGACCATACCATTTAATACCATCCTAGAAAAACAAACATGGTAGTTGACGCATTAAGTAGAAGATCGTATGCGGGTACGAGTGCGATGTTGTTAACACAAAGACCCATTTTTTACGACTTACAAAGGATAGAGATAGAGTTAAAGGCTCTAAGTACCCACGTGATGATATCAAATATGTGACGCCCCCAAAATAGGTATACATTACCCATTCTGAGTTGTCAATACATGGTACAGAAACAACTACAACTTTATTATTACAACAGTAAAACTGTGAGTTTGAATACAAATATTATCTTCTAGACAATATCTATACTCAAATAAATCCTCATCACATTTATTGATACATTATTTTACAAGAGGACTACTAAACAACTCTCTCTAGAACCTTCATTCCAGGACCACAGGCTAAATACTCGCTATATTCTCGCCTCCTGAGAAGAAAAATGGAACAAAAAGGAAAATGGTGAGCTCAACTTGCCCAGTAAAGAATATTATGACTAAGATAATATACAACAAATTATCATTAGTCTTCAACAGGGAAAAATCTAATAGAATATAATAGACAACAAGTTTTAAATCAATATTCGCAGCGTGAAATAATAATTCATTAGAAGAGTTAAGTAGAGAATGCAAACTACTATCTTCTATGTATGAATTTAAAAGTTCATCGCTCATCTTTTATCCCCTCAGAACATTAATCAATATATATCCGAATCAAATATTCATCTTTGCACTACAAAAGCCAAAGATATTCATCGATTGGTCATGTTCATCTAAACACTGTTCATCTTTTGCACTACTACCAAAGATATTCATCAAAAATCATTCATCTTTGCACTACAAAAAGCTAAAGATATTCAATAATATCATCATTTAAGACTGAGGATGATGAAAAAATATTTTTAAAGAAACGAATTCATGAAACAAAATGACAAGGATTAAGGATTAAGGATTAGTACTTTGTTTTATCCATGTCCAAAATACCTCGAAAATAATCATAGTGGTGTAAAATTCAAGAATGATCAAAACATGGATACAATCAAAGCTAGTATCCACAATAGATATTTTAGACGAAAAGGGAAAATTTTCATTTTTCGATGAATAGTGCCGTATTCGTGAATAATGTGATATCGTGAATAAATGTCGTATATGTGAATAGTAACTCAGACACCAAAAGTTCCAAATTTGATAAAACTTCAGATCAATATTTCAAAGATAATAATATTGAAGAAATAATATCATTACGAAAAAAATAATATCCCTTACCTCACAAAGACAAGATTTAGTTGAAACACCGGATATAAGCTATGACTTGAACTTGCAATCAGATATAGCAACAAATACTCAAAGTATACTCAAAATACTCACAAGAATACGCTCGATAATATAGAGAGAGAAAACTTCAGTTTCTGGTGTAATTTTCAATTCTAACCTAAGCACCCTATTTATAGGAAAATGCTTAGAACACCAAAGTAGAAAATTTAATATAATAATAATATATATACAAATTTGTCTACGCACTTAGAACCATCTGAATTCAGCAACTTGCATGTGTTTAATGAGGCTAACCAAACACAAAAAACGTTTTTGTTAATTAAAACAATTAAAACTTCCAAAAATCAATTATTTCGGAACTTCGAAACTTCAATAATTCATAATAAATAGCCCTTTTGTCAGAAAATTCAAATTTCGAGACTTGTTATAGGAAATTCAATTCTCTACAACTTTGCAGAAGAAAGTTTTTCGAAATTCCAAACAAAGAATTGACCAAAATTCATAAGCGAAGCGATTTTACAAATTATAATCAAATTTCATCAAGAAATGGGGTCCACCGAACACATAAAACATGCTTTAAATATTTTTGGTAACAAAAATACTCCTCCTCCACATATACTCATATATCCCACATTCATCGTAAAAATATCATCATTATTATATTATTAAAATATAATAATATATTTAAATGAATTATTTTATCGAAAAAGATAAAATTTCAATTTTCAACAATTGTCACATTAAAATTTTCTCCATCTATATCCACATAAAATCAATATTTTTCTCATCATATGAATCAATAATTAATTATTCACAAATAATATTACGAATCACAATATTGATGACTAGGCAGCCTCTAGGAAGAGGGGCTTTCAATAAGAATTTTTCCTTACTGGCGCGCAATTAGGTGACCAAACCTTTCCTTAGATAGAACTTTCTAGATATTGCCAATAATGTTATCTAATAATATTATTCAGATAATATGAATTATTGCTTCGATAATGAAAAATACCGTGTAATAACAATTATTGAAACAACGACAATATATAAAATATCAACGCAAACAATTATTAAATCAATAAAATATTTGAATAAGAATTATCGTAACCATTATTGAGTAGTGCCTTCTTACGTAAGAATCAATAATTGGTGTAATACCGTGTCTTACTTGTGTTTTAACCAATTTAGTATTTTAATAGTATTAACGGTAACAACAACGCCGTTATTTTTAAACAACTTATATTTGTCGTTTCTTCATCCAATCGCTTTACAGTTATGGGGCCCACAAAAGATCTATGCAGTGGTCAAATTTAATATTCCCAAACAAAGAAGAATATTCCACGACCAAACAAATATTCCCCGACAACAATGAATATTTTATAACCACTTGCTTATTTTGAAATATTTGCGTATTTTACCCATAACTATCCACATTAATCAAATCAACCCTTACTATTTCAAAATAATAAATAGAGAAAATTAAATTTCATTAATAATAAGTTGGGGTCTTACAAAATATACGATTAGAACCGACTTTAATCGATAAAGTTAAAGCTGCTCAAGCCACAAACCAAGAGCTGATGCGTATGAAGAAAAAAGTACAAGAAGGTGTTATTCTAGAAGCAAGAATCGATCAAGAAGGAATACTTCAAGTCAACTCCAGATTTTGTGTTCCTAACGACTCTGATTTGAAGTACAAAATCATGATGGAGGCAGACAACACCCCATTTGCAATTCATCCCTGAAGTACTAAAATTTATCGTGATCTTCGACATACATTTTGGTGGAGCAATATGAAGAAAGAGATCACGGAGTTTATCTCAAGATGTTTAACTTGTCAAGGTGTTAAGGCGAAGCATCAAGTGCCAAAGGGTCCATTTCAACCACTTGAGATTCCAAAATAGAAGTGGGAACACATTACCATAGATTTCATAACGGGTCTTCCCAAGGTTTCTCAAGGCATAGATGTAATTTGGGTTATTGTTGAAAGATTAACCAAGTTTGCTCATTTCTTGCCTATACGAGAAACTTATTCACTTGAACGTCTTGCTCGTATGTACATAAATGAGATTGTGAGATTGCATGTTATGCCAGTATCCATAGTTTCTGATTGAGACCTAAGGTTCACTTCACGATTTTGGGTTAGCTTGCAGAAAGCTATGGGGATGGATATATGATTCAGTTCGGCGTAACATGCTCAAACGGACGGGCAATCGAAAAGGACTATTCAAACTCTTGAAGAAATATTGAGACTTTATGTTCGAGACTTCAAAGGGAGTTGAGATAAGTACTTACCATTGGTGGAATTCTCCTACAACAACAGTTATTAAGCAAGTATAGGTGTGGCTCCATTCGAAGTATTGTATGGACGAAAGTGTCGCTCTCCAGTATGTTGGGATGAGGTGGGTGAAGCAACATTGTTGGGACTAGAGTTGGTACGTATGACTACAAAAAAGATCCAAATGATTCGACAACGTATATAAATGGCATAGGATCGACAAAAGAGTTATGCAGATCTTCATCAAAAGGACGTGGAATTTAATATTGGGGATAATGTATTGTTACGTGTTGCTCCATGGAAGGGAGATACAAGATTCGGGAAGAGATGAAAGCTCAATCCACGATTTGTTGGTACATTTGAGATTCTTGACCAAGTATGAAATGTGGCCTATAGACTCGCATTACCTCCTAGCATGTCTCGTGTTCATAATATTTTTCATATATCTGTGCTTCGTAAATATGTGAAAGACCCAAACCACACTATTGAGTTAGAACCGCATTTGAGATAGTCAAGATTTAACGTCTTTAGGAGGAGTACTTGTCAAGATCTTGGATAAGAAGGAGCATGTCCTACGCACAAAGGTTATACCACAAGTTAAAGTTTTATGGAGGAACCATGCTATTGAGGAAATGACCTGGGAGTTGAAATGGGAAATAAAAGCGAGGTATCCTCAGCTTTTGAAACACCAGGTACGTACATCAATTTTGAGGATGAAATTTCATAAGGAGGGGAGGTTGTAAGACCCCAACTTTTTATAAAATTGAATTTCCTCTATTTTGAAATAATAAGGGGTTGATTTGATTAATGTGGTTAGTTATGGGTAAAATGCGCAAATATTTTAAATAAGCAAGTGGTTATAAAATATCCATTATTGTCGGGAAATATTCGTTTGGTCATGGAATATTCTTGGTGTCGGGGAATATTCGTACAACGGCGCAGCCATTTGTGGGCTCCATAACGGAAAACTGTCGGATGAAAAAAATGACATGTATGAGTTTTTTATAAATAACGGCGTAGTTGTTACCGTTAAAACTGTTGGAATACCCGGTGGTTAAAATACAAGAATGTCTGGCGGTGTTGCATGCGGTAGCACCTAGATTGCACAAATTATTGATTCTTACGTAAGAAGTCACTACTCAATAATTGTTACAGTAATTACTGTTCAATATTTTATTTTATTGATTCAATAATTGCTATGCTGATATTTTATATTATTGATTCAATAATTATCATAGCACAGTATTTCAAATTATCAGATCAATAATTCATATTATTTGAATAATATTATTAGATAACATTATTGGCATTGTCTAAGGAAGTTTTGTCTAGGAAAGGGGTTTGGTCACCTAATTGCGCGTCAGTAAGGAGAAATCCTTATCGAAAAGCCCCCTCTTTCCTGGGAACGAACTGGTTGTCAATATTGTGGTTCTGTAATATTATTTGTAAATAATTAATTATTGATAAAAATGATAAGGAAATATTTATTTTATGTGGATATAAATGAAGGAATTAATGCTGAGGTGTTTTATCAATATTTTGTCGGATGCTAGAATTTTTAGAAAAGTGACAATTATTGAAAATTGATATTTTATCTATATTATTATATTACATTATAAATGTATAATGTGATAATATAATAATATAATAATATAATAATGGTGATATTTTTACACTAAATTCACGGTATATGAATAAAATGAGAAGAAAGAGAGCAACTTGGGTCCGAATTAATTTTGTTATAATAAATGCTAAAAACATATTTTGTGAGTTGGTGGGCCCCACTTGTTATTGTAAAATGCGGATTGTTGATTTTTCAAAGTTAGTATACGGAGGTCTTTATCAGTATATTTTTTGTCAGTATGGGGGTTTGGAAAAATCGTCTGTATGTAAACTTGGGTCACTTTTCGTTCAGAATTTGGAAAAATTTTCTTCTACAAAGTTGTAGAGAATTAAATTTTATATGGAATGGACATAAGGTTCATATTTTTCTGATAAAAGAGATATTTATTATGAATTATTGAAGTTTCTGAATTTATAAATGATTTAAAATATTTTTGGTGGAGATTTCTAGAAGGTGGGCCCCACACTTGTCCTTTTGCATGTTATAAATGCTAAAATATGATTTCAAAGTGGGCATATGAATTTTTTTATAAATAATAAAAATTTATTAAATTTTCTACTTTGGTGTTCTAAAGAGATAAGGTCAACAGGTAATGTGATGATGCCAACTTGGATCAAACAAGATTTATAAATAGTGGATGTGGTGAAAGTTTCTCCTAACGGAGTCTCCACAGATAGGTCAAAGTCTAATTTCTCCGGAGTCAAGTTTAAACGTTGAGCACAAGCAGGAGAGATAAATGAATGGGTAGCACCGGTATCTAGTATTGTATAAACTTCGCAAGAATTTACAATTAGCTTACCCGTGATCACCTCGTTTGGGTTCCTCGCATTTTGACCAGTCACGACAAACGCTCTTCCGAACCGTTGACTTTATCTTTTACGGGACGACCTTTTGAGTCACCATCCCATTTTGGACTTGGTTTCGCTTCTGATTGCAATCTCGAAGCGATATGTCATTCCTTTCGACAATTATAACATACCTTAAATCTGTTGATGCGTAGTTTGGGTGATATGTCCTTCTTTCCTCAAGACTTATAGCATATAATGACCGTGGTCATTCTCCTCCTGGAACCGATTCTTCTTTGGTCTTTGACGTCTTCGCATTGTCATTGTTGAATCTCCTTTTTAAAATCTCCCGACTCACTTCTTCTATTCTCATGGCCATAATTACCACCGAGTGGTTCTTAGCTCTTGTCCGTATTCTTCTTTCTCCGTTTGTTATCGTTGTTACGATTCTTCTGCATCCACCGGTATGATCCTAGTTGTGATCCCTCGGTTGGTAGGTACTACGTTATCTCGCTCTAATAATTGAGCCACATTGACAACATCCTGAATAGAGGAAAATTTATGAGAAATGAGATATTTACGTATGCCGGGTTTCAAACCTTTCAGAAACATCCGCGTCATAAGTTACTCATTCTCCACCAAATGAGGTGCAAACCTGGATAACTCCGCGAACATCGCCTCGTACTGGGACACCGTCATGTTGTTTTGTTCCAATCTAATAAACTCTACCTCCTTCATATGACAAACACTTTCAGGAAATTATTTGTCATTGAGCAGCTTCTGAAATGTCTCCCAAGACATCTTTGAAGCGCACTACCGGATGGAGTGCTTCTTCGATTCCCACCGTAAATCGCCTCATTACTGGAACATAAAAGTGGCGAATGGAACCTTCGTTCCTCCGTGCATCCCAAGACATCGAATATCTTGGTAATTTTCTTGACCCACGTCTCCTTTTAATCGGATCCGGCTTTCCCTAGAATCTTTGGTGGTCCCAACTCTTTAGAATCGCTTGCATTTGTGACCCGACTTGTCGCGTTACCATTATTTCTTCCTGTATTTTGAACAGGAATCTCCTTCGTTTGGTTTTGCATGAACTGCAAAAAGCTTCTAAACATCTCATCGTTTATCGTCTGCTCAATGGTGTTGTTTATAGGAGGAACATTGCCAGCCTGTTGCACGTTCTCCTCGTTGGTGAGTACAGGCGTTTCCATGGTCTCATTTACTCCACTGTTAACATTCTTAGTTGCCATTCTCAAATACTGCCATAAAACAAGGGTTAATTTAACAAATTAACATATCACATAATATCCTTATATTATGGCCGACCAACAAATAAGCTTAGGTAGGACACACTAGCGAAGGATTTACTCGTCTTTCCCCTCCTAGTTCTATTCCCTGATCTCCGCCAGAGATCATATCCCTAAGCTTTGATACCAACTGTGACTCCCCCAAAATTAATATACATCACCCATTTTGAGTCGTCAATAACATGGTACAGAAACAACTACAACTTTATTAATACATCATAAAAACTGTGAGTTTAAATAAAAATATTGTCTTCTAGACAATATCCATACCCAAATAAATTCTCATCACAATTATTGATACATTATTTTACAAAAATGGTGAGGACAACTAAACAACTCTCTAGAACCATCATTCCATACCCCGACTAGAACTTTCTACATTCTCGCCTCCTGAGAAGAAAAATGGAACAAAAAGGAAAAGGGTGAGCTCAACTAGCCCAGTAAAGGAGTATTATGACTAAGATAATATAGAACAAATTATCGTTAGTCTTCAACAGGAAAAAATCTGATAAAATACAATAGACAACAAGTTTCAGATAAATATTCGCAGCGGAAATAATAATTCATAGAAGAGTTATGTAGAGAATGAAATCAATATTTTATCCCTGTAACATCAATCAATATTGATCTTGAATCAAATATTCATCTTTGCACTACAGGCCAAAGATATTCATCAGTTGGTCATGTTCATCTCAACACTTGTTCATCTTTGCACTACGGGCCAAATATATTCATCATAAAATCATAAATCTTTGCACTACATGCCAAATATATTCAATATATCATCATTTAGGACTGAGGATGATGAAAGATATTTTAAAGAAATCGAATCCAGTGAAAAAAAAAGAATAAATATTAAGGATTCGTATTTCGGTTTATCCATGTCCAAAAATACCTCATAAATAATCATAGTGGAGTAAAATTCAAGAATGATCAAAACATGGATACAATCAAAGCTAGTATCCATAATAGATATTTTGGACAAAAAACAAAAATTTAATTTTTCTGTGAATAGTGCCGTATTCGTCAATAGTGCCGTATACGTGAATAGTGCCGTATACATGAATAGTAACCCCGACACTAAAAGACAAGAATTTCACAAGAAAAATATTACCAATACTCAGGCATAATGATATTGAAAGAAATAATATCATTTTAAAAAAATAATATCCCTTACCTCGAAAGAATAGTGCTTCTGGCTGGAATACTGAATATAGTGCTGAAGAGAACTTGCACCGTATAACAAAACTTAAAGTATCAAAATACTCACTAGAATACGCTCAATATATCGAGAGAGAAAGAGAGAGAAGATTTCAGTTTCTGGTGTGATTTTCAATTCTAACCTAAGCACCCTATTTATAGGAAAATGCTTAGAACATCAAAGCAGAAAATTTAATATAATATTAATATATTTATAAAATTTTCCTTAGCCCACCTCTAGACATTTGATTTCAGCACTTTGCACATGTTAATGATGTCCACAAAATACAAAAAACGTTTTTCTTAATAAACATAATTAAAACTTCCAAAAATCAATTATTTCAGAACTTCAGAACGTCAATAATTCATAATAAATAGCCCTTTTTATCAGAAAAATTCAAACCTTATGTCCTTTCCATAGGAAATTCAATTCTTTACAACTTTGTAAGTTTAAGTTTTTCCAAATTCCAAACAGAAATTGACTGAAATCCATAAACGGGCGATTTTACAGGCTATAATCAAATTTCAGTCAAGAAATGGGGTCCACCGACACACAAAACATGTGTTAATCATTTAATACAACAAAAATACTCCTCCTCCTCATATACTCATATATCCCACATTCATTGTAAAAATATTACCATTATTATATTATTAAAATATAATAATATATTTAAATGAATTATTTTATCAGAAAAAGATAAAATATTAATTTTCAACAATTGTCACATTAAAAATTTTCTCCATCTATATCCACATAAAATCAATATTTTCCCCATCATATAAATTAATAATTAATTATTCACAAATAATATTACAGAATCACAATACTGACAATCAGGCAGTTCCCAGGAAAGATGGGGCTTTCCCATAAGGATCTCTCCTTACTGGCGCGCAATTAGATGACCAAACCTCTCCTTAGACAGAACTTTCTAGACATTGCCAATAATGTTATCCAATAATATTATTCAGATAATATGAATTATTGCTCCGATAATGGAAAATACTGTGTAGTGACAATTATTGAAACAACAGTAATATAAAATATCAACGCAAAGCATTATTATTGAATCAATAAAATAAAATCTTCGAATAAGAATTACGGTAACAATTATTGAGTAGTGCCTTCTTACGTAAGAATCAATAATTGGTGCAATACTGCAAATGTACTTGTGTTTTAACCAATAGAGTATTTCAACAGTATTAACGGTAACAACTACGCCATTCTGGGGGTAGACCGGGAAGTTCTTCAGGAAATACGTCAGGAAAGTAAATAACAACAAGAATATTATTTAAATCTGAAGTGTCTTTATTCAAATCCATAACATGGGCTAAGAAAGCTTGACATCCGTTTTTTAATAAACGAATGGCTTTATGGCTTGATATAACAGTGATTGATTTTAATGGTTTAGTTGCTTGAATTCGAACAACAGGTTGTTTAAGAATATGAAAACTAACAACCTTATGAAAATAATCAATTTTGGCATGATGAGTAGTTAACCAATCAATCCCTAAAATCACATCAAAAATAAGTATCTTTAAAGAGATACGATTAACAGGTAATGTGATGGTGCCAACTTGGATCAAACAAGATTTATAAATAGTGGATGTGGTGAAAGTTTCTCCTAACGGAGTCTCCACAGATAGGTCAAAGTCTAATTTCTCTGGAGTCAAGTTTAAACATTGAGCACAAGCAGGAGAGATAATGAATGGGTAGCACCGGTATCTAGTATTGTATAAACTTCGCAAGAATTTACGATTAGCTTACCCATGATCACCTCGTTTGGGTTCCTCGCATTTTGACCAGTCACAACAAACGCTCTTCCATGAACCGTTGACTTTATCTTTTCTGGGACAACCTTTTGAGTCACCATCCCCGCTGGACTTGGTTTCGCTACAGTGCAATCTCGAGCGATATGTCCTTCCTTTCGACAATTATAACATACCTTAATCTGTTGTGGGTAGTTTGGGCTGATATGTCCTTCTTTCCTGCACTTATAGCATATGACCGGTGGTCGTTCTCCTCCCTTGGAACCAGTTGCTCCTGGTGCTGACATCTTCGCATTGTCATTGTTGAATCTCTTTTTTTAAAAATCTCCCCCCGACTCACTTCTTCTATTCTCATGGCCATAATTACCACCAGAGTGGTTGCCGCTCTTGTCCGTATTCTTCTTTCTCCGCTGGTTATCGTTGTTCTGATGACTGCTGTCATCGGTATGATCCTGGTTGTGGTCCCTCGGTTGACCGTACTCGTTATCTCGCTCTAATAATTGAGCCCTGTTGACAACATCCGAATAGAGAGAAAATTTATGAGAATGAGATATTGACGTATCTTGGGTTTCAAACCTCTCAGAAACATTCGCGTCATACGTTCCTCATTCTCCACCAAATGAGGTGCAAACCTGGATAACTCCGCGAACATGGAAAAATCTGATAAAATACAATAGACAACAAGTTTCAGATCAATATTCGTAGCGAAAATAATAATTCATAGAAGAGTTACGTAGAGAATGAAATCAATATTTTATCTCTGTAACATCAATCAATATACATCTTGAATCAAATATTCATCTTTGCACTACAGGCCAAAGATATTCATCAGTTGGTCATGTTCATCTCAACACCTGTTCATCTTTGCACTATGGGCCAAAGATATTCATCATAAAATAATAAATCTTTGCACTACAAGCCAAAGATATTCAATAATATCATCATTTAGGACTGAGGATGATGAAAAATATTTTAAAGAAAACGAATCTAGTGAAACAAAAGAATAAATATTAAGAATTCGTATTTCGGTTTATCCATGTCCAAAAATACCTCATAAATAATCATAGTGGAGTAAAATTCAAGAATGATCAAAATATGGATACAATCAAAGCTAGTATCCATAATAGATATTTTGGGCGAAAAACGAAAATTTAATTTTTCTGTGAATAGTGCCGTATTTGTGAATAGTGCCGTATACGTGAATAGTAACCCCGACACTAAAAGACAAGAATTCCACAAGAAAAATATTACCAATACTCCGGCATAATGATATTGAAAGAAATAATATCATTTAAAAAATAAAATATCCCTTACCTCGAAAGAATAGTGCTTCTGGCTAGAATACTGAATATAGTGCTGAAGGGAACTTGCACCGTATAACAACACTCAAAGTATCAAAATACTCACAAGAATACGCTCAATATATCGAGAGAGAAAGAGAGAGAAGATTTCAGTTTCTGGTATGATTTTCAATTCTAACCTAAGCACCCTATTTATAGGAAAATGCTTAGAACACCAAAGTAGAAAATTTAATATAATATTAATATATTTATAAAATTTTCCTTAGCCCACCTCTAGACATTTGATTTTAGCACTTTGCACATGTTAATGCTGTCCAAAAAATACAAAAAACATTTTTCTTAATAAACATAATTAAAACTTCCAAAAAACAATTATTTCGGAACTTCGGAACTTCAATAATTCATAATAAATAGCCCTTTTATCAGAAAAATTCAAACCTCATGTCCTTTCCGTAGGAAATTCAATTCTCTACAACTTTGTAAGTTTAAGGTTTTCCAAATTCCAAACAGAAATTGACCGAAATCCATAAACGGACGATTTTACAGGCTATAATCAAATTTCAGTCAAGAAATGGGGTCCACCGACACACAAAACATGTGTTAATCATTTAATGCAACAAAAATATTCCTCCTCCTCATATACTCATATATCCCACATTCATTGTAAAAATATTACCATTATTATATTATTAAAATATAATAATATATTTAAATGAATTATTTTATCAGAAAAAGATAAAATATTAATTTTCAACAATTGTCACATTAAAAATTTTTCTCCATCTATGTCCTCATAAAATCAATATTTTCTTCATCATATAAATCAATAATTAATTATTCACAAATAATATTACAGAATCACAATCACGACAAACTGCACGGTTCCCGGAAAGAGGGGCTTTCCAATAAGGATCTCTCCTTACTGGCGCGCAATTAGATGACCAAACCTCTCGTTAGACAGAACTTTCTAGACATTACCAATAAAGTTATCCAATAATATTATTCAGATAATATGAATTATTGCTCCGATAATGGAAAATACTGTGTAGTGACAATTATTGAAACAACAGTAATATAAAATATCAACGCAGCAATTATTGAATCAATAAAATAAACTATTGAACAGTAATTACTGTAACAATTATTGAGTAGTGCCTTCTTACGTAAGAATCAATAATTGGTGCAATCTTCGTAATGTTCTTGTGTTTTAACCAATAAGTATTTCAACAATGATTATCTGGTAACAACTTCTGTGTTATTTATAAATAACTTATATTTGTCGTTTTCTTCATCCAATCGCTTTCCGTTATGGGGCCCACACAAGGCTGCGCCGTCTTACGAATATTCCCCTACAGTAAGAATATTCCACGATCAAACGAATATTCCCCAACAACAATGAATATTTTATAACCACTTGTTTATTTAAAATATTTGCGTATTTTACCCATAACTAACCACATTAATCAAATCAACCCTTACTATTCCAAAATAATAAATAGAGAAAAAATTCAATTTTATTTATAATAAGTTGGGGTCTTACAACCTCCCCTCCTTATGAAATTTCGTCCTCGAAATTGACGTACGTACCTGGTGTTTCGAAAAGGTGAGGATACCTCGCTTTCATTTCCGTTTCCAACTCCCAGGTCATTTCCTCTATTGCATGGTTCCTCCACAAAACTTTAACTTGTGGTATGACCTTTGTGCGTAGGACATGCTCTTTCCTATCCAAGATCTTGATAGGTACCTCCTCGTACGTTAAGTTTTCGGCTATCTCATCCGGTTCTAACTCAATAACGTGGTTCGGGTCTTTCACATATTGACGAAGCACAGATATGTGAAAAACATTATGAACACGAGACATACTTGGAGGTAACGCGAGTCTATAGGCTACATTTCCTACTCGATCAAGAATCTGAAATGGACCAATAAATCGTGGATTGAGCTTTCCTCTCTTCCCAAATCTTGTAACTCCCTTCCATGGAGCCACACACAACAATACATGATCCCCAATACTAAATTCCACGTCCTTTCGATGAAGATCCGCATAACTCTTTTGTCGATCCTGTGCTGTTTGTATACATTGTCGAATCATTTGAATCTTTTCCGTAGTCATATGTACCAACTCGGGTCCCAACAATGTTGCTTCACCCACCTCATCCCAACATATTGGAGAGCGACACTTTCGTCCATATAATGCTTCAAATGGAGCCACACCTATACTTGCCTGATAACTGTTGTTGTAGGAGAATTCCACCAATGGTAAATACTTATCCCAACTCCCTTTGAAGTCTAGGACACAAAGTCTTAATAGATCTTCAAGAGTTTGAATAGTCCTCTCTCGATTGTCCGCTTCGTTTGAGGATGGTATCTTTGAATCGAATCAGTAAATCGTGCCCATAGCTTTTGTAAGCTAACCCAAAATCTTGAAGTGAATCTTGGGTCACGATCCGAAACTATGGATACTGGCATGCCATGCAACCTCACAATCTCATTCACGTACATACTAACAAGACGTTCAAGGGAATAAGTCTCCTGTATCGGCAAGAAATGAGCAGACTTGGTTAATCTATCAACAATAACCCAAATAACATTTATGCCTTGAGAAACCGTGGGAAGACCCGTAACGAAATCCATGGTAATATGTTCCCACTTCCATTTTGGAATCTCAAGTGGTTGCAATGGACCCTTAGGCATTTGATGCTCCGCCTTTACACGTTGACAAGTTAAACACGTCGAGATAAACTTTGCAATCTCTCTTCATATTGTTCCACCAAAATGTATGTCGAAGATCACGATACATTTTGGTACTTCCAAGATGGATTGCAAATGGTGTATTGTGTGCCTCCATCATGATCTTGTACTTCAAATCAGAATCGTTAGGAACACAAAGTCTGGAGTGGACTCGAAGTATTCCTTCTTCATCGATTCTTACTTCTAGAATAGCACCTTCTTGCACTTTCTTCTTTATATGCATCAGCTCCGGGTCTGTGGCTTGAGCAACTTTAACTTTTTCGATTAAAGTTGGTTCTATACGTATACTTGACATCATTGCATGGGCCCCCGGAGTCTTGAATTCTATCTTCATCTTTTGTAAATCACACAAAATAGGCCTTTGTGTTGACAACATCGCACTCATTCCCGCATATGATCTTCTACTCAATGCATCAGCTACCACGTTCTCTTTTCCAGGATGGTATTGAATGGTATGGTCGTAGTTTTTCAACAGCTCGAGCCAACGTCGTTGCCGTATGTTGAGTTCTTTTTGGGTGAAGAAATATTTGAGGCTTTTATGGTCTGAATATATCCCCACTTTCTCCCCATATAGATAATGCCTCCAGATCTTTAGCGCAAAAACGACTGATGCCAACTCTAGATCATGAGTAGGATAATTCCTCTCATATTCTTTAAGTTATCGCGAGGCATAGGCTATAACTTTCCCACGTTGCATGAGAACACATCCTAACTCTTTGCCTGAAGCATCACTATAGATAATAAATTCATCCAAACCAGATGGTATTATCAGAACAGGTGCTGAAATAAGTCTCCTCTTAAGCTCTTGGAAACTCTTCTTGCATTCTTCGCTCCATATGAATTTTGTATCTTTCCGAGTCAGCTGAGTTAACGGAGTAGCAATTCGAGAAAATCCTTCCACAAATCTCCGATAATAACCAGCTAAACCCAGAAAGCTACGTACTTCAGTCACCGTCTTCGGTTGCTCCCAACTTTGTATTGCTTCAATCTTCACCGAGTCAACAGATACTCCATGTTTTGACACCACGTGCCCAAGGAATGCTACTTCCTCAAGCCAGAACTCGCATTTCTTCAACTTGGCATATAGCTTGTTTTCACGAAGCCTTTGGAGTACCAGCTTCAAATGGTGCTCATGATCTTCACGACTTTTGGAATATATGAGGATGTCATCAATAAAGAAAACAACGAATTGATCCAAATATTCCTTGAATACTCGGTTCATCATATCCATGAAAGCCGCATGAGCATTAGTCAAACCGAAAGACATGACTAAGAATTCATAATGCCCATATCGAGTTCTGAAGGCATTCTTTGGAATATCCTCAGTTCTAATTTTCAGCTGATGATATCCAAAATGAAGATCGATTTTTGAAAAGAATTGTGCTCCTTGCAACTGGTCAAACAGGTCATCAATACGACGTAGCGGATACCTATTCTTGATGGTAACATGGTTCAATTCTCGATAGTTAATACAAAGTTGCATACTCTCGTCTTTCTTCTTTACGAATAAAACAGGAGCACCCCAAGGAGATGTACTAGGGGCCAGATGAAACCGATGTCCAACAACTCCGTAGTTGGACCTTTAACTCCTGAAGTTCAATAGGAGCCATTCGATATGGGGTTTTAGAAATGGGCTTTGTACGGTTCAAGATCAATAAAGAATTCAACTTCACGTTACGGGGTAGGCCAAGGAAGTTCTTCAGGAAATACGTCAGGAAAGTCAATAACAACAAGAATATTATTTAAATCTGATGTGTCTTTATTCAAATCCATAACATGGGCTAAGAAAGCTTGACATCCATTTTTTAATAAACGAATGGCTTTATGGCTTGATATAACAGTGATTGATTTTAATGGTTTAGTTGCTTGAATTCGAACAACAAGTTGTTTAGGAATATGAAAACTAACAACCTTACGAAAATAATCAATTTTGGCATGATGAGTAGTTAACCAATCAATCCCTAAAATCTCATCAAAAGCAAGTATCTTTAAAGAGATAAGGTCAACAGGTAATGTGATGGTGCCAACTTGGATCAAACAAGATTTATAAATAGTGGATGTGGTGAAAGTTTCTCCTAACGGAGTCTCCACAGATAGGTCAAAGTCTAATTTCTCCGGAGTCAAGTTTAAACGTTAAGCACAAGCAGGAGAGATAAATGAATGGGTAGCACCGGTATCTAGTATTGTATAAACTTCTCAAGAATTTACGATTAGCTTACCCGTGATCACCTCGTTTAGGTTCCTCGCATTTTGACAAGTCACGACAAACGCTCTTCCAGGAACCGTTGACTTTGTCTCAACACCTGTTCATCTTTGCACTACGGGCCAAAGATATTCAACATAAAATCATAAATCTTTGCACTACAGGCAAAAGATATTCAATAATATCATCATTTAGGACTGAGGATGATGAAAAATATTTTAAAGAAAACGAATCCAGTGAAACAAAAGAATAAATATTAAGGATTCGTATTTCGGTTTATCCATGTCCAAAAAACCTCATAAATAATCATAGTGGAGTAAAATTCAAGAATGATCAAAACATGGATACAATCAAAGCTAATATCCATAATAGATATTTTGGACGAAAAACGAAAATTTAATTTTTTCTCGTGAATAGTCTTGAGTGATAAGTGAATAGTGCCGTATACGTGAATAGTGCCGTATACGTGAATAGTAACCCCAACACTAAAAGACAAGAATGATATTGAAAGAAATAATATCATTTTAAAAAAAATAATATCCCTTACCTCGAAAGAATAATGCTTCTGGCTAGAATACTGAATATAGTGCTGAAGGGAACTTGCACCGTATAACAACACTCAAAGTATCAAAATACTCACAAGAATACGCTCAATATATCGAGAGAGAAAGAGAGAGAAGATTTCAGTTCCTAGTGTGATTTTTAATTCTAACCTAAACACCCTATTTATAGGAAAATGCTTAGAATACCAAAGTAGAAAATTTCATATAATATTAATATATTTATAAAATTTTCCTTAGCCCACCTCTAGACATTTGATTTCAGCACTTTGCACATGTTAATGATGTCCACACAATACAAAAACCATTTTTCTTAATAAACATAATTAAAACTTCCAAAAATCAATTATTTCGGAACTTCGGAACTTCAATAATTCATAATAAATAGCCCTTTTTATCAGAAAAATTCAAACCTCATGCCCTTTTGCATAGGAAATTCAATTCTCTACAACTTTGTAAGTTTAAGTTTTTCCATATTCCAAACAGAAATTGACCGAAATCCATAAACGGACGATTTTACAGGCTATAATCAAATTTCAGTCAAGAAATGGGGTCCACCGATACACAAAACATGTGTTAATCATTTAATGCAACAAAAATACTCCTCCTCCTCATATACTCATATATCCCACATTCATTGTAAAAATATTACCATTATTATATTATTAAAATATAATAATATATTTAAATGAATTATTTTATCAGAAAAAGATAAAATATTAATTTTCAACAATTGTCACATTAAAAATTTTCTCCATCTATATCCACATAAAATCAATATTTTCCCCATCATATAAATTAATAATTAATTATTCACAAATAATATTACAGAATCACAATCTCGATGATCGGTGCTTCCGGGAAAGATGGGGCTTTCCCATAAGGATCTCTCCTTCTTTGGCAGCGCAATTAGATGACCAAACCTCTCCTTGACGTAACTTTCTAGACATTGCCAATAATGTTATCCAATAATATTATTCGAGATAATATGAATTATTGCTCGATAATGGAAAATCTTGTAGTAGTGACAATTATTGAAACAACGATAATATAAAATATCAACGCAGCAATTATTGAATCAATAAAATAAAATACTGAACAGTAATTACGGTAACAATTATTGAGTAGTGCCTTCTTACGTAAGAATCAATAATTGGTGCAATACCTGGCGTATCTTCTTGTGTTTTAACCAAAAGTATTTCAACAGTATTAACGGTAACAACTACGCCGTTATTTATAAATAACTTATATTTTCCATTTTCTTTATCCAATCGCTTTCCGTTATGGGGCCCACACAAGGCTACGCCGTCGTACGAATATTCCCCGACAGTAAGAATATTCCACGACCAAACGAATATTCCCCAACAACAATGAATATTTTATAACCACTTGTTTATTTAAAATATTTGCGCATTTTACCCATAACTAACCACATTAATCAAATCTACCCTTACTATTCCAAAATAATAAATAGAGGAAAAATTCAATTTTATTTATAATAAGTTGGGGTCTTACATAGGGTGCTTATGTTAGAATTGAAAATTACACCAGAATCAGAAGTTTTCTCTCTCTATAATATCGAGCGTATTTTTATGAGTATTTAAATTCTTTGAGTGTTACTATTTAGTGCAAGTTTCCTTCATCATTATATCCGATAGAAGTACTATACTTTTGAAGTAAGGGGTGTTATTTTTTTCATAAATGATATTATTTCTTTTAATATCATTATACTGAAATATTGATATGAATTTTATTATGAAATTTTTACATTTTTCGTGTTGGGATTACTTTTCACGTATACGACACTATTCACGTATACGGCACTATTCAAAGAAAAAATTAATATTTCTTTTCTTTATCCAAGTTGTCTATTATGGTTACTATCATTGATTGTATCCATGTTTTAATCTTCATTCTTGAATTTTGCTCCACAATTGTTTATTATGGAGTATTTTTGAACTTGGATAAACTAAAGTACGAATCCCTAATCTTTGTTCTTTTATCTCACTGGATACATTTTCTTTAAACTCTTTTCATAATTCTCAGTCCTAAATAGTGATATAACTGAATATCTTTGGAATGTAGTGCAAAGATGAATGATTACCTGATGAATATCTTTGGCCCGTAGTGCAAAGATGGACAGGTGTTGAGATGAACATGACCACTGGTGATACTAACACTCTTGGCCGTAGTGCATGGATAATTCGTTGAATCGAGATATTTATTGAATGATGCTACATAAATAAAATATTGATGATGGACTTTTAAATCATAGAAAATAGTAGATTTCATGTTCTACTTGACTCTTCTAATGGATTGTTGTTTCTGCTGCAGTTATTGATCTAAATTTGTTGTTTATTATATTCTATCAGATTTTTTGTGACAATCTAGAAAATTGGATTGTTTAGAATTTAAGTTTAAAAAATTAGTTATTAATAAAAGGAATTTTTATTAATAATATTCTGTGCTATCTGTTTATTAATCATTCTATAACCTAGTATGATTATAATACAGGAGGATTCTGGCTACGAGCTAGACTGAACAAGTAAGAATTTTCAAGTCGAAAATAAAAAAATTTTGGGAACAAAATATTTTCAGGGGAAAAAGACGAATTAGGCACTATTCACCTGACGAAACCCTAATGGTTAGGGTTTGAATAACCTAAGATTTTTCGAGAGTTCAGTGTGTCGAAATGACATTCCATCAAAAGATTTGACGATAATATATCATAAAAAGTTAAGTAAGCCGATAAAAGTTTTTCTCAAAAAACGTGTAGAAATCGGATGAAATAAAAATGACGAAAAGTAGTGTTATATACTTTTCATTCGTTTAACTACTTTAGGGGAATAAGTGAAGGAAAACGCGAAGGAAAATGCTTAAAGTCAAAAAGTGTTTTTTAGTTTTTCGGAGATCCGAAGAATACGTAAAAGTTTATCGGTAAAGGAAAGATGAAATATCCAAAAATATTTAGATTCTGAGAATTGCAGCTTTTAAAACTATCAGACGAATCCCAAAAGACAGAACCACGAAGCTTCCAAGAGAAGCTTCATGAATAGTAAGGAGGTTAGTTAAGAAGATGGGAATATTAACCTTTGGAGAAAATGACTATGTTACCCCTAGCTTTGGTTTTCTATAAAAGGAAGCCTTAATTCATTTGTTGGTGATTTTGAAAATCACCAACACTTGAGAGAGAGAGAGAGAGAGAAATAGTTCGGATGGGAAGGAAAAGGAGTAGGAAAAGCTTGCTCGTGTGCAAACTTTGTCCAACGGAAGGAGATTATAGGAGAAAGGTAATCCGAAACCTAACTTAAATTTTTATTAAGTTTTATATGTTCAAAACATAACTTATTGAGAATAGAAGTAAGAGATGTTAAGAATGATTTCATATGGTTGAAATCATGAGAAAATGAAGAAATAAGAATTAGAAGTTTAGTTTATAAATTTCTTAAGGAAGTATAAGATTCGTAATGAATTTGAGCGATCCGAATGAATCATATGAACAATTCGGTGAAATAAGTAAGGAATGATGTTTTATACCACCAAATTCTAAGAAAATGTAAAATCGTAATCAAAATATGGATTAAAAATGAAGAACGAAGAACGCGAAGAACACGAAGAACGTTGTTGATGGACAAATTTAAAACCATTGCGTATAAGTTAGTTGCTTATTTCTTAGTTAGGAACGATATAAATGTTCATGAAGAACAGATTAAACTTAGCTATAACGAAGTTATGACAAAAATTTTGTAAAAGACAAACAAGAACTAGAAAGTATGTAAATGAACCCGAATGTGTAGGGTTTCATAAGAATGTAAGATAACGTAGAAAACGTGAGTCGTGGACTCAAGAATGAACAAGTTCCGAGTTCGGATGGCCGAATTACGGACGAACGAACGAAGAATGTTAATAACGTAAAATGAACAAAGGATGAAGATTAAGCCAATCGAATGACATGTTAATGGATTCAGAATGAATTTCTATCTGAGGGGAATTGAAGTACGTAGGATAAGGAAGATAATTGCTTTGGAACGACCTCGTTCTGAGTTATATCAAATAAGTTGTGAGATTGTGAAATAAGCGTCTCAAACATGATTCAACACTTAGAAAAATTTCCAAGGTTGATTCTTGGTGCCGCAGCGCCAGTCATGCCTTGGAAGGCGGTGCCGCAGCGCTATCCTGGGAAGGAACATACTGGTGAGTGGCGCTGCAATGTGAGGAAGAGAGAAGGAAGGTGGCATTGCGGCGCGCGGGCCCAGGGGAATAGGATCTCGGAGACTCATGTGCAAATAAAGTAATAACAAAAGAGAGGGCTCTGTTAGACGGAGAAGAGCTTTTAACTTCTCAAATCTTGGGAAAAGTGTAAGGGAAGATAAAGAACATATTGTTCACTTAAAGTAACACTTAATCAAGTGACTTAAACCTTTAGTAAAGGTTGAATGGAAAGATTGAACGAGATTAAAAGACAAATAATATAAACGCAACGTTGTTACAATGGACGATCAATCTTAGCATACAACGAATCATATGGCTTCGACATTAAGAAAAAATAATAAATGTGGGGTTCATGTAATGGATAACGAAAGAAGTATGTAAGATATGATTTATCAAGAAAGCTGTAATGAACAGTATCAAGATTAATGAAAGTCGAATATGAGTCGGATAGAGAATGTTAGAATGAAATGTAAGTGTTAAACACTTTAACCGATGTGAGGGTTGAGTGTGACGCCCCCAAATCTAGGTTCTCTAACCTCAGATTCGGTGCTCACGATCTATCATCATCATAAGCATTGTATAACTATTACGGAATAATAAACATACATTGTTCATTATAATAAAGCTTCATAACATAGTCCCAAGGTCTTCTTAACCTTAACTTAACACACCATTCATATTAAAAAAGGTTTACATAAGAAATTCCATCAGATAATAATAACTAACATTCATTCTAAACTATTCTTGGATCTTGCCCTTGCCTTTGTCTTTCGCATTAGATCCTTCAGGCTTAACTGAAATAAATGTCATGATATAGCAAGGTTATGCAACTAATTTTCTTAGCAAGTTTATATACAAGGGAGATATATCATGACTAGAAAGAAGTTTTGCTTTCAATGTTCAACAATAGTATAAGATTGTGAAGGAACATGAATTAATAATCAACAATTGAATATTCGAATAATTGAATAATGTGTACTGAGTGGTTTTGAAATAACCATGAACATTTGCCGAGGTTCTCAGTCATTTATACTGGACCTCTTAATAAGTTTTGGTATTTAAGGGGATCAGCCTTTCATACCCCATGATTTATGCATAAACACTTAATAATCCGAATCGATATCATGCCTTAATCAAATTAAATCCTTTTCTCGATCCAAGAGTTCTTATCATATCAATTTAATAAGAATAACTTTTTAAAACACATTTGATTTAATAAATTTAAACATGCTTGATCTAGCTGATACAATTAGCATAGATCTATCTCATAAACAGTTCATGAATGAAAGAACTTTAATTGAATTCACAGTTCAATAATAATAGAACAAGAATTCAATTGCACAAAGTGCGAATTTCAATAATTATTATATATGTGAATAATCATCAATAACTATTCACTAACATGCTTTGAAAATAATAACTCGGGTTTGAGTTAGGAAACTTGCCTCGTTTGTAGGTTACGGTTACGCAATTAAATTCTATCCGCTAGGCAGTTTAGTTATCTTCCTTTGAGAGACCTATAGTTAATCTTTCAATTAGCCATAACATAACATTAGATTATGTAATTACATAATTATTATATATTACATTTAGTTCTTAGAAATATTATCTTGACTCGATAATGTTACTATTAAATAACAACTACCTTTAATTCACTTAATATTATTATTCTTAATAATATTTAATTCACCTCTTAGTATTATTAGTTCATTAATAATACTTTTATTAAACTACTAATATTATTAACATCTTAATAATATTTTAATACATTACTAATATTATTAATCCCTTAATAATATTTTAATCATGCATTGATATTATTACTTTAATAATATCTTACTTATGCTTTAGTATCATTAATCAATTAATAATACTTTTATTTATTTTTCAATAGTATTAATATTTTATTCATTTACTAATATTATTAATCATTTAATAATATTTTATTCCTTTACTAATGTTATTATATTTTTAATAATATTTTATTTAATCTCGAATATTATTATTTACTTAATAATATTTTAATCATCTAATAATACTTTAATTTAATATTATTAATCTTTTAATAATTTTTTAATCTAATATTATTAATCATTTAATAATACTTTAATCATTTATTAATACTTAAATCAAATATTATTAACCATTTAATAATATTTTATTGAAGTTTTAATCTTAATATTTTATTTACTTAACAATATCATATTCTAATATTATTAATATCATAATAACATTTTAATAATTTATTAGATCAAGAAATAATTTATTCTAATTGTTCACCCTTTATTAAACCACTTATTTAATATCCATAAAAGGTCATTAATAATATTTCTTATTATAAATTACCAAAATACCCTAAAATAGTCATAATATTATATATTAGGAGTATTCAAGCATTAAAATCACATTTTTCTTATTTAAGACATCATTTAACTATTTATTTCCTTTTATTCATAACTTCATCATTTTTAGAAAAAATATCAAACTGATTCCAAAAACTCTTCTTTTCTGGGTTTGGATAGTATATGACCCAAAAATGATCCCCAAATTTTTCTGGAATTTTAGAAAGTGATTTACTAATTTTAAAGTGCCCAAAACACTCAGATCTTGTTTCATTTTTCATAAATCGAGTTTTGCTCAGAAAAATCTAAAATTTTCAGGGTATACTCTCATAACATACATGAACATACTGTAAACATTTTGGATATTTCCCATGTATACACTGTGAGAAATTCGGGTGTTAATATTTAGGAGTCATTTACGGAAATAGCCATTACGCACAACCTATAAATCGAAATGTGTCCGTTCTTTTTCCCACACGTAGATAACTTCTTAAGGTACCTCTGTGATTTTTCCCAGATTTTGAAAAGACTTGAAACTATACGAAACAACCTTAAGAAAAACGGGGACAGTAGATTTTTAGGGTTTTAAAACCTTAATACTCTATGTGGACTGTTTTGGGGAAAACAGCCCCCATGGCTTCAATACTTGCTAGATTTGTGTTCTACCACTTAGGTTTACTAGATAACTCATGTATCTAGCACCCCCCTTCGACGGATCACAAATCCAAGTTGTAAAACTTGAGTTACACAAGATTTAGTGGAAGAAAAACAAGAGTTTAACCCCTAGGAGAACATATGCTCATTTTCTTCCTCTAAACCTTTGATCTAAAACTCAAGATACTTAGTTCCATACATGATGATATGTAGAACTAGGGTATCTTGAGTATTAGTTCATAACCCCAACAAATCTTGCTATAACACAAAATAGAAGAAGAAGATGAAGATTTAGGTTATACCTTGATCTAGTAGCAACCTTCTTTGATTTACCAAAGTAATATATAACCTTAGGGTGCATTAATCAAGCTAGCACACTCCTCTCTCTCTCTTAAAAACTGAACCCCTCTCTCTCTCTCTTTTCTCTCTTTGTATCTTGCTAGCTTGGGAGAAAAATAGAAGAAGAAGAATAAGAGAAATGAAATGTCTAGCAAAAAGAAATGTGGTGATTAACTAATATCCCCAATACTTTTGTTGTCCCTTGGATAAAAGGCTTCACCTTATCTCTTTCAATCGAGCCTAATCATGTGATTAAGGGTGCTAAGTAGATTTTCTACCATTGGTTGGTGGACACACTTGTACTTAAAGTAAGAGTTACTAATTAAGGAACTTGATTAGCTTAACTTTGTTGCCTTAAAAGGCCTAATATGGCCGGTCCCCTTGCCCCCATTATCTCCTCCATTTTGCTTTTATTTTAATGCACAAATTTGATTAATCAAAAGTCTAAAATACCCTTAATCAAGTGGGCTAAGTATTGGTTTGCATTTTTTTTCTTTTGGGCTTCTCCTTTAATTGTTTTGGGCCATGTAATAAACACAGTCTAACAATTTTAATATATGTTACCCAAATTGTTTATTTAGGGTTTCCATTCCTAATCTTATGAAATTTAATTACTTATACATGTGACTTTAGCTCATAACCTAATTAGGTTTACTAAAAATAGGTTTAAAATTATTAGTCACTTGAAATAACAAGATTATCTACTTAAGTTAGTATACATATTAAATACTAACATTTCCTTATTACCATAACCCTTAGGTTATTTAATTGTCTCACCTAATGTATAATTAGGTTACGAAGCTTTCATTTTTAATGAAATATATAAATGTATATATCCATAACTATAGTATATATGTTTATTGATCCATGCACCACTTCACATATGTTGTCACATATTAAATCACTATATAACACAAAGTTTTAAATATCAATAATGTACATACATATATAGTGACTTAAAATTCATGGTTATTACATTGAGTCTACGCGAATATTAAATGGGCAGAACCTACACCCCGTGGATGGTTTGAATGTAGGGTAATGAAGACCAATGATTAAACCTGTGAACGGTGAAGAATTGAATTAAAGACAATGATGTTTAACGTAAAGAAGTCGAGTTAATGATTAACTTGGATGACGTTCCGAGTCGAATGAACTGGACGTTGTAAATTAAGAATAAGGTAATGTAAAATGCTTAACGCTTTGAATGCGTAGAATTAATATTGAATGGTCGTTCTGAGTATACAAAAGACTGTATGACTTAGACTGTGACACCCCCAAATCCGGGTACTTCCATTTTCGCAGGATTTGGTGTTCACTGTACAAATATCATCTATTTATCTACCCATAAATAAAAACAAACCATGCAATAGATAGAATTAAATAAATAAATCTCCCCTTATGGGGTTACATCATCTGCATAAAATACAATCCCAGGTCACTCTAACCTTAAGCATCTATGCGAAATCATAAACAATAACAAGTCTTAAATAACATCAAGTCTGTAAATAAATACACATCAAGTCTTAAATAATAATAGGTCTTCCTCATTTGTTAACCTTGCCCTTGCCTTTACTAGTGGAAGGCTCGTCTGATCTTTCGTTCTTAACTGCAATGTTATTATTACACAAGAGTGAGCACGATTGCCCACAAGTATAATAATATAACAAAGAAATAATAACATGCGAATAAATCAAAGGCTTCTAAAACATGAAAACTCAGCTTTTGAATCAAGAATGAATAACAAGAAACAAAAGAACTTCTGAGGGTCATAAGACCTTGAACTATGTCCTAGGTTGTCAAGTGTTTATACTTGAAACCTTTAACAGTCATAAGACTATGGACTCTTCTTCTCAGTGCTTAGGGGATCAACCCTTAGTACTATATCATGTACAATATCTTAACGCTAACACATAAGTAATCCCCTATACAGGGTTGTTCATCTCAGTTTGACATTAGAGTCCGCACCAAAGGAAGTTTGGTTTAGATAATTCATCAAGGGTTCTAAAATTTAGAACGCTCATCAACTATGGACTAGTCGAATCATTAAGGGTTCACTAGTCTAACAAAGTTCAACAGTAACTGATAATTTAAAATTGAATAGCAATCTCAAAAGGTATACAATAGAATAATTATTGTATAGCAGAATCATACTTTGAAAGATTAATACATTTTAATATAATAAATGTACTTGATCAATAATAACGAGAATTTGCTCGATGTAAAGAGACAACTTATAAGCTCATATAAAGATAACGAGTAGGGTTAGGAAACTTGCCTCGTGCGTAGATTACACGTTAATTATACTCGTTCCTTGATTTAATCCTACATATCATTTACGTTCACAGTACCAGTCAATTATAATGTAACTAATCATCATACGTTCATTCTTTTTGTCTAACTCGAATTATG
Organism: Panax ginseng; assembly: GCA_020205605.1. Classification (NCBI taxonomy): domain Eukaryota; kingdom Viridiplantae; phylum Streptophyta; class Magnoliopsida; order Apiales; family Araliaceae; genus Panax; species Panax ginseng. The sequence goes on from CM035134.1 coordinate 49,441,034, forward strand.
ACTATACTTAGTCAACTACTATACCCATTGTCACATAATTTACACTTCATGAACAATAAGCTAACTATGCATTCAATCATTCAATTTACACAAAAATGTGTTGTTAACATGTTAAGAATTTATTTTAACATCTCATTATACGTTTAACCTAATTTTATGTTCATTAGATTAAGTTACTATCACATTGCTAGACTTGAGCATTCAAAAAAATTCATTTCTGGACCATTCTGCTAAGTGGCACTGCGGCGCCACTGCTAGGCCTAATCTTAAGCATGGAGTTAGGCAATCGCTAAGTGGCATCATGAAGCCATTGCGGCCTGGCATGGCTATGACTTGATACTGGCCGTGGGCTGAAACTTAAGCATGGAGTTGGCGGCGCACGAACTCCGATTTACGATTTCTAGTTCATGAAGAACACGTAATTAAAGCGAAATTATCAATACATGATCATTAAATTCATCAAATTAAACATACACACATACTAGAATTCGTACATAATCATTACCCAACCTTTATAGAATGATTTTAACCAATTAAAACACATAATTACAGAATTAAAACATGCAATGTTCACTATTCTTGATGTTCTTGAAGGTTTTGAACACAAAACATAAAAATCAACACTACGAATTCGTTATAATACCAAATCCATTCATTCAAGGTTTGTTTTCTTCGTTTTAACATGCATAATTATATACAAGTGTGAATTCTACGAAACAATGTATGTTTGACATATTAAATTTACGTATAAGGGTCATATGGCCATATTCTATACTCTGCAACTTTGAAGCAATAATATACGTTATAATATTATGAAACTGATGATATGGAAATCTATAATACATAGTAAAACATGCTATGCTAACATATTATCACATATATCCACATAAATAACACAATTTCCAATTTACAAAGACTTTACAGAAAAATTGAAAGCCATATTCATGAAATCTTAATGACGTAAAATAGAAATTGGGTTGACGAGATTACCCAAAGCGTGAATGAGTGATAAAATCCCTTTTTCAGATACTACTTCAATTACAGAGTTTCTCCCACAATTCCTCCGAATTCTCTCTGAGCTCTCAACTTTTAATTAACTTAGCATACGTGAAAAGCAAAATAATACGCCTAATACGTATAAGAACTGGCGTGGTGGTGGTCAGTTACCTGGTCGGGTTAACTGCTCCCAACCTCCACTAATGCCATGTTTGGCTAGCCTTAAAAAGGCTTACACCCATTTAATTTAATTAAAATTTTACAATATAGTTTAAATCATGTCACGTCCAATTGCATAATAAATCAAATGTCTTATTTAATTTATTTTAAATAACATATAATAATTTCTCATTTATTAATTATGTCACATTATTAAATCTCTAATTAATTATTAAATTAATTAAAATAACATTAGGCTTATTAAATATTTCATTTAATTCAATAAGCTCACATAATTACATACTTCGAATAATAAAAATTCTCCACATTAATTTAATAAATGTAACACATATAATTAAATTAATCTACCATAATTTTATCAATTAATTATTTAATCTAATAATTAATTCATCGAAAAATATTTATTCAATTCAATAAATATTAAAATTAAATTACAAAAATCTCTGCTTGTCATATCTTTCCCCCTAAAAAAGATTATGTCCTCAGAATCACAACTTAAACAATTCGTCCCATTATATTCTCCCCCCTTACAAAGATTTTGTCCCCAGAATCGCTTATACTAATCTAAGTAAATAAATGAGGATAATTCTTTATCATATTCTCTTCGAGTTCCCACGTTGATTCTTCAGCGTTGTGGTTCCTCCAAATTACCTTAACATAAGGTATTACTTTATTTCTTAGAACTTGCTCTTTTCGGTCGACAATCTGAACAGGAATTTCTTCGTAAGATAAGTCTTTTGTCAAAATGTAGGAGTTCATATTCAATCACATGCTTATAATCGGGTTTGTAGGGTCGTAGAACTGAAACATGGAAAACGTTGTGGACATTCTCGAGAGCTGGAGGTAAGGCTACCTCATATGCAACCTCTCCGACCCTTTGCAGTACTTCAAAGGGTCCAATGAATCTTGGGCTTAATTTCCCTTTCTTTCCGAACCTGATCTTTCCCTTCCAGGAGAGACCTTTAAGAACACATAACTACCCGATTCAAACTCAACATTTTTATGATGTGGATCAGCGTATTTCTTCTCTCTATCTTGAGCTGTTATTAATCTTGTTCGGATCACTTTGACTATTTCTGCTGTCTGCTGCACCAATTCTGGGCCTAGTAATTGTCTTTCACCGACTTCATCCCAGTATAGCGGAGTTCTGCATTTTCTGTCGTATAACGCTTCATAAGGAGATATGCCAATACTAGCATGATAACTGTTGTTGTAGCTGAACTCTACGAGTGGTAGATGGTCATCCCAATTTCCTTTAAAGTCCATTATATAAGCTCTTAACATGTCTTCTAATATCGGAATTGTTCTTTCACTCTGTCCATCTGTCTGTGGGTGATATGTTGTGCTCATTTGCAACTGTGTACCCATGTATTCCTGTAGACGTTTCCAGAAGTTCGACGTAAAGCGCGGATCTCTATCTAAAACAATTGACACCGGGACTCCGTGCCTTGAAATAATCTCTTTAACATATAACCTTGCCAACTGATCTAAGTTGAATCTGATTTTGATCGAAAGGAAGTGTGCGGATTTTGTCAATCGGTCAACAATAACCCATACTGCGTCGTAGCCTTTCTGAGTTATCGGTAGGCCAACCACGAAATCCATCATAATATATTCCTATTTCCATTCTGGAATCTCTAGAGGTTGTAGTAACCCACTCAGTCTCTGATGTTCTGCTTTCACTTTCTGACATGTCAGGCACTTGGCAACACATTCTGCAACCTCTCATTTCAAATTTGGCCACCAAAAAGGTTGTCGAAGATCTTGGTACTATCAGGGTGAATCGAATATCTTGAGTTGTGAGCCTCGCTCAAAATTTCTTTCTTAATCTCTGGTACTGGCGGTACCCAAATTCTACTCTCAAATCTTAGTATTCCTTCCTTATCCATCTTGAATCTTGATTCGGTTCCTTCGGATATCTTCTTTTTCACCGTTTTACATTCGCCATCCTGAAGTTGAGCCTCCTTAACCTTGTCTATAGAGTTGTACCAGATTGCATCTGAAATAGCTTCTCATCAATCTCCATAGGGCACTTCACTTCCAATTCCAGCTTTTCCATTGCTGAAATTAACTCCTCCTGATCGGTCAAGATCATCGCCTTCCCTCGACCCTTTCTACTTAAGGTGTGCTTCAAGAACCACATTTGCCTTACGGATGGTATAGAATCTCACAATCGTAGTCCTTAATTAACTCCAACCACCGCTCTTTGGCGCATGTTCAAGTCTTTACGTGTAAAAATATATTTCGACTCTTGTGGTGCAGATATATTTCACACTTCTCCCCATAGAGATAGTGCCTCCAGATTTTTAAAGCGAAAACCACTGCAGCTAACTCCAAGTCGTGGGTCGGATACCCCTTCTCATAATCCTTCAATTATCGTGACGCATACGCAATGCCTTTACCATTCTGCATAAGCACACAACCAAGTCCTTTATGTGATGCATCACTATAAACCACAAAATTTCCTGTATTATTCGGAAAAGATAACACAGGTGTTGAACTCAACCTCTTCTTTAATTCTTGAAAGCTTTCCTCACACTTCTCCGTCCAAACAAATTTCACCGATTTTCTAGTCAAATTTGTCAACGGAGTTGCGATCTTGGAAAAATCCTGAATGAATCTTCTGTAATAACCTGCCAATCTAAGAAAAATTCTTACTTCCAACGGCGTCTTCAGCTAATCCCAGTTAATCACAGCTTCGACTTTGGAGGGATCCACCAAAATTCCGTCCCTGTCGATCACATGACTAAGAAATTGTACTCTTTCAATCCAGAATTCACATTTCAAAAACTTGGCATACAACTTCTCCCTCCTCAATGTCTCTAACGTCACCCTCAAATACTCTTCATATTCTTCCTTAATTTTTGAATATACCAAAATATCATCTATAAATACCACTACGAATTTGTCCAAAAACAGCTTGAACACTCCATTCATTAAGCCCATAAATGCTGCAGGAGCATTCGTTAGACCAAATGACATTACCAAAAATTTGTAGTAGGATCAGATCGTGTTCTTCGAACGCCGCCTTCTTGGTACATCCTCTGGTCTCACCTTCAGTTGATGATAACCACTTCTCAAGTCTATCTTTGAAAAGTATCTTGCTCCCTTTAACTGATCGAACAGATCGTCGATTCGCGGTAATGGATATCTATTTTTAATTGTGACCTTATTCAGTTCTCTATAGTCGATGCAAAGCCGCATTGTCCCATCCTTCTTCTTCATAAATAAAATCAGTGCTCCCCACGGTGATACGCTTGGTTGGATATACTTCTTATCCAGTAATTCTTGTAGTTGGACCATCAGTTCTTTCATCTCTACCGGTGCCATTCGGTACGGTGCCTTCGATATTGGGGCCGTTCCTGGAGCCAAATCGATCACAAATTCAACTACTCTATCTGGAGGAAGTCCTGGCAAATCATTCGAAAATACGTCTGCGAAATCTCTCACTACTGGTATCTCCTCTATTTTCAGATTCTCTTTACGACTATCGACTATGTAAGCTAGATATCATACACAGCCTTGCCTTAACAACCTCCTGGCCTGCATCATCGTCAGACAACTCGTTTGTCTAGGCGACTTGCTGCCATAAAACATAACCTTTGACGGAGTCATAAGGTTAATACGCTTCTTCTGACATTCAATTATCGCCCCATAATTGGATAACCAGTCCATACCCAAAATAACGTCGAATTCTCCAAGTCGAATAGGGATAAGATCTACGTTCATGATATTACCCTTAATATCCACTCTATAGTTCTTATGCACATACTTAACAAGGATGATTTCTCTATTCGCAATTTCTATGTTCATGGGGTATTCTAACTCGTCCTTAAGAAATTCTAAGTTCTTAGCAAAGTCATCAGATATAAATGAACAAGTAGCACCCGAATCAAATAATACATAAGCATTAACTTTATTGATCAGAATGATACCTGACACCACATCACGAGACTTCACTGCATCCTGCACTGTCATGTTGAATGCTCTAGCGGTCGGTCGGTTGGTTGCAGTTGGTCCTGCGATAGTCAAAGTGCTTCCACCGTTATTTCCTCTATTCCCTCCTGATCCCGTCCCTCCAGATCCCTTCTTAGGACAATCACTTGCGAGATGATCCTTTGAGCCACAAGTGAAGAAGGCACCCTTCTTTGGGTTAGGATAGTTAGGTGCTATATGGCCTTCCTGACCACAATTATAGCACACTCGTTTTCCCTTCATGCAAACTCCCAGATGAGCTTTTCCGCAGGTTTGGTACGCTTCGATCTTCTTCTTCTTCCCTCCTTGCTGATTTCCAGCTGACGAGTTATCAGACCACTTTCTCTTCTGATTATGACTACCCCCCGTGCTACTCCTACCAGTCTTGTTAATTCATTCATTCTCACTCTTTTTCTTCTTCTGATCTTGATTATATTTAGTTACTGCATCACTTCCACCTTCAGCGAGTATGGCCTTCTCTAACACTCCAGCAAAAGTGTTCAATTGGAACATTGACACCTTGCTATACAACTAGGGCTTCAGTCCCTGTTCGAAATGTCTTGCCTTCCTCTCATCAGTATGCACTTGGTATGTGGCGAACCTAGCCAACTCGTTGAACCTTGCCGCATAATCTACTATGGACATACTCCCATGTTTCAACTCCAAAAACTGAACTTCCATTTGGTTTTGCTAACTAGTTGGAAAATATATCTCAAAAAACATCTCCTTGAATCTCTCCCAGGTTATTACACCTTCTCCTCCCCGTACTTTTGTTTGCTTCGCCACCAATAATCGGCTTCGGACTTGACGCAGATGAATGTTGCGTGTCACGGTTTTCTGGTCTTCTCTTACTCTAGCGACATCAAACACCTTCTCCATCTCCATAACCCAGGTTTGAGCCTCAATTGGGTTTATGGAACCCTTAAACTCTGGCGGTCCCACCGCCTTGAAATCCTTAAACGATGTGTTTGGTGGAGCTTGTGGTTGATTGTTAATTGCTCCGGCTAATAGGTTCACCAACTACTGAACAAGGTTATCATTGGCGTCGTTGTTGTTATTCATCGGTTCTCCTTGAGCTTGTTGACAGTTTTGTCTTCTTCTAGGTGGCATATTTCTGTTAAGAAAATACGCTTATTAAGTCTTTATTCAATCCCTTAAACATTTAAGGCTTAACTAAAACATTTAATCATAATTCACTTAACACATTATCACGAATAAACTCTGACATTTTATTCAATTCAAATGTTTTAACATCATACGATATCATTAATGCTATTTACATCAACTATCCCGAGATAAAGAATCTACAGGATTTAAAACATTAAAATATTCCTTTGTTTATAATCACATCGGAATTTACATCATTAACTACCAGCTAGGTTTCACATAATTAAACTAATCCTATCACTGCCTGTTAAGGTGCTGAATAGCCTTGCCACATTCTTCTTCTATGATGCGGGCCATCATCCTGCGATCTGCGGGCCATTGCATTGTGAAGTGTAGAGTACGTCTCCCCAAGCTTAGCCTTCTTTGCACAACAATCCTCTTCAGCAAGATCAGCACGACGTGACTCTCTTACCCAGCCCTCCTCTGCTATGGCCAGCCTTTCTGAGCTCTCTTTCAGATCCTTCTTCAACTTTTCTATTTCTTCGGACTTCTCCTCGGTTTGACCCTTCTCGTGAACCAAATCCCACTCCACGTTTCCTAAACGTGTGTGAAGAGTCACAATTTCCCCATCCTTCTACTCGATGGTAATCTGCTAGATAACAGTCCGCTCCTTCAGCTCTTGAACAGTGTCTTGAAACTCTATGTTACGATCATAAAGCGCATCATACATCTCAGCGTGGAGTTCGGTGGCAACTCTTCTTCCTCCTCTTCTTCATCAGAATCCTCCTCTGCATTAGTCTCAGGCTCATGCTCCCGACCAACAACAGTGATCAAAGGAGATGGCTCTCTCTATACCAACTGTTCCCTGACGACATGAATGTCTCGGGGCTCCTCCTTTGTAGGTACTCGGGGTTCCTCCTCCCCAGCTCGACTAGCTTCTCTAACATCCGACATCCTGGCAACAAAATTTTAAGTTTTAGTTACTAATCCGTGCTAGCGAACACATACTTTAACACATAAGCACATAAAGTCTTTTGTTATCTTCAATGAATTAAGAAATTCATTTCTTATAACTCGATAAGAGTTTACCACCACTATGTTCTCAGTCTCCTATAAGGCTACTACCTAAGGTTGTTCCCCCCACCTAAGGTTTATAACATACAGCTTTGATACCAACGTGTGACACCCCCAAATCCGGGTACTTCTATTTCTGCAGGATTTGGTGTTTACTGTACAAATATCATCTATTTATCTACCCATAAATAAAAACAAACCATGCAATAGATAGAATTAAATAAATAAATCTCCCCTTATGGGGTTACATCATCTGCATAAAATACAATCCCAGGTCACTCTAACCTTAAGCATCTATGCGGAATCATAAACAATAACAAGTCTTAAATAACATCAAGTTTGTAAATAAATACACATCAAGTCTTAAGTAACAACAGGTCTTCCTCATTTGTTAACCTTGCCCTTGCCTTTACTAGTGGAAGGCTCGTTTGATCTTTCATTCTTAACTGCAATGTTATTATTACGCAAGAGTGAGCACGATTGCCCACAAGTATAATAATATAACAAAGAAATAATAACATGTGAATAAATCAAAGGCTTCTGAAACATGAAAACTCAGCTTTTGAATCAAGAATGAATTACAAGAAACAAAAGAACTTCTGAGGGTCATAAGACCTTGAACTATGTCCTAGGTTGTCAAGTGTGTTAGACCCCAGATTTTATGAATAAATATTTAATTTTCTCGAAATAATTTTTTGAATATTATGGTGTGGATTTGATATAATATTATAGTTTTGGGTAATATTTATAAATTTTACAAAGTATGCAAGTTGTTATATAATATTCGATTGGTCGGGGAATATTCGTTTTATCAAGGAATATTCGTACAACGACACAATCATTGGTGGACCCCGCAACGAAATTATTGTCGGATTGAGAAAACGACAAAAGTATTTTATGAAAATAACGGCAGAAGTTTTACTGCATTAATCTTGTTAAACTACTTTCATAGTAAAAGTATAAATGTCTACGCGTAGTTGCATAGTAGCACGCGGTATTGATTATTGATGCTTACATGATAAGTCACACAGTTTTGTTTTATTAGTATTATTAATGTAATAAAACAGAAAAACTTTTTATATAAAACAGAATACTTTTATAAAGTTATTAGTTTTATTAGACTATAAATAAAATATATTATATTCTATTATGCATAGTGTTTTGCATAGTAAAATCTTTTTATATAAAATGAATACTTTTATAAAATTATTTGTTTTATTAGACAATAATTAGAATATATTATATTTTATTATGCATAGTGTTGCATAGTGCCTGCATAGTATTTTGCATAGTAAAATCTTTTTATATAAAATAGAATACTTTTATAAAGTTATTCGTTTTTATTAGATTATAAATAGAATATATTATATTTTATTTAAAAGATTTTGATTTATTAGAATATTTTATTAAATCAATCTGGACCGTCTGTTTAAAAGTAAATTAATCTGGACCGTTTATGAATTAGTTACTATGCAGTCCATTCTCCTATAAATAGAAGCTCATTCCTTCATTATTTCTTACTTAATTTCTTCAAACTCTCTAGAGAGAAACTATAGAGAGAGTTCTTCTTCTATAATCTTGAGTGTATTTCTTTAGAGTTTAAGAAAGCTTTGAGCATAGTGCAAGTTTTCTTCGAGTATATCCTCGCCCTACCAGTCGGAGTACTCCTCTTTCAAAAGTAAGGGATATTATTTCTTTTGTATTCATGAAGAGAACTTCTGTTATTCCATTCTTTATTATTCTATTGGAATAACCTGTATACGCGGACTACCCTATACTTGGTGAAATTCTTCTGTTATTCCATTCCTTATTATTATGTTGGAATAACCTGCTTATGCAAACTACCGCATACATGGTGAAATTCTTCTGTTATTCCATTCTTTATTATTTTGTTGGAATATCCTGTCGGTGCATATTATGCCTGACCTGGTTCCATTATTTATTATTCTATTGGAATAACCTGTCTGTGCGGTCTATCGCATGCCTGGTGAAGTCTTTTGTTTTTCCATTCTTTATTATTCTGTTGGAACATCCTGTCGGTGCGTTTACGCATGACCTGGTTTCGTTATTTATTATTCTGTTGGAATATCACATGCATGCGTTTACTGCATGACACGGTTCCATTTCTTTAATATTACATTTGGAATAACTTTTGCATGCGAGTCTATCGCATGTATGATGATTTCTTCTGTTATTCCATTATTTATTATTTTGTTGGAATAACCTGTCTATGTGGATTATCACATGCATAGTGAATGATCTTTTGTATTCATTCCTTATTAAATTGTGGAAATGATCTGTCTAAGTGGATTACCGCATGGCGACGAAAATACATTTGCAGTTTCATATATTCTATTATACTCAGTTGGTTAAAGTTTTGGCTTCTATAATCCATGAAATTAGTGGAATATCCTTGATATTTGCGCTTCATCCAGTATCTTTTCATGGAAATATTCTTCTGAGCATTCTTGAATTTTACTCTACAAAGAAGTATCATGTTGACAATTTGGACGTTATTGATTCCTGGATAAATTAATTCTTGAACTTGTTTTATTGAATTATTATGTCATTGTCATCATCCTCATGTTTATATTATGTTGAAAGTCATATGTGGCCTTTAGTGCATAGATGGACTTGATATGATTATGACCAGGGATTATTCGGTATAATCATGACCGTAATGTTACAAATGATGTGGAAAAAGTCCTCATTGGCCCGTAATGCATTGATGGGCGCTTTTGGTATGATTATGGCTATGGATTCTCTTGGCCAAGGGTGCAAAGATGAATTATTTTATGGCATGATCATGACCATTAATGAATACACGAATATCCGTGGCCCGTAGTGCATGGATAATTTATGGTCGTGATACTAAAGAATATCCTTGGTCGTAGTCCAGGGGTGATTCGATGATGTGGATTATTTATTAAGTTAATTCTCATCGATAATAGTGATGAAAAACTTTTTAAATCATAAAAGATAGTAGATTTTATTCTCTACTTGACTCTTTTAATGGATTGCTTGTTCCGCTGCAGTTAAACTTGATGTTTGTTATATTTTATCAGTTTAACACTGTTGAAGGCTAACGATAATTTATTCTGCATTATCTTAGTCATAATATTTCTTACTAGGCTAGTTGAGCTCACCCTTTCTTTCACTGTTCTCTTCAGGAAATGAGAACGTAGCTGGGACTAGTCAGAGAACGGAGTGACAGTCCAGATGATAGTATTAGTAGTCCTCACTATTCTGTTAAATAGTGTAAAAATAAATGTAATAAGGACTCTTTTGAGTGTGGATATTATCTAGATGACAATATTCTTATTAAAACTGTCAATTTATGTTTTGTCGTATTTTACACGACAGCTGTATTATTAAGTTGTATTTAAATTTTGTACCATGTATTTGGCGACTCAAGATGGGTGATGTATACCTATTTTGGGGGCGTCCATAGGTTAATATCAAAGCTTAGGATATGATCCTGGTGAGATGTGAGACAAGAACTAGGAGGGGAGAGATGGAGAATTTCTTCGCTAATATGACCTACCTAAGTTTATTTGGTATTTAATTGGTCGGTCAGAGTATAGAGATAATATGTGATATGTTAATTAACCCTTGTTTTGTGGCGATTTTGAAATGGCATCCGAAAATATTGAGATAAGCAATGGAGCACAGGAGACCGTTGAGTCTCCACAGATCAATAATCAGGACAATGTGCAACAGGATGGTGATAATCCTCCTGTAAACAACAACACTGATCAATTGACGAACGACGGTACGTTTAGGAGCTTTTTAGAATTCATGCAACATCAGGCGAATGAAGCTCCTGTTCGTAATGCATGTAAAAATAATGGCAACCCATGGTCAGTCACCGCTAAGCAATTCAAGGAGATGGGACCACCGGAGTTTTTGGGAAAGCTAGAACCACTTAAGGAAGAGACGTGGTTAAAGCAGATCACCAAGATATTTGATGTCTTGGGATGCTCCAAGGAGCAAAAAGTTCCCTTTGCCACCTTTATGTTGCGTGAAGAGGCAGATTACTGGTGGGAATCTGTAAAACGTACCCAGCCTAATGCACTCAAGATGTCTTGGGAGAAGTTCCAAGAGCTGTTCAATGACAAGTACTTTTCTGAAAGTATTCGTCACATGAAGGAGGTGGAGTTTATCAAGTTGGAGCAAAACAACATGATCGTGTCGCAGTACGAAGTCAAGTTTGTCGAGTTTTCCCGATTTGCATCCCATTTGGTTGATAATGAGGAGAGAATGACGCGAATGTTTCTAAGAGGTTTGAAACCTGAGATACATCAATATCTTATCATAAACTGTGTTTGTATTCAGATGTTGTTAATAGGGCTTAGTTATTGGAGCGCGATAATGAGTCAACCCAACCAAAAGAGTGCATCCGGTAAAATGATAATACCAGTGATAACAGTCATCAAAGTGGTGATAATTAGCATGGAGGGAATCAACATGCTAGAAATGGTAGCCACTTCGGTGGTAATCATGGCCAAAACAATAAGAATGGACATTTCAAGAAGAGAATGTTCAACAATGACGTGAAGACGTCGGCACCAGCACCCGTTTCAAAGGAAGAAGAATGACCACCGGTCGTATGTTTTAAATGCGGACAGGAGGGACACATTCGTCCAAACTGTACGCAGCAATCCAAAACGTGTTTTAATTGCAGAAGAGAAGGTCACCTAGCTCGATTTTGTCGTATGGTGAAGTCAAGTCTAGCTGGGATAGTGATGCCAAAGGATGTCCCAGACAAGCCAAAGCCGGTAGTTTAAGAGAGAGCATTTTTTTTCGTGACGAGGAACCTGAATAAAATTATCACGGGTATGTTAGTCATAAACTCTTGCGAAGTCTATACCGTGTTAGATAACGGTTCTACTCACTCTTTTATTTCACCTAGTTGTGTTCAATGTTTGAATTTAACTCTGGAGAAGGTAGACTTTACTTTATCTGTTGAAACTCAGTTGGGAGAAACCATCGTTACCTCCACTATTTATAAATCTTGTTTGATTCAAATCAACACTTTCACATTACCTGTCGATCTTATCTCTTTGTAAATACTTGCCTTTGATGTGATTTTAGGAATCGATTGGTTAACTACTCATCATGCTTTTAGTAAGGTTATTAGCTTTCATATTCCTAACCAACCTGTTATGCGAATTCAAGCAACCAAACCACTAAAGTCAATCATTGTCATATCAAGCCATAAGTAAAGAGCCCCGGTCCTTTCGTTGTTGACTTCCTTATGTGGAATGCACCGAAGCCAGACTTTTCGTAGGGGACGTTATAAATAACGATGGCAGGTTGATAGGTATCAATGTGATGTGTTATCCAAGTCTTGGATGAGAGTCACAGTTGTGAATTATATTTCTATTGTTAATAAATTCTTGACGTATTCTTGAAGACTTCTTAGCCTACCATAGAGCGTGAAATCGAATTTTGTATTGACCCCAGTACAAAACCCATTTCTAAAACCCTTAAATATTTCTTCAACTAAAGCAAACGTAACATGCGCCAAAGACGTTGGCTCGAGCTGTTGAAGATTACGATCGTACCATTCAATACCATCGTGACAAAGCGAACGTGGTAGCTGACGCGTTGAGTAGAAGATCGTATGCGTTTACGAGTGCGATATTGTTAACACAAAGACCCATTTCGTACAACTTATAAATGATGAAGATAGAGTTAAAGACTCTAAGAATCCACGTGAAGATAACGAATATACGATTAGAATTGACTTTAATCGATAAAGTTAAATCCGCTCAAGCTACACACCCGGAGCTGATGACTAAAGAAGGTTCAAGAGGGAGTTATTCTAGAAGCAAAAATCGACAAAGAGAGGAAATCTCAACCCTCGATTTAATTGACCCATTTGAAATCCTCAATCGAGTAGGAACTGTGGCTTATAGACTCGTTTTACGGCCAAGTATGTCGCGTGTTCATAACGTTTTTAACGTATCGATGTTACGTAAATATGTGGATGACCCGAACCATATTATTAATTTAGAACCGGACGAGATAGCGGAAGATTTAACATATGAAGACGTACCTGTTAAAATCTTGAAATATATTTTACGCTCAAAGGTTATACCTCAAGAGTTAGAATCGTGAAGTGTCCTCATTTGTTCTAAGATACCGAAGTACGTCACGTAATTTCGAGGCAAAATTCCATAAGGAGGGGAGATTGTGAGACCCCGTTTTATGAATAAATATTTAATTTTCTCAAAATAATTTTTTGAATATTATGGTGTGGATTTGATATAATGTTATAGTTGTGGGTAGTATTTATAAATTTTGCAAAGTATGCAAGTTGTTATATAATATTCGATTGGTCTGAGAATATTCATTTTATCGAGGAATATTCGCATAACAAAGACAATCATTGGTGGACCTCGCAATGTAATTATTATTGTTTGGATTGAGAAAACGATAAAAGTATTTTATGAAAATAACGGTGGAAGTTTTACACAGTTATCTTGTTGAACTACTTTTAGTAGTAAAAGTATAGTAATACGCGTTGGTTGCATAGTAGCTACCTGTATTGATTATTGATGCTTACGTGATAAGTCACTCGGTTTTGTTTTATTAGTATTATAAATGTAATAAAACAAAAAAGCTTTTTATATAAAACAAAATACTTTTATAAAATTATTAGTTTTATTAGACTATAAATAAAATATATTATATTCTATTATGCATAGTATTTTGCATAGTAAAATCTTTTTATATAAAACGTAATACTTTTATAAAGTTATTTATTTTATTAGACAATAATTAGAATATATTATATTTTATTATGCATAGTGTTGCATAGTGCCTACATAGTATTTTGCATAGTAAAATCTTTTTATATAAAACATAATACTTTTATAAAGTTATTCGTTTTATTAGATTATAAATAGAATATATTATATTTTATTTAAAAGATTTTATTTTATTAGAATATTTTATTAAATCAATCTGGATCGTCCGGTTAAAAGTAAATCAATCTGGGCCGTTCATGAATTAGTTACTATGCAGTCCATTCTCCTATAAATAGAAGCTAATTCCTTCATTATTTCTTATGAATTCACTAAAACTCTAGAGAGAGAAACTATAAAGAGATTTCTTCTTCTATAATCTTGAGCGTATTTCTTTAGAGTTTAAGAAAACTTTGAGCATAGTGCAAGTTTTCTTCGAGTATATCCTCGCCCTACCAGTCGGAGTACTCTTCTTTCAAAAGTAAGGGATATTATTTGTTGTACTCATAAGGGGTATTATTTCTTTTGTATTCATGAAGAGAACTTCTGTTATTCCATTCTTTATTATTCTGTTGGAATAACCTATATACGCGGACTACCCTATACTTGGTGAAATTCTTCTGTTATTCCATTCCTTATTATTATGTTAGAATAACCTGTTTATGCGAAGTACCGCATACATGGTAAAATTCTTCTGTTATTCCATTCTTTATTATTCTGTTGGAATATCCTATCGGTGCGTATTACGCCAGACCTGGTTCCATTATTTATTATTTTGTTGGAATAACTTGTCTGTGCGGTCTATCAAATGCCTGGTGAAGTCTTTTGTTATTCCATTCTTTATTATTGTATTGGAACATCCTGTCAGTGCGTTTACGCATGACCTGGTTCCATTATTTATTATTCTGTTAGAATATCCCGTCTGTGCGTTTACGCATGATCTGGTTCCATTTCTTTAATATTCTGTTGGAATAACCTGTCTGTGCATTTTATCGCATGCATGGTGATTTCTTCTATTATTCCATTCTTTATTATTCTGTTGGAATAACTTGTCTATGTGGATATCACATGCATGGTGAATGATCCTTTGTATTCATTCCTTATTAAATTGTGGAAATGATCTGTCTAAGTGGATTACCACATGGAGACGAAAATCTATTTGCAGTTTCATATATTCTATTATACTCAGTTGGTTAAAGTTTTGGCTTCTATACTCCATGAAATTAGTGGAATATCCTTGATATTTGCACTTCATCCAGTATCTTTTCATGGAAATATTCTTCTGAGCATTCTTGAATTTTACTCTACAAAGAAGTATCATGTTGACAATTTGGACGTTATTGGTTCCTGGATAAATTAATTCTTGAACTTGTTTTATTGAATTATTATGTCATTGTCATCATCCTCATGTTTATATTATGTTGAAAGTCATCTCGTGGCACATGGTGCATAGATGGACTTGGTATGATTATGACTAGGGATTATTCAAAGATAATCATGGTAGTAATGTTACAAATGATGTGGAAAAAGTCCTCATTGGCCCGTAATGCATTGATGGATAGTTTTTGGTATGATTATGGCTATGGATTCTCTTCGGCCAAGGGTGCAAAGATGAATTGTTTTATGGCATGATCATGACCATTAATGAATACACGAATATCCTTGGCCCGTAGTGCATGGATAATTTGTGGTTGTGATACTAAAGAATATCCTTGGCCGTAGTGCAGTGGTGATTCGATGATGTGAATTATTTATTAAGCTGAGTCTCAGCGATAAAAGTGATGAAAAACTTTTTAAATCATAAAAGATAGTAGATTTTATTCTCTACTTGACTCTTTTAATGGATTGCTTGTTCCGCTGCAGTTAACTTGATGTTTGTTATATTTTATCAGTTTAACACTGTTGAAAGCTAACGATAATTTATTCTGCATTATCTTAGTCATAATATTTCTTACTGGGCTAATTGAGCTCACCCTTTCATTCATTGTTCTCTTCAGGAAATGAGAACGTAGTCGGGACTAGTCGGTGAACGGAGTGACGGTCCAGATGATAGTATTAGTAGTCCTCACTATTCTGTTAAATAGTGTGAAAATAATTATAATAAGGACTCTTTTGAGTGTGGATATTGTCTAGATGACAAGATTCTTATTAAAACTCTCAGTTTACGTTTTGTCGTATTTTACACGACAGCTGTATTATTAAATTGTATTTGAATTTTGTACCATGTATTTGGCGACTCAAGATGGGTGATGTATACCTATTTTGGAGGCGTCACAAAGTGTTTATACTTGAAACCTTTAACAGTCATAAGACTATAGACTCTTCTTTTCGTACTTAGGGGGATCAGCCCTTAGTACCATACTGTGCACAATATCTTAATGCTAACGCATAAGTAATCCCCTATACATGGTTGTTCATCTCAATTTGACATTAGAGTCCGCACCAATGGAAGTTTGGTTTGGATAATTCATCAAGGGTTCTGAAATTTAGAACGCTCATCAACTATGGACTAGTCGAATCTTTAAGGGTTCACTAGTCTAACAAAGTTCAACAGTAACTAATAATTTGAAATTGAATAGCAATCTCAAAAGGTATATAATAGAATAATTATTGTATAGCAGAATCATACTTTGAAAGATTAATACATTTTAATATAATAAAATGTACTTGATCAATAATAACGAGAATTTGCTCGATGTAAAGAGACAACTTATAAGCTCATATAAAGATAATGAGTAGGGTTAGGAAACTTGCCTCATGAGTAGATTACACGTTAATTATACTCGTTCCTTGATTTAATCCTACATATCATTTACGTTCACAGTACCAGTCAATTATAATGTAACTAATCATCATACGTTCATTCTTTTTGTCTAACTCGAATTATGACTATACTTAGTCAACTACTATACTCATTGTCACATAATTTACACTTCATGAACAATAAGCTAACTATGCATTCAATCATTCAATTTACACATAAATGTGTTGGTAACATGTTAAGAATTTATTTTAACATCTCATTATACGTTTAACCTAATTTTATGTTCATTAGATTAAGTTACTATCATATTGCTAGACTTGAGCATTTAAAAAATTCATTTCTGGACCATTCTGCTAAGTGGTATTTGCTGGCTGCTTTGCTAGGCCTAATCTTAGCCATTTGCTTGGCCTGATGTACTGTGGTGCGAAACTTAAGCATGGAGTTGGCGTCGCGGCGTGGAACTCCAGTTTCTGAATTTCTAGTTCGCAAAGAACACAGAATCAGGCAAAATTATCATTACATGATCATTAAATTCATCAAATTAAACATACCCACATACTAGAATTCGTACATAATCATTACCCAACCTTTATAGAATTATTTTAACCAATTAAAACACATAATTACAGAATTAAAACATGCAATTTTTAATGTTCTTGATGTTCTTGAAGGTTTTGAACTCAAAACATAAAAATCAACACTACGGATTCGTTATAATACCAAATCCATTCATTCAAGGTTTGTTTTCTTCGTTTTAACATGCATAATTATATACAAGTGTGAATTCTACGAAACAATGTATGTTTGACATATTAAATTTACGTATAAGGGCCATATGGCCATATTCTATACTGTGCAACTTTTGAAGCAATAATATACGTTATAATATTATGAAACTGATGTAAGACCCCAAATTATTAATAAATGAAATTTAATTTCCTCTATTTATTATAGTAAGGGTTGATGTGATTAATATGATTAGTTATGGGTAAAATGCGCAAATATCTTAAATAAGCACGTGGTTATAAAATATTCATATTTTGTCGAGGAATATTCGTTTGGTCGTGGAATATTTTTTCATTGTTCGGGAATATTAAATGCGACAAATAAGCGACCTTAATAATGGGCCCCATAACGAAAAGCGATTGGATGAAGAAAATGACAAATATAAGTTATTTATAAATAATTGCAGAGTAGTTATTCTGAATTATCTTTGTTGAAATACTCGGTGGTTAAAACACAAGAAGATTTGCAGGTATTGCACCAATTATTGATTCTTACATAAGAAGGCACTACTCAATAATTGTTACGATAATTACTGCTTCGAAATTTTATTTTAATTGATTCAATAAGCATTGCATTGATATTTTATATTATTGTTATTTCAATAATTGTCATTACACGATATTTTCCATTATCGGATCAATAATTCATATTATTTGAATAATATTATTAGATAGCGATTATTGGCAATGTCTAGAAAGTTACGCTCTAAGGAGAGGTTAGGTCATCTAATTGCGCGCCAAAGATGAGAGAAATCCTTATTGAAAAGCCCCTCTATCCCGGTAGAAGCTGTTTGGTTGTCGATATTGTGATTACGTAATATTATTTGTGAATAATTAATTATTGATTTATATGATGAGGAAAATATTGATTTTATGTGGATATAGATGGAGAAAATTTTTAATGTGACAATTGTTGAAAATTAATATTTTATCTTTTTCTGATAAAATAATTCATCTAAATATATTATTATATTATTATAATATAATAACGGTGATATCTTTACAATGAATATGGGATATATGAGTATATGAGGAGGATGAGTATTTTTATTACCAAAAATATTTAAAACATATTTTTCATGTCTGTGGACCCCATTTCTTGACTGAAATTTGATTATAGCTTGTAAAATCGCCCGTTTGTGGATTTCGGTCAATCTCTGTTTGAAATTTGGAAAAACTTTATTCTGCAAAGTTGTAGATAATGGAATTTCATATGGAAAAGAAGCGAGTTTTGAATTTTCTGACAAAAGGGCTATTTATTATGAATTATTGAAGTTCTGAAGCTCCGAAATAATTAATTTTTGAAGTTTTAATTATTTTTAATAAGAAAAACGTTTTTTACATTTTTGGGACTCATTTTACATGTGTTAGGTTCTTTGAAATCGATTCTAGGTGTGCGTAGGAAATTTATATAAATATATTATTAATTTATTAAATTTTCTGCTTTGGTGTTCTAAGCATTTTCCTATAAATAGGGTGCTTAGGTTAGAATTGAAAATCACACCAGAAACTGAAGTTTTCTCTCTCTTTCTCTCTCGATATATTGAGCGTATTCTTGTGAGTATTTTAATACTTTGAGTGTTGCTATACGGTGCAAGTTCAAGTCATAGCCTATATCCGGTGTTTCAACTAGAAGTACTGTCTTTACGAGGTAAGGGATATTATTTTTTTTAAAAATGATATTAATTCTTTCAATATCATTATGCCGAAGTATTGATCTATACTTTTAATCAAATTTGGAATTTTTTGTGTCGGGGTTACTATTCACGTATACGGCACTATTCACGTATACGACATTATTCACGAATACGACATTATTCACAGAAAAATTAAATTTTTTTGTTTAGACCAAAATATCTAGTGTGGATACTAGCTTTGATTGTATCCATGTGTTGATCATTCTTGAATTTTACTCCATTAAAATTATTATTGAGGTATTCTTGGACATGAATAAACCGAAATACGAATCCTTAATATTTATTCTTTTGTTTCACTGAATTCGTTTTCTTTAAAATATTTTTCATCATCCTCAGTCCTAAATGATGATATAACTGAATATCTTAGGCCTGTAGTGCAAAGATTAACGATTTTATGATGAATATCTTTGGCCCGTAGTGCAAAGATGAACAGGTGTTGAGATGAACATGACCAACTGATGAATATCCTTGGCCTGTAGTGCAAGGATAAATATATGATTCAAGATGTGCATTGATTGATGTTACATGGATAAAAATACTGTTGATGTACTATTAAATTCATAGATAATAGTAGATTTCATTCTCTACGTAACTCTTCTATGAATTATTATTTTCCGCTGCGAATATTGATCTGAAACTTGTTGTTTATTGTATTTTATCAGATTTTTCCCTGTTTAAGACTAACGATAATTTGTTCTATATTATCTTAGTCATAATGTTCTTTACTGGGCTAGTTGAGCTCACCCTTTTCCTTTTTGTTCCATTTTTCTTCTTAGGAGGCGAGAATATAGCGAGTACGAGTCGGGGTATGGAATGATGGTAATAGAAAGAGTTGTTTAGTAGTCCTCACTATTTTTGTAAAATAATGTATCAATAATTGTGATGAGGATTTATTTGGGTATAGATATTGTCTAGAAAACAATATTTGTATTTAAACTCTCAGTTTTTATGTTGTATTAATAAAGTTGTAAGTTGTTTCTGTACCATGTATTGACAACTTAGAATGGGTGGTGTATACCTATTTTGGGGGCGTCACAACTGATGATATGGAAATCTATAATACATAGTAAAATATGCTATGCTAACATATTATCACATATATCCACATAAACAACACAATTTCCAATTTATAGAGACTTTACAGAAAAATTGAAAGCCATATTCATGAAATCTTAATGACGTAAAATAGAAATCGGGTTGAAGAGATTACCCAAAGCGTGAATGAGTAAAGATAAAATCCCTTTTTCAGATACTACTTCAATTACAGAGTTTCTCCCACAATTCCTCTGAATTCTCTCTGAGCTCTCAACTTTTAATTAACTTAGAATACGTGAAAAGCAAAATAATACGCCTAATGCGTATAAGAACTGGTGTGGTGGTGGTCAGTTACCCAGTCATAGGTTAACTGCTCCCAAACTCCACTAATGCCATGTTTGGCTAGCCTTAAAAAGGCTTACACCCATTTAATTTAATTAAAATTTTATAATATAGTTTAAATCATGTCACGTCCAAGTGCACAATAAATCAAATGTCTTATTTAATTTATTTTAAATAACATATAATAATTTCTCATTTATTAATTATGTCACATTATTAAATCTCTAATTAATTATTAAATTAATTAAAATAACATTATGCTTATTAAATATTTCATTTAATTCAATAAGCTCACATAATTACATACTTCGAATAATAAAAATTCTCCACATTAATTTAATAAATGTAACACATATAATTAAATTAATCTACCATAATTTCATCAATTAATTATTTAATCTAATAATTAATTCATCAAAAAATATTTATTCAATTCAATAAATATTAAAATTAAATTACAAAAATCTCGGTTGTCATATCTTTCCCCCCTTAAAAAGATTATGTCCTCAGAATCACAACTTAAACAATTCGTCCCATTATATTCTCCCCCCTTACAAAGATTTTGTCCCCAGAATCGCTTATACTAATCTAAGTAAATAAATGAGGATAATTATTCATCATATTCTCTTCGAGTTCCCACATTGATTCTTCAGCGTTGTGGTTCCTCCAAATTACCTTAACAGAAGGTATTACTTTATTTCTTAGAACTTGCTCTTTTCGGTCGACAATCTGAACAGGAATTTCTTCGTAAGATAAGTCTTTGTCAAAATGTAGGAGTTCATATTCAATCACGTGCTTATAATCGGGTTTATAGGGTCGTAGAACTAAAACATGGAAAACGTTGTGGACATTCTCGAGAGCTGGAGGTAAGGCTACCTCATATGCAACCTCTCTGACCCTTTGCAGTACTTCAAAGGGTCCAATGAATCTTGGGCTTAATTTCCCTTTCTTTCCGAACCTGATCTTTCCCTTCCAGGGAGAGACCTTTAAGAACACATAACTACCCGATTCAAACTCAACATTTTTATGATATGGATCAACGTATTTCTTCTGTATATCTTGAGCTGCTATTAATCTTGTTCGGATCACTTTAACTATTTCTGTTGTTTGCTGTACCAATTTTGGGCCTAGTAATTGTCTTTCGCCAACTTCATCCCAGTATAGCGGAGTTCTGCACTTTTAACCGTATAACGCTTCATAAGGCGGCATGCCAATACTAGCGTGATAACTGTTGTTGTAGCAGAACTCTACGAGTGGTAGATGGTCATCCCAATTTCTTTTTAAGTCCATTCTACAAGCTCTTAAAATGTCTTCTAATGTCTGAATTGTTCTTTCACTCTGTCCATCTATTTGTGGGTGATATGTCGTGCTCATTCGCAACTGTGTACCCATGCATTCCTGTAGACGTTTTTAGAAGTTCGACGTAAAGCGCGGATCTCTATCTGAGACAATTGACACTGGGACTTCGTGCCTCGAAATAATCTCTTTAACATATAACCTTGCCAACTGATCTAAGTTGAATCTGATTTTGATCGAAAGGAAGTGTGCGGATTTCGTCAATCGGTCAACAATAACCCATACTGCGTCGTAGCCTTTCTGGGTTGTCGGTATGCCAACCACAAAATCCCTCGTAATATGTTCCCATTTCCATTCTGGAATCTCTAGAGGCTGTAATAACCCACTCAGTCTCTAATGTTCTGCTTTCACTTTCTGACATGTCAGGCACTTGGCAACACATTCTGCAACCTCTCGTTTCAAATTTGGCCACCAAAAATGTTGTCAAAGATCTTGGTACATCTTGGTACTACCAGGGTGAATCAAATATCTTGAGTTATGAGCCTCGCTCAAAATTTCTTCCTTAATCTCTGGTACTGGCGGTACCCAAATTCTACTCTCAAATCTTAGTATTCCTTCCTTATCCATCTTGAATCTTGATTGACTTAACGAACGTTATATTTTTAATGGTTCGGATAAGTTAAGCTGAGTTTAGGTTGTAGTACAATAGTAATCTTTGATGGTTGACATATGGGATGTGACACCCCCAAAATAGGTATACATCACCCATTCTGAGTTGTCAATACACGGTACAAAAACAACTACAACTTTATTATTACAACAGTAAAACTGTGAGTTTAAATACAGATATTGCCATCTAAACAATATCCACATACAAATAAATCCTCATCATAATTATTGATACATTATTTTACAAAATGGTGAGGACTACTAAACAACTCTCTAAAACCATCATTCCATACCCCGACTCGTACTCGCTACATTCTCGCCTCCTGAGAAGAAAAATGGAACAAAAAGGAAAAGGGTGAGCTCAACTAGCCCAGTAAAGAATATTATGACTAAGATAATATACAACAAATTATCGTTAGTCTTCAACAGAAAAAAATTTAATAGAATACAATAGACAACAAGTTTTAAATCAATACTCGCAGCGAAAAATATTAATTCATAGAAGAGTTACGTAGAGGATGAAATCTACTAATATCTATGAATTTAACAGTCCATCATTAATATTTTTATCCCTGTTACATCAATCAATATATATCTGAAATCATATATTCATCCTTGCACTACATGCCAAGGATATTCATCAGTTGGTCATGTTCATCTAAACACCTGTTCATCTTTGCACTACGGGCCAAAGATATTCATCAGAAATCATTCATCTTTGCACTGCAGGCCAAAGATATTCAATAATATCATCATTTAAGACGAAGATGATGAAAAATATTTTTAAAAGAAAAATCCAGTGAAACAAAATGACAAGGATTAAGGATTAAGGATTCGTACTTTGTTTTATCCATGTCCAAAAATACCTCAAAAATAATCATAGTGGTGTAAAATTCAAGAATGATCAAAACATGGATACAATCAAAGCTAGTATCCACAATAGATATTTTGGACGAAAAGGAAAATTTTTATTTTTTGATGAATAGTCTTAGTATTCATGAATAATCAGAGTATCGTGAATAATGTCGTATCGTGAATAGTAACTCTAACACCAAAAGTTCCAAATTTAATAAAACTTGAGATCAAAATTTCAGCATAATGATATTGAAGAAATAATATCATTACGAAAAAAAAAAATTCCCTTACCTCGGAAAGCAGAGTGATTTAAGCTGGAATCTTGGATATAGGCTATAACTTGAACTTTCACCGTATAGCAATACTCAAAGTATACTCAAAATACTCACAAGAATAAACGATAATATAGAGAGAAAACTTGATTTACGGTGTGATTTTCAATTCTAACCTAAGCACCCTATTTATAGGAAAATGCTTAGAACACCAAAGAAGAAAATTTAATAAAATATTAATATTTATAAAAATATTATACGTATTCCTTGAAATCTGAATTTCAAAGAATTCACACATGCCAACCTTCTAGAAAAAAATAAGAAAAACGTTTTTCTTATTTAAAATAATTAAAACTTCCAAAAATCAATTATTTCGGAGCTTCGAAACTTTAATAATTCATAATAAATATCCCTTTATCAGAAAATTCGAATCTCGCGAATTTTTATAGGAAATTCAATTCTCTACAACTTTGCAAAAGAAAGTTTTTTCAAATTCCAAACAGAAATTGACCAAAATCCACAAACGGACGATTTTACAGGCTATAATCAAATTTCAGTCAATAAATGGGGTCCACCGACATGTTTAACATGTTTTAAACATTTATTATAACAAAAATACTCTTCCTCCTTGTATACTCATATATCCCACATTCGTTGTAAAAATATCACTATTATTATATTATTAAAATATAATATATATATATATATATATATATATATATATTTAAATGAATTATTTTATCGAAAAAAGATAAAATTTCAATTTTCAACAATTGTCACATTAAAAATTTTCTCCATCTATATCCACATAAAATCAATATTTTTCTCATCATATGAATCAATAATTAATTATTCACAAATAATATTACGTAATCACAATATTACAACCAGCGGTTCCAGAAGAGGGGCTTTCAATAAGAATTTCTCCTTCTTGGTGCCTAATTAGGTGACCAAACCTCTCCTTAGATGTAACTTTCTAGACATTGCCAATAATGTTATCTAATAATATTATTCAGATAATATGAATTATTAGCTTCGATAATAAAAAAATACTGTAATAATGACAATTATTGAAACAACGAAGAATATAAAATATCAACACAACAATTATTGAACCAATAAAATCTTCGAATAAAGAATTATCAGAACCATTATTGAGTAGTGCCTTCTTACGTGAAAGTCAATAATTGGTGCAATACTGCAGTGCTACTATGCAACAACGCCAGACATCGTTGTTTTTAACCACGTGTATTCCAACAATATTAACTTGGTAACAACGCGCGTTATTTTTAAACAACTTGTATTTGTTGTTTTCTTCATCCAATCGCTTTAGTTATGGGGCCCACACATGGGCTGCTACCATTGCATTTAATATTCCCAAACGACAAAGATTTAATATTCCCCACCAAACGAATATTCCCCGACAACAATGAATATTTTATAACCACTTGCTTATTTTGAAATATTTGCGTATTTTACCCATAACTATCCACATTAATCACATCAACCCTTACTATTTCAAAATAATAAATAGAGGAAAATAAATTTCATTTATTAATTATTTGGGGTCTTACATGGGAGCTGGGCTAAATAATTCCTTTAGAAAGCGGAGGTATGTACAAAACTGGCAACCGATCTAACTCACTGTGAAAGACAGTGTAGATGAGACGGGAACTTGTTAGTTGGTTGTTTGTGGGAAACCACTCAGAGTACCATATGGACTACTAGTAAAGACACAATGTGTGCTGAGTCCTAGAAGAGTTATAAGAAGAAGATAAGAATATAAATCATCAAAGATGATGATCGTATGAGTAAGACATCTCCGTATGTCATGAAGCCGTAAAGCGGTAAAGAAAGTTAGTCGCGTAAACTTAGTTTATAAGAACGCGAACCCTAGGAAGGAAAGTTAAGTAAACTAATGCATAAAGTCAAGTATATGACTAATTAGTGTATGTGCTATTTCCTTATGTGTTATATAGGGATTGCGGTAAACAGTTCAGCGTAAACTATAAGTTGTAGCTATGTGTAAGGCAAATTTCCTAACTTCATTCATATTTTAAATGAATGATAGTTTCTTAAACTTCTTAGATGTTGAACTTGAGAAGTTTTGTCTATGTGCAAATGTGTGATATTTGTACAAGGTGGTAGAATGTATTAGGCCTTGTGCCACAATTTTAACACTTTGGTGTTTCTATGAGATGAACTGTTCAATATGAGGATGTTCTATTTATACATGAACCGTTATTGTTAAATCTGTGCTAATGATTCTAGCCAGACAGGATGTGTATGAAAAAGAGTAGAAGAATGAAAGTATTTCAAAGTGAATGTGACTAATGTTTTAAAATGATAGGAATCAGAATTATTCCTATTATTCAAGCTGCTTCATAACCTTTGTTCGGTTATGGAAGTCTTAAAAGAATGTTTAAATTCTTGAAGTTGTTTGTTCAATTACTATGACTTGCTGAGCAATTGAATGCTCACACTTGCTTTAAATAAAAACATTTTCAGCGAATGATGTTAGAAAGAACTTAAGGATCCCGTAAAGATCAAGTTGATCGGTATCCAGATGAAGTGTCATTCAGTATATAAATGAGCGTGAAGATCAAGCCAAGACTTGTAATGTAGAATAATGTAATTAAACTATAGAATAGTTTAATGAACTGTTATGTATCCTTGGTGAGGTATAAAAGTCACTCTTGTAAGATGTAAAGAATAATGTAATTATCATTATTTGTAATGAATGAGGTTATAAGGTATTAGAACCTGGGATTTGAGAATGTATGTTGTTATATTTAGCTATCTAATGATGTATGTTTGGAAAATAGTGAGATCGTGACGTACGGAATCCAGGTGTGAAAATAGACTGGATTTCGGGGCATTACATTTTTCCCTATTGAGGACTAAGGATAATTTGTTCTACATTATCTTAGTCATAATATTCTTTATTGGGCTAGTTGAGGTCACCCTTTTCCTTTTTATTCTATTTTTCTTCTAAGGAGGCGAGAATATAGTGGGAACTAGTCGGGGTGTGGAGTGATGGTTCAAGACAGTTGTTTTAGTAGTCCTCAGTATTTTGTAAAAAAATGTATCGATAATTTTAATGAGGACTTTATTTGAGTTTGAATATTGTCTAGAAGACAATATTTGTATTAAAACTCACAGCATATGTGTTGTCGTATTTTGCACGACAATTTTAATAATGAAGTTGTAGTTATTTTCTGTACCATGTATTTGGCGACTCAGAATGGGTTGCAACTGCAGCGGAAATAGCAATCCATTAAAAGAGTCAAGTAGAACATGAAATCTACTATCTTCTATGATTTAAAAGTGCATCATCAATATTTTATCCATGTAGAATCATTCAATAAATATATTAATTCAATGAATTATCCATGCACTACGGCCAAGGGTATTCGTTAGTATCACCAGTGGTCATGTTCATCTCAACACCTGTCCATTTTTGCACTACGGGCCAAAGATATTCATCAGGTAATCATTCAATTATATCACCATTTAGGACTGAGAATGATGAAAATAGTTTTAAAAAAATGAATCAAGTGAGATAACAGGACAAAGATTATGGGTTCATGCTTTAGTTTATCCAAGTTCAAAAATACTCCATAATAAACAATTGTGGAGCAAAATTCAAGAATGAAGATCAAAACATTGATACAATCAAAGATAGTATCTATAATAGACAACTTGGACAAAGAAAAGAAAATTTATTTTTTTAGTGAATAGTGTCATATTCGTGAATAGTGTCGTATACGTGAATAGTACCGTATACGTGAATAGTAACCTCGACGCGAAAAAGTAAAAATTTCACAATAAAATTTATACCAATATTTTGGTGAAATAATATTGAAAGAAACAACATCATTTACTTGAAAAATAACATCCCTTACCTCAAAATAATAATACTTTTGGCTGAAATATCGGATATAATGCTAAAAAAAATTTGCATTGTATAACAACACTCAAGATATCTAAATACTCACAAAAATACCCTCCATATTATAAAGAGAGAAAACTTCTGATTCTGGTGTAATTTTCAATTATAACCTAAACACCATATTTATAGGAAAATGCTTAGAACACCAAAGCAAAAAATTTAATAAAATATTATTATTTATAAAAAAAATTCCTACGCCCACTTTGAAATCATATTTCAGCATTTACAACATGTTAAAGGACAAGTGTGGAGCCCACCTTCTAGAAATCTTACCCAAAAATATTTTAAATCATTTATAAATTCAGAAACTTCAATAATTCATAATAAATAACCCTTTTATCAAAAAAAAATATGAACCTTATGTCCATTCCATATAAAATTTAATTCTCTACAACTTTGTAGAAGAAAAGTTTTTCCAAATTCCGAACGAAAAATGACCCAAGTTTACATACAGAAAATTTTTCCAAACCCCCACACTGAAAAAAAAAATATACTAATAAATACATCCGTATACCAACTTTGAAAAATCAACAATCAGCATTTTACAACAACAAATGGGGCCCACCAACTCACAAAACATATTTTTAACATTTATTGTAACAAAATCAATTCGGACCCAATTTGCTCTCTTTCTTCTCATTTTATTCATATACCGTGAATTTAGTGTAAAAATATCACCATTATTATATTATCACATTATACATTTCTTATATAATATAATAATATAGATCAAATATCAATTTTCAATAATTGTCACTTTTCTAAAAATTCCTCCATTATGACAAAATATATACTGATAAAATACCTCAGCATTAATTCCTTCATTTATATCCACATAAAATAAATATTTCCTTATCATTTTTTATCAATAATTAATTATTCACAAATAATATTACAGAACCACAATATTAACAACCAGATCATTCCCAAGAAAGAGGGGTCCTTCCGATAAGGATTTCTCCATACTGGCGCGCAATTAAATAACCTAACCCCTTTCCTCGACAGAATTTTCTAGATATTCTCAATAATGTTATTTAATAATATTATTCAAATAATATGAATTATTGATCTAATAATATAAATAACTGAGCAGTGACAATTATTGAAACAACAATAATATAAAATAATGTTCAATACCGTGTACTACTGTGCAACAATGCGTATTACTTTACTTTAACCACTGGTATTTCAATAGTGTTAACGGTAATAACTATGCTGTTATTTTTGTGGACCCCATAACGGAAAACTGTCTGGTGAAGAAAACGACAAGTATAAGTTTTTTATAAATAACGATGTAGTTGTTACCGTTAAAACTGTTAGAGTAACTCATGGTTAAAATCTTTAATACACTAAATGTTGCATAAGATGTACACAGTATTGCACAATAATTCTAATTATTGGTTCTTACATAAGAAGTCACTACTCAATAATTGTTTCGGTAATTACTGTTTAATATTTTATATTATTATCACTGCATAGTATTTCCCATTATCAGATCAAATATTCATATTATTTGAATAATATTATTAGATAGTATTATTGGCAATGTCTAAGGAAGTTTTGTCTAGGAAAGGGGTTTAGTCACCTAATTGCGCGCCAGTAAGGAGAAATCCTTATCGGAAAGCCCCCTCTTTCCTGGGAACGACCTGATTGTCAATATTGTGGCTCTGTAATATTATTTGTGAATAATTAATTATTGATAAAAAATGATAAGGAAATATTTATTTT
Source organism: Panax ginseng (assembly GCA_020205605.1). Classification (NCBI taxonomy): domain Eukaryota; kingdom Viridiplantae; phylum Streptophyta; class Magnoliopsida; order Apiales; family Araliaceae; genus Panax; species Panax ginseng. The sequence goes on from CM035134.1 coordinate 49,470,513, forward strand.
ATGTGGATATAAATGAAGGAATTAATGCTGAGGTGTTTTACCAATATTTTGTCAGAATAGAGGAATTTTTAGAAAAATGACAATTGTTAAAAATTAATATTTTATCTATATTATTATATTACATTATAAATGTATAATGTGATAATATAATAATATAATAATGATGATATTTTTACACTAAATTCACGGTATATGAATAAAATGAGAAGAAAGAGAGCAAATTGGGTCCGAATTGATTTTGTTACAATAAATGCTAAAAACATGTTTTGTGAGTTGGTGGGCCCCACTTGTTGTTGTAAAATATTAATTTTTGATTTTTCAAAGTTGGTATACGGAGGTCTTTATCAGTATATTTTTTGTCACTGTGGGGGTTTGGAAAAATCGTCTATATGTAAACTTGGGTCATTTTTCGTTCGGAATTTGGAAAAATTTCTTCTACAAAGTTGTAGAGAATTTAATTTTATATGGAATGGACATAAGGTTCATACTTTTCTGATAAAATGACTATTTATTATGAATTATTGAAGTTTCTGAATTTATAAATGATTTTGGTGGAGATTTTTAGAAGGTGTGCCCCACACTTGTCCTTTTGGATGTTATAAATGCTTAAATCTGATTTCAAAGTGGGCGTAGGAAATTTTTTTATAAATAATAATATTTTATTAAATTTTATGCTTTGGTGTTCTAAGCTTTTTTCTATAAATAGGGTGCTTAGGTTAGAATTGAAAATTACACTAGAATCAGAAGTTTTCTCTCTCTATAATATCGAGCGTATTTTTGTGAGTATTTAAATACTTTGAGTGTTACTATTCAGTGCAAGTTTCCTTCAGCACTATATTCGATATTTCAGCCAGATGTACTGTTCTTTTGAGGTAAGAGATGTTATTTTTTTTTCATAAATGATATTATTTCTTTTAATATCATTATACCGAAATATTGGTATTAATTTTATTATAAATTTTTTACTTTTTTATGTCGAGGTTACTATTCACGTATACGGCACTATTCACGTATACGGTAGTATTCACAAATACGGTACTATTCATGAGTACTATTCATGAAGAGTATGATTTTTCTTATGAAATTTTTACATTTTCATGTCGGGGTTACTATTCACGTATACGACATTATTCACGAATACGACACTATTTATAGAAAAATTAAATTTTCTTTTCTTTGTCCAAGTTATCTATTATGGTTACTGTCTTTGATTGTATTCATGTTTTGATCTTCATTCTTGAATTTTGCTCCACAATTATTTATTATGGAGTATTTTTGAACTTGGATAAACTAAAGTACGAATCCCTAATCTTTGTCCTTTTATCTCACTGAATTCATTTTCTTTAAACTATTTTCATCATTCTCATTCCTAAATGGTGATATAACTAAATATCTTTGACCTGTAGTGCAAAGATGAATGATTACCTGATGAATATCTTTGGCCCGTAGTGCAAAGATGGACAGGTGTTGAGATGAACATGACCACTGGTGATACTAACGAATACCCTTGGCCGTAGTGCATGGATAATTCGTTGAATTGAAATATTTATTGAATGATGCTACAGTGATAAAATATTGATGATGGACTTTTAAATCATAGAAGATAGTAAATTTCATGTTCTACTTGACTCTTCTAATGGATTGTTGTTTCCGTTGTAGTTGTTGATCTAAAACTTGTTGTCTATTATATTCTATCTGATTTTTTCCTGTTGAGGACTAAGGATAATTTGATCTTCATTATCTTAGCCATAATATTCTTTACTGGGCTAGTTGAGCTCACCCTTTTCCTTTTTGTTCCATTTTCTTCTCAGGAGGCGAGAATATAGCGGGAACTAGTCGGGGTGTGGAGTGATGGTTCAAGACAGTTGTTTTAGCAATCCTCACTATTTTGTAAAATAGTGTATCAATAATTGTAATGAGGACTTTACTTGAGTTTGGATATTGTCTAGAAGATAATATTTGTATTTTAACTCACAGTATATGTGTTGTCGTATTTTCCACGACAATTGTAATAATGAAGTGGTAGTTTTTTTCTGTACCATGTATTTGGCGACTCAGAATGGGTTGTGTGGACATATTTTGGGGGCGTCACAGTTGGTATCACAGCTTAGGGATATGGTCTCTGGCCGAGATTGGGGAATAGAACTAGGAGGGAAGAGACGAGTAAATCCTTCGCTAGTGTATTCTACCTATGCTTATTTGGTATTTAATGGGTTAATCGGAGCATAGGGTTAATATGTGATATGTTAATTTATTTAATTAACCCTTATTTTGTGACAGTATTTGAGAATGGCAGCTGAAAATGTTAGCAATGGAGTGAATGAGACCATTCAGACACCTTTAATCACCAACCAGGATAATGTGATGTCAAGCGAAGAAGAAATTAGAGATATCCATGTGGTGAGTGAAGAATTAATAGTTGCACCCGAGCTAATCGCAGAGGTAGCATCTGAGAGTGAGGAATTAGAGTAACCTGAGGAGGATTTATTAGGAGAACTTTATGATCAAAATATAGAATTGCAAAATCGTATTCATGAGTTAGAAGAACATGCTGAAGAACGGCAGGCGGTTGTGGAGCATAGGGATGCAATAATTCAAAATTGTGTTACCCGATGTACGATGCTTAAACAGAAGCACTCTTATGCAGAGTATAAGATATTAGAGCTGGAATCTGAGAATACTATGATCAAAGTTGTGATGAAAGAAGAAACAACTGAATGAATAAGAATGGAGGATACATGGGTAAAAGTCGCACGACGTGTTAATATTGTAAAAAAAGACGTCTGATCCAAGAAGGCCAAAATAGAAGAAATGGATTTCTCTTTTTGGACAACAATTGGGAGAATCCAACATCGAGTTTGGAATTACCCTGTGCAGAGTGGTCAACCCCAATTCGATATGGATCGGAGAGTAATGATTCAAATCATGGATCAGGAATGCGACGAAGCAATTGAGGGTGGAATGTACTCTATAGCGAAGTTAAGTCTAGTTGAGACGGTGGCACCAAAGGCTGATGCGGACAAAACAAAGTCGGTGGTTTCAGGAAGAGCATTTTTCATGACTTCTCAAAAAAGCGAGTAACCCGAACGAAGTTATCACGAGTTAGTTATGTAACAACTGAGAAATTCGGATTTATTGTAAAATAATTTTATTTAATTAAACAATGAATAAAATTATATTATTTGTTATTATTATGTGTTAGCAAGATGAATGTCGGTCTATAACCTAGGAATGTCGGAATGTCGTAGTAATTCAACTGCGTGAAGGAATTAAAGCGTTTGAATTTCCAAGACGAAAATAAAAGTTTTTCGAGAAATTTTTTGAAAAACACTATTCACTAATTTCTGCTCGGGAATTATTTTTTTGAACTTTCGAGAAATATGTAACGATAGAATATCAAGGGAAGATGAATTATGTAATAATAATTCACGTATGGCAAACACAGTTTTTTACCTGTGGACTTAATTCGAGAACGTTAGGGAAAGTAAAGCTTTAACTAGTTAAAGTAATGATCGTATAATACGTAGGTATTATACGAGGTAATGAATATGAGTATTATATGAAGTATTATACGAGTATGTATGAATGATGGTATGTCGTATATGTTGAATGACTATACGAGTTAGAATACGAGATTAATACGTAGACAATACATTCTAAGGCTTTAAGCCATATGTAATGGGCTTGTAGGATTGTGTAGGAGGTTGTAAAGTTTAAATGGGAATTATGCAAGCCCAATAATAGGAATGGTTAAGTCCAATGTGAATTAATGAATAAACCAATGTTGGTTTAATGCAACAAACATTAAACCCATGGGTAAGGATGACACGTGAGGCAAGCAAACATTAAAGCCCAAACTAAGAATCCAATGGGTAAGGATGACCCATGGGGCAACCCATGTGGGCCTCATGGTCACATGGGTGATCTTGGTGGGCAAGCAAATGATAAGAGTTATGATGAACAAGTAAACTTGATGGCTAAGTAATGAATAGTAAGGAGGTGGATTAAGGAGGTGGGATTGGTTTATTGGCCATTATGCCCTCACCTTAGAAATCCTATAGATAGATTATTCATTTGTTACTTGTTAACTTTCATCCAACAACTTATAACTTATTTGTTAAAGAGAAAAAGTAAGAAAAAGCTAGTCTTTCATAGTAGAAAAGAAGAAGAACAAAGCTTGATCTTCAAAGGTAATGATCTTAAACCATGATTCTTCCTCTCATCAATTGTTAGAGAAGTGAGTAGTGGTAGAACTTGTATGCTAAGAAGAAGTAGGAATGGCTAATCAATGGACTTAAGCTTTAATAAGTCATGAATAAGCAAATTATACTTTTATAAGTTATAAACTTATGAAGAACATGTAAGAACTTATCATATGTTTACATAATGAAATATGTTGGTTAAGATGTTAGTATGATGGAATTAATTCATTTGAAACGATGAACAAATCTTAAGTAACGAATTTATAACGGAATCACGAGTTTGGACGATAATCGTCGAAATCGTGAAATTCTCGGAATGGAAGTCGAATTTTGACATTGAGCTCGGAAACGTTGGTTTTCGATGGGGATAAGTCTTATTTGGAATTATAGAGTTATGGACTCAAAAATGACCGAATTTTGACTTAGAACGAAGAAACGAGCCTTGAACGTTCATGAACATTTATCATTTTCGTTAAAATGAACAAAAGGGTGAATTTCTAGTTAACGGATTTAAAAATGTAAAATTCTTGCATGAACATGTAGAGTATGTGATTTGTGAGCTAATGGCTTTTGAACGAGCCAATTCGGACTTAAAATGATCAAATTTAGAGTCCGGGAAGTTCGCAATGTAGAAAAACTGTCAAAAGTATCTGGTTCATAGAACTGGAGCCGCGGCGCCAGCCCAAGGCAAATAGGTGGCACTACTGATGTGGTCGTGTCGTACACGCCAAATTTACTACTATAGTTTACGCTCTCTGACGACGGCCAACTGAACTAGGACTCGCACTGCATGACAAAAGTCACGAACCACAGCCATCGTAAAGTGGGTGTCGTAAGCAGCCATAAAGAGGAGAAGTCGGCAATCAAGCAACACCAAAGACTAGGCAAGACCTAGAAAGGAAGGTTTTTGAATATGAAAGGAAAGAGATGTTTGATTAATGGAAATTTATATCCTTAATTAACTTAATGTAACATCATTTAGGATGTTATAAACCTTAAGTATTACACTAAAGGTTGAAGATAAGACAATTGAATGTGAATGTAAGAACGATGTAAAACATAACGGAACGCCAGAACCAATAATAACAAATCTAATAAATGATTAGATTGAGAAGAAGGGTAAGATACGTTAGGTACCATACATATCTGATTATGACCTAATGTGGTATGTTATATGGTTATGTATTATAGAGACTCTAAAGACTTAAAGGGAAAGTAATTATACTGTAGCAGACGCTAAAGACAAGTGTTCTAACCCTTGTCTATGTTCAATCTGGACAAGCTTTGTGATTCATGTATTCTTACACATGAATTGATGTATGATGGAGTCGAAGCCAATTCTTTTGGCTAGACTTAAGATATTTCTTTGGATTTCATATAATCTGTTGAACTATTGTCAATGTTTTGCCAAACTATATTAGTATGGTTTTCAAATGAAGACTGAGTATGCTAAGCAAATGTTTTGTCGTCAAACGACAGGCACGTGAGGTTGCCACAACTTAAACGTACATATATTTAAAGAAAGTAGTGTTGTACAACATAGAGTACTATAGGCTGATCACCTAGACGTGCTCGTTAGTAATGTCGGACTTACGGACTTAGTGTCGGGTTGTCCTTTTCAAAGAAAGTATGAAATACTCAAGGTCTTGGACCGCAATTGATGTTTTACTGAATATTATTCATTGTAAAATGTTTTAAAAAAAAGAGAAGTGCTATTTTGAATTATCGATAGTACTTCATAACTATTGTTCAATTATTGAAGATATATGATTTGTATGATTCAAGCATGTTGTTTAAATGGATTTGGCATATTTGCTGAGCTAGTTATGCTCACTCTTGCTTGAACCATATGAATGCAGCTAAGACCGAACGGACCGAAGGATCCGGAAAAGATAAAGGAAAGGCTAAGGTGAACCTATAGCTTGCTTTTGTAATAGTATAGGTGAATGTTGATATTATTTGATATTATAACAAGAACGAATGTAATTGTTATTAAGAACCTGAGGAAATGGTAATATTATTTGGAATATATGTAAGACATATTCATTTTTTTGAGGCATTTCAATTGAATGTATGTGTGAATGGTAGTACTGTGTAGCACCATATGTCGGGTTGGAAGATACCCAGATTTGGGGGCGTCACAGGTTGGTATCAAAGCCTTAGATTATAAAACTTAAGGGGGGAATTAAAACCTTAAGTTATAACCTTAAGAAATGTCAAAGAAGTAAAAGATGAAATTAACCTAAAAAAATGCATTATATATGATATGTGTTTTTATTATTCTACTGACGTGTACTAATCAAACTAAATTATTTTGTTGTAGATATCATGAGAAAATGAAATATATAGAGATATACAGGTAGAAAGTGAAAAATCGGTTAATCAAATAGAGATTATACCAAACCCTATAGTAGAAGAGGCAGAAGTGGTAGTGATTGAGTCTAGAGACTCTGAGAACCATGACCTTATGTCTGTGTTCGATGGCATGCCGGAAGAAAAGGTGGAGGTAGTGTCCTTTAACCCAGTAGCACTTGCAGAAGAAATGCCTCTGGGGATTTGATGATGTCATTGTTTATGACAGTGTTGGATGGAACCTACATTATTGCCAGGAGGTGAAAGAACTAAAAGAAGAGCTTCATGCTGTCTTGGAAGATAAGACGAGTATAGAGTTGATATGGGAGGAGGAGCATGATGAAAGAGTTTTGGCGAAGGACAAGGTCCACGAGCTGAAACAGGAGGTCTTTGAGCTCAAGCAGGAGCTAAAGACCAAGAAATAGAAGATAGGGAGGATGTCCTATATACATTGGAGTTCTCATGCTGATTTTCAGCAACAAGTAGCTGGGTATCTGATAGAGGCAGGGCATACTCGGCATACTATCAGCCGTGATGTTATGGTCGGTCTTGCCAACGCAGATTTTGATAAGGCCTTACGGAAGATGTAACCTAGTATTAGCTATAGTAGAGTTAGATATGTAAATATGATGTATCTAGTAGTGACGTAAAACATTCTTTTGTATATCAAAGGGTAGTCTTTTGTAAATCCCAATTTTTGAAAAGCAATTGCGGGATAGTAATGTAATTAGCTTAGGTTGTGTAATGTGAACGATGTAGTATTATACTACAAGAAGCAAATCAATATAAGCCTTTTTATGGAACATATTGAGTAATGAGTTGAAGTTATTGTTTAATCATGAATAATAACTAAGTAATAAGAAAAGAGTAATAATGATATGTTGTTTATCTTAATAGCAAAATGCCGCCAAGAAGGAGATAACGAAATCAAGATGATAATGTTAACCAACCGGAGGGAGGTCTGGTTAACCCAATGCAAGAGTTTATTAACTTGTTAACGGTCGCATTTAATAGAAATGGGGCTAATATCCCTGTAAATTCTGGAGTAGTACGAGCTACAACTTTTAAGGATTTTAAGAGTGTCGGTCCGCCAAATTTTAAAGGAACTACAGACCTCGTAGAAGCCCAAACGTGGGTGAAAGAGATCGAAAAGGCATTTGTCATTGCAAATGTCGACGAGGGTCAGAAGGTTGCTTTTGCAACCTATATGATGAAGGGATAGGCCAACTTTTGGTGGGAGGCTAACCAGGCTAGCTGTGACGCCCCCAAATTCAGGTACTTGACACCCGAACTTGGTGCTTCACGATACCATTTCTATGAGCGGAATAATACTAATAATAATAATAATAATAATAATAATAATATAAATACCCAAATTAATTTACATAGATATTAGAGTCTATTCCCAAGTACGTAACCTTTAATGCATTCATTACATAATATGATAGATAATATATATCATCCTTATCATAATAAAGTCAAATTATTACATAATATAATGCCAACTTATTTTGCAACCTTCCCCTTCCCTTTGTTCTTAGCCGAACCTTCTGGTTGTTCACACTTAGCTAAAAACATTTAAATTAAGCAAGGATGAGCATTTGAGTGCCAAACAAGTAATAGTAATAATAAATATTAGCTGAAAGATGTAAATGTTTTCTTTATACGACACTTCTACAACGAATCAACAGTTGTGAAGTAAGCTGAACCAATAATAACAATATATTAATTCTATATCAAATTTTTAAAACTACGTACTGACTATAACTGGAGATTAGTCGACAGACTATGAACATTATTTTCTATTTTCAAAAGGGTTAAACCGAACTTCATCTGCAAACCGTAATAACTTACAAGCACGGGGGGTGATCAGCCCGTTATGCCCTGTATTGATCAATACTATATGCAAGAACGATATTATCGTTCATTTGATCCGCCTTTGGCGCACAAAAGTTTTCCCATATACGGGATGTTCATACTTAGTCAGGAATCCAAGATAATAATAAAGTTCTATCTTGTTCAACAATATTTTTAAGTTTGTGTCTAGCCGGATCAAATAGCTTAGACAGCTTTTAAGTCAACGTATACACAATGGAAATTAATATGTATGTATCAACATGTGATTAAATACAATGATTATCCAAATGAGGACACTTGTATAACCATATTTAGAAATTAACAAACAGAATAAATATCTGAATTATACAATAATATTGTAATGATAAATAATGATTGGATACATAACCGATAACAATAGAGTTAATATTCTGGCATAATGATAATATAATTCTGAAACTTTCTTACTTATGTCCATTGCATAAAGTAAATGCAAAGGTAGGATACTTGCCTAGTCTACTACTTACAATACGCAACATAGTTTTTTTTATATAGCAACCTATCATTAATAAGATTACTTTACCGATAAGAATAACATATCGTAACACATAATACTGCTTATTGCAGTCAGCACATAACCTAATCACATTGTCACACATGTATAACAGTCATTGGATCACAAACAGACTCATACACAGACAAATTATATAAGTCCAGATCAATTTCTGAAATATGTCGGGGTACCGACGGCTTTATCGGGTAATTATCAAGTTTAAAACTCTATTCTGTATCCTTAATATTATTCTGGATAATTTAAATATATATTATATTATTTATTATAGCCTTATAATAATTTTTAAATAATTATTATAATTTATCATGATTTTTCAAACACTGGAATCATTATTAAATGATATAAGAAGTATTAAATAATTCTATTATTATTAATATTTAATTAATATTAAAATATTAATGAAACCATTGCCAAAATATTAAAGTTATTTATAATAACTTAAAATACTTTTAAAACATTAATATTACCCTTAAATGATTTTTAAAACATTTAAAATTATTTTAAATAATTACCATTAAAATTAAAATATTAATGTATTATTTATCTAAATATTAAAAGTTATTAATTATAACTTAAAATATTTTTAATTCATTTATATCCTTTTTAAATGATTTTTTTAATTAATAAAACCATTTTTAAACTATTTATTTAATATAATTATTAAATAAATCAAATATCATTTAATATTAAATTAATATCATTAATATTAAATTATTAATGAAATTATCTTTTAAATATTAAAAGTTATATTTTATAATATAAAATATTTTAAAACATTTTATTTTTATTTAAAATGATTTTTCTACTATTAAAATCATTTTTAAATTAATTTATTTAATATAATTATTAAATAAATCTAATATCATTAATATTAAATAATTAATAAAATTAAGCTCTTAAATATTAAAAGTTATATTTTATAACTTCAAATATTTTAAATACCTTATTATCATTTAAAATGATTTTAATATAATAAAATCATTTTTAATTAATTTATTTAATGTATTTATTAAATAAATTAAATATTAATAATATTCAAATAAATACTAATATTTATAAAAAATATTGTAAATTATTAAAATTTAACTTTTATAACTTAAAATAATTTTGAAAATAATTTTTTGTGATTTTTAGAAATTACTTTCTATTTTTAAATAATTTTTAGAAAATAAATTAATTAAAATTACAAAGTCTGTCGCTAAAGGTACCTATAGTGACAAAACTATCACTATAGGCAGACACAAGGGTACTAGGTTTGACCAAGTTTAATTCTTATCACAAAGTGTTTCTGGGCAAACTAAAACTCAGATCTTGTAGTGTATATGTAACACTACAATTAAAACCAACAATCTAGGCCATACAACAACATATCTGCAAGATATAATGAACCAAACTAGCTGTCAGAACGTTTTTGGGCTGCCCAGAAACTTAAGTCATGGTCGGTCAACGCTTTTGTTGACCTTGTATCTATCAATCTGATCATGTATTAGGTAGTTTAGACGTCGGGCTGTGTAGAGTATCTAGCAGGCTACACGTTTTGAACAACGTTCATGTCTAAACATTAACAATCAGAGAGATCTAAGGCCTGGAATAAGCTGTCAGAGCTGCTCTTCATTTCTAGGTTACCAAGAAATGAAGAACAGTTTCGAGTGACCACATTTGGGCTTCCACAACTTGCAACACATGTACTGGTTTAATGATTTAAGGGTTCTAGTGTGTAGACAACATGCAAGACAACATATCTATAATATAAAACAAGTCTAACAACATCACAGCAAGCAGATCCATGCCAGTCAAAGAATTTCAGGAACCGTGTTCGTAGGTTTTTACGGGTTACCCGAAAACCGCGCTTTAAATCTTGACCATTACAACTTTGACCGGTCACTACATTAAATCTATATGTTATTTAGATGATCTAAAAACTTTAAATTGTAGTCCATATACCATATTACGATTCTATTACAATAACAACCACAAAACAACAAACAACAGCAAAATCGAGGCTCACGAATATCTTGTCAGGCCCTTTCTTGGCAGTTTATAGGTTACCCAGAAATGCCCAGTCTTAGTCGGTCAATGTTGTTTGACCACGAATATCTTACAATATATGATAGATTTGACCCAGATTCAAGTTCTAGATCATAGACCACATAACATACTACAAGTATCAACCTTCAAAACATAAAAACCATAAACACGATGAAATCTATGGGGTCTGACATTCGACTGTCAGACCACTTTTTCAACTTTTTCCAGATTTTGAAAATCATCAATTTCGAGGCTTTAATCGTTATGGATCTACTAAATACCAACCCAGATCATTGATTAACACCACATAGAATATATTACAACACATAAACATAACTTCTAACACATCATTCAAGATCAGATTGTAAGTTAGTTGTATACCTTTACTTTGGCCAATCTTGATCTTAGGGTTCTTGATCCGTTTTGGTTGAACTAAGGACTAAACTTGGGACTGAAATACTAATATATTTTGTAGGGTTAGAGAGAGAGAGAGAGAGAGACTTGGTTGGGTGTTTGGAGAGAAATGAGGCAAAATATGAGACTTTCTCTCTCTTGATCTATATATATATATATATATATATATATATATATATATATATATATATATATATTGATATATAATGAATTTGGCTGAGATTTACTGCTGATTTGTATTGAATTATGTCACATGGCTGATCTTGGAGTAGTTCACCAACTACATTTTAGCTAGATTTACAAGTTATCACAAAATAATGCAATAAGGGCAAAATGGTCTTTTGTCTTGAAAATTTAATGGCATTTTGGTAATCTTGGCAAACCCTTAGGGTTTAACCCTAAGGTTTAGCATATTGAATTTGTAGGATTTCTGATTAAGGTTTGTAAAAATAAAATTTTAGTTTCAAAAATTATAAATTAGGGTTTTCTAAAATAGTTTAGGTTTTCTAATTACATAAACTTAAAAATTAGATCAAGAATTTACTAATTATAATTAAGCTTGTTAATTTAGCAATTAGGGTTCCTATTTAGCAATTAGGTTTACTAATTCTAATAATTAGGGTTATAAATTTGTAATTAGGGTTTTCTAAGTAATAATTAGAAATGTCCCTAATTAACATTAAGCTTAATAATTTATCAATTAAGGTTCTAGTTTAGTAATTAGGGTTTCTATTTTTAGCACTTAGGGTTCTAAGTTAGTAATTAGGATTTTTAATTACTAAATTAGGGTTTTAATAATTAGGGTTTACCTAATTAGCATTATAATTCTAACACTTGTTAAACAATCACTTTAACACAATAACTTGCCAAATCTTACAGTCGTAATTGACTTCTATATTAGGTTTTATCATGATACACCATAATTAATCAAACATTATCTATATACACATACAGTACATATTATAGCACTGATATACAATTAATATTATATTAATATTCTCTTTCCTTGATCAAAATTCAAAATTAGGGTTTGGATTCCATATCTGATTTATTTTGCATAAATAGCATTATTAATTAAGTTAAAATAATTAACTTAAAAATTTGAACTAAAATTCATATAATAAAATAATTATTATAATAATTCTAATAATCATTCCATATATGATCAAATAATATATAAACATATTTTCATGGAAAATAAGTAATAAAAATATTTTTATTACCAATTTAATTTATTATAAGATTATAATTTATAATGATCATTAATTCTAAAATAAAATCATTTGTAATTATTCATGTAATAAATATATTTTTATTTATCACATAAATGCATATACTTTACCTTGCACTTATTCTCACCTTTAAAATAATAATAATAATAATAATAAATTTATATGCAAAATTCCTGATTTAATTATATAGAATATATCGGGTTATTACATTCACCCTCCCTTATAAAGATTCCTTCCCCGGAATCACCGTTTCAAAACTTATACATATAAGGGTACATAGCATACACAGTCATTTCAGGTAGATCTCGATCGGATTCGATCGAACTGATCTTTAACTATTCAACGTAGAGCTTGTCTATCTGAATAAACAGAAAATTTGATTTCTAAAAGAACTCAAATTCCTCCTTCAAATTTTTTTTTAAAAAAATAATTTATTATATATAAGAAAATCATGTATAAAAAAAATAAAAGTTATTCGAATAATATCTGGAGTTCTTTCACCAGCTGGCACAGTATCCTGGACCGTCATGTTGAAGACTCTCGCGGTTGATTTCGTTGGCTTGCTTGATGACGTTGGTCCTGTGATCGCTAGAGTCCCGCTGCCTTTTCCCGTATTCATGTTTCCTGCCTCCATTCTTATTTTCGGACAGTCTTTCACCTTATGCTCCATTGACCAACACAGACAACACCCACTGTTCATCCTTGGATTGGGGCAGTTGGGAGAGATATGACCCTCCTGCCCGCACTTGTAACATACAAGCTTACTCTTTAAACATTCGCCAGAATGGTTCTTCCACAAGTCTTACATTGTACAGCTGGCTTCTTAACACCTTCTTGCTTCACCTGAACATTCCCAAAGTTGTTCACCTTCCTCCTTCTATTTCCACTCCTACTCCCACTATTAATTTCCACCTTCACAGCTCCCTCAACCTTGCCCTTGTTCCTTTTCTCCTTGTTGTAGAGGCTCATGGCCTCACTCCCCTCCTCGGCTATGATAGCCTTTTCCATGAGTGTTGTAAAAGTGTTTATCTGCAACAATGCCTCCTTGTTGTAGAGCTAGGGTTTTAATCCCAGTTCCAACCTTCTCGCCTTCCTAGCCTCCATATCAACTTGATGCGGAGCGAACCTAGCCAACTCATTAAACATTGCGATATACTCCGTAATAGTCATGTTCTCATGCTTTAATTCCAGAAACTTCACATCCATCCTAGCCTGCATACTAGATGAAAAATAGTTTTCAAAAAATAAAGTTTTGAACCTAGCTAGCCCAAGTAACTACTCCTTCTCCTGCCCTAGCTTGATTTGCTTCCCACCAAAAGTTTGCCTCCCCTTTCATCATATAGGTGGCAAAAGTGGTCTTTTGTCCCTCAGCTACCCTAGCTATTACAAACACTTTTTCAATTTCCTTAATCCAAGTTTGGGCTTCAACAGGGTCAGTTGTCCCTTTGAATTCTGGTGGTCCTATAGCCTTAAAATATTTGAAATTTGCCAAGCAATTATCTGGCTGGTTTCCCACGGCTGGTATTCCTTGTTGCATAGCCTGAGCTACCATATTCGCAAAGTTTTGCATCGGGTCTTGTTGTTTTCCTTCAGCGTTGTTGACAGATTCTTCTGCCCTTTGATTTTGAGTTTGACGTCTTGGCGGCATTATCTGATTAAATAAAACATAATATATACTTTATTGACTTACATTCTAAACCTTATCATATAAGTTTAATATATTAAACTTGTTTCATTACTCAAACATAGATTTATATTCATTTAGCGAATATTTTACATAGCATAGCACATACTGCTTTAAACATCCGTTATACCTTGGTGACCACAAAATTTGGGATTCGCTACTACTACTTATACAAAAGTTGGGAATATTACATTACACACGCATATATATCATATACACATTACCAAACATACATAATCAAATACTAATTCTACTTATTTCTTACCTCTTTCCTGATTCTGGACAACCTTTCGCCCGATGACCTTCCAACCCACAAATAAAACATGCACCTTGTTTATAGTCGGGACAATAAAGAAAGGTATGTCTCTCATAGCCGCAAATGTAACATATCTTTTTCCTTTTCCTGCATACACCTTCATATTTCTTATCATAGTTTGTACACTTCTCTATTCGGTTAAGGTTCCCTTGGTTGTTATCGGAGTTTCCTATATCGTGGTCTTTTATCTTTCTTTTCCTTTTATTGCTCGGAGCTGCACACAATTTGTTGCTCTTGGCTCTTATCTGATCAATTTGGATTTTAAGCTTATCTTATTCTTCCATTGTTTCTATTAATGCCTGACGCAATTGACTATTTAATAACTTTTCTATTTCCCATAGCTTTTCCAAAGAGGAAACCTGGTCTCGCAGATTATACATTTCGGTTGATGCTTGATCAGCTCCAACTTCAGTGTCCGAATCACTATCTGTCAGTTCCACCATTTCTGTATCTGGTACTACGATTTCCACAATAACCACCTCATCCGAGTTGCTTTCAACATGAGCCTCTATTTCAGCTATTGGCTTCGATACTAGCTCGGGCGTATGGATTTGATCCTTCTTTATGTTATAAGCATATAATAAGCCTTTACCTCCTGACTTCTACACACATAAATTATCCTGATTAGCGTATAGTATATACACACAGCAAATAGTAGTTTTATATAAGTTATCTTTTATTTTGTTTCACGATGAATTTATCCAATTCATCTCTTTTTAAACTCTATATGAGTTATTTGTATTTTCAACGTTTCTCTCTGTTCTAAGGTTATAGCCTAAGGTCTATCCCACCTAAGGTTTCTAACCCTAAAGCTCTAATACTAACCTGTGACGCCCCCAAATTCAGGTACTTGAAATCCGAACTCGGTGCTTCACGATACCATTTCTCTGAGTGGAATAATACTAATAATAATAACAATAATATAAATACCCAACTTAATTTAAATAAATATCAGAGTCTATTCCCAAGTACGTAACCTTTAATACATTCATTACATAACATGATAGATAATATATATCATCCTTATCATAATAAAGTCAAATTATTACATAATATAATGCCAACTTATTCTGCAACCTTCCCATTCCCTTTGTTCTTAGTCAAACCTTCTAGTTGTTCACACTTAGCTGAAAACATTTAAATTAAGCAAGAATGGGCATTTGAGTGCCCAGCAAGTAATAGCAATAATAAATATTAGCTGAAAGAAGTAAATGTTTTCTTTGTACGACGACACTTCTAATCGAATCAACAATTCATGAAGTAAGTTGAACCAATAATAACAATATATTAATTCTATATCAAATTTTTTAAACTACGTACTGACTATAACTGGAGATTAGTCGACAGACTATGAATATTATTTTCTATTTTCGAAAAGGTTAAACAAAACTTCATATGCAAACCGTCATAACTTACAGTCACGGGGGTGATTAGCCCGTTATGCCCTGTATTGATCAATACTACATGCAAGAACGATATTATCGTTCATCTGATCCGCCTTTGGCACACAAAAGTTTTCCCATATACGGGATGTTCATACTTAGTCAGGAATCCGAACCAAAACAATTTGGTCGGATAATAATAACGTTCTATCTTGTTCAACAATATTTTTAAGTTTGTGTCTAGCTGGATCAAATAGCTTAGACATCTTTTAAGTCAACGTATACATAATGGAAATTAATAAGTATGTATCGACATGTGATTAAATATAATGATTATCCAAGTGAGAACACTTGTATAACCATATTTAGAAATTAACGAACCGAATAAATATCTGAATTATACAATAATATTGTACTGATAAATAATAATTGGATACATAATCGATAACAATAGAGTTAATATTCTGGCATAATGATAATATAATTCTGAAACTTTCTTACTTATGTCCATTGCATAAAGTAAATGCAAAGGTAGGATACTTGCCTAGTCTGCTGCTTACAATACGCAACTTAGTTTTATCTTTTATATAACAACCTATCATTAATACGATTACTTTACCGATTAGAATAACATATCGTAACACATAATACTGCTTATTGCAGTCAGCACATAACCTAATCGCATTGTCACTCATGTTTAACCGCTATCGATCACAAACAAACTCGCATACGCATAAAATTATATAAGTCTGTATCAATTTCTCAACATGTCGAGAATGCAAGCGACTTTATCGAGTAATTATCGAGTTTAAAACTCTATTCTCATCCTTAATATTATTCGGATAATTTAAATATCGCTTATATTATTTTTATAGACTTATAATAATTTTTAAATAATTATTATAATTTATTATGATTTTTCAAACACCGGAATCATTATTAAATGATTTAAGTATTAAATAATTCTATTATCATTAATATTTAATTAATATTAAAATATTAATGAAACCATTACTAAAATATTAAAGTTATTTATAATAACTTAAAATACTTCTTAAACTTTAATAGTACCCTTAAATGATTTTTAAAACATTTAAAATCATTTTAAATAATTACCATTAATATTAAAATATTAATTTATTATTTATCAAAATATTAAAAGTCATTAATTATAACTTAAAATATTTTTAATTCATTTATAACCTTTTAAAATGATTTTTTTAAATTAATAAAACCATTTTTAAACTATTTATTTAATATAATTATTAACTAAATCAAATATCATTTAATATTAAATAATATCATTAATATTAATTTATTAATAAAATTATCCTTTAAATATTAAAAGTTATATTTTATAACTTAAATATTTCTAAACACTTTATTTTTATTTAAAATGGTTTTTCTAATATTAAAATCATTTTAAATTAATTTATTTTATATAATTATTAAATAAATCTAATATCATTAATATTAAATAATTAATGAAATTAAGCTCTAAATTATTAAAAGTTATATTTTATAACTTCAAATATTTTTAAATACCTTATTGTCATTTAAAATGATTTTTAATATAATAAAATTATTTTTAATTAATTTATTTAATGTATTTATTAAATAAATTAAATATTAATAATATTCAAATAAATAATAATATTTATGAAAAATATGTTAAATTATTAAAAGTTAATTTTTATAACTTAAAATAATTTTTTGTAATTTTCAGAAATTACTTTCTATTTTTAAATGATTTTTAGAAAATAAATTAATTAAAATTACAAAGTATGTCGCTAAAGGTTCCTATAGTGACAAAACTGTAACTATAGTTGTTCTTCAGCAAACCTAGACATTCATAGGCAGTCACAAGGGTACTAGGTTTGACCAAGTTTAATTCTTAACACAATGTGTTTCTGGGCAAACTAAAACTCAGATCTTGTAGTGTTTATGTAACACTACAATTAAAACCAACAATCTAGGCCATACAACAACATATCTGCAAGATATAATGTCCCAAACTAGCTGTCAGAACATTTCTGGGCTGCCCAGAAACTTAAGTCATAGCCGGTCAACGCTTTTGTTGACCTTATATCTATCAATCTAATCAAGTATTAGGTAGTTTAGACGTCGGGCTGTGTATAGTATCTAGCAGGGTTCACGTTTTGAACAACGTTCAAGTCTAAACATTAACAATCAGAGAGATCTAAGGTTTGGAATAAGCTATCAGAGTTGTTCTTCATTTCAGGGTTACCCGGAAATGAAGAACAGTTTCGAGTGACCACATTTGGGCTTCCACAACTTGCAACACATGTACTGGTTTAGTGATTTAAGGGTTCTAGTGTGTAGACAACATGCATGACAACATATCTATAATATAAAACAAGTCTAACAACATCACAGCAAGCAGATCCATGCCAGTCAAAGAATTTCAGGAACCGTGTTCGTAGGTTTTCTGGGTTACCCAGAAAACCGCTTTCGTGCTTGACCATGCAACTTTGACCGGTCACTACATTAAATCTATATGTTATTTAGATGATCTAAAAACTTTAAATTGTAGTCCATATACCATATTACGATTCTATTACAATAACAACCACAAAACAACAAACAACAGCAAAATCGAGGCTCACGAATATCTTGTCAGTTCTTTCTTGGCGGTTTCTAGGTTACCCGAAATGCCCAGTCTTAGCTCGGTCAATGTTGTTTGACCACGAATATCTTACAATATATGATAGATTTGACCCAGATTCAAGTTCTAGATCATAGACCACATAACATACTACAAGTATCAACCTTCAAAACATAAAAACCATAAACACGATGAAATCTATGGGGTCTGACATTCGACTGTCAGACCACTTTTTCAACTTTTTTCAGATTTTGAAAATCATCAATTTCGAGGCTTTAATCGTTATGGATCTACTAAATACCAACCCAGATCATTGATTAACACCACATAGAATATATTACAACACATAAACATAACTTCTAACACATCATTCAAGATCAGATTGTAAGTTAGTTGTATACCTTTACTTTGGCCAATCTTGATCTTAGAGTTCTTGATCCGTTTTGGTTGAACTAAGGACTAAACTTGGGACTGAAATACTAATATATATTGTAGGGTTAGAGAGAGAGAGACTTGGTTGGGTGTTTGGAGAGAAATGAGGCAAAATATGAGACTTTCTCTCTCTTGATCTATATATATATATATATATATATATATATATATATATATATATATATAATGATATGTAATGAATTTGGTTGAGATTTTGTGACGCCCCCAAAATAGGTATACATAACCCATCTTGAGTCGCCAAATACATGGTACAGAATTCAAATACAAACTTAATTATACAACATGAGTTGTGAGTTTTAATATAAATATTGTCTTACAGGCGGTATTCAAACTCAAAATACGACAAAACATATCTGAGAGTTTTAACACGAATATTGTCATCTAGACAATATTCACACTCAAATTCAATCTTATTACATTTATTATTCCAACAGAATAATAAATAATGGAACAGTCATGCATGCGAACGCATTGCAGGATATTCGGCGAATAATAAAGAATGGAACCGAATCAAATGCGTAAAAGCGCATGCATGTGATATTCCAACAGAATAGTAAAGAATGGAATAATAGAAGAATTTCACCATGTATGCGAGATTTGATGCGATGAAAGTTATTCCAACATAATAATAAGTAATGGAATAACGTAAGAATTTCACCATGTATGTGGTACTTCGCATAGACAGGTTATTCCAACATAATAATAAGGATTGGAATAACGTAAGAATTTCACCCAGTATAGGATAGCAGCGTATCTGAGTTATTCAAATGAATAATAAAGAATGGAATAACAGAAGTTTTCTTCATGAATACAAAAGAAATAATACCCCTTACGAGTACAACAAATAATATCCCTTACCTTAGAATGAACTGGATATAGGAGTAGTGAAGTATCAGAATACTTTTCTTCTTTCTCTCTATAGTTTCTCTCTCTAGAGTTTCAAATTGAATTAAATAAAAAATAATGAAGGAATGAGCTTTTATTTATAGGAGAATGGATTTGAATAGTAACAAATTCATGAACGGTCCAGATTGATTTACTTTTAAAACCGATTTTCCATATTGATTTACTATCACGAGAACACTATCGCGTACACTATGCAACACTATGCATAATAAAATATAATATATTCTAATTATTGACTAATAAAACAAATAACTTTATAAAAGTATTACATTTTATATAAAAAGATTTTACTATTCAAAATACTATGCATAATAGAATATAATATATTCTAATTATAGTCTAATAAAATAAATAACTTTATAAAAGTATTCATTTTATATAAAAAAGATTTTACTATGCAAAACACTATGCATAATAGAATATAATATATTCTAATTATTTTCTAATAAAACAAATAACTTTATAAAAGTATTCTATTTTATATAAAAAGCTTTTCTGTTTTATTACATTAATAATACTAATAAAACAAAATTTATATAATATATATATATATATAAACTTCCACGACTTCATAAAAAGACACCTCAATATATCTAACAACATTTATCATCATTATTATAATTCACAATATTAATCGACCAGGTCGTTCCTAGGAAAGAGGGGGCTTTCCAATAAGGATTTCTCCCTATTGGCGCGCAATTAGGTGACCAAACCTCTCCTTGGCAGAACTTCTAGACATCGTTAATATTGTAAATAATAATATTAATAACTTCATCTTCTCAATTATTGATTTAATAAAATATCGACAATAATTGAATCAAATAACGTGAGATACTATGCAACAATTACTGCAACAATAATTGAACAAAACTGAGTGACTTCTCACGTAAGCATCAATAATCAATACTGTGTGCTACTATGCAACCACGCGTATTACTGTACTTTTACTACCGAGTAGTTCAACAGTTTTAACGATAAAACTTCCGCCGTTATTTTCATAAAAAATATTTTTGTTGTTTTTTCAATCCGACAATAATTCCGTTGTGGGGTCCACCAATGATTGTGCA
This sequence comes from Panax ginseng, assembly GCA_020205605.1. Lineage (NCBI taxonomy): Eukaryota > Viridiplantae > Streptophyta > Magnoliopsida > Apiales > Araliaceae > Panax > Panax ginseng. The sequence continues at coordinate 49,491,585 of CM035134.1, forward strand.
AATCGTCATTTGGATATTCCCAACAAAAAAAAATATTCTCCGACCAATCGAATATTATACAACAACTTGCATACTTTTCAAAATTTATAAATATTACCCACAACTATAACATTATATCAAATTCATTCCATAATATTCAAAAATATATTTTGAGAAATTTAAATCTTTATTCATAAAATTTGGGGTCTCACAGATTTGCTGCTGATTTGTATTGAATTATGTCACATGGCTGATCTTGGAGTAGTTCACCAACTACATTTAAGCTAGATTTACAAGTTATCACAAAATAATGCAATAAGGGCAAAATGGTCTTTTGTCTTGAAAATTTAATGGCATTTTGGTAATCTTGGCAAACCCTTAGGGTTTGGCCCTTAGGGTTTAAACCTAAGGTTTAGCATAATGAATTTGTAGGATTTCCAATTACGATTTGTAAAAATAAAATTTTAGTTTCAAAAATTATAAATTAGGGTTTTCTAAAATAGTTTAGGTTTTCTATTTACATAGACTTAAAAATTAGATTAAGAATTTACTAATTATAATTAAGCTTGCTAATTTAGCAATTATGGTTCCTATTTAGCAATTAGGTTTACTAATTCTAACAATTAGGGTTATAAATTTGTAATTAGGGTTTTCTAAGTAATAAATAGAATTGTCCCTAATTAACATTAATTTTAATAATTTATCGATTAAGGTTCTAGTTTAGTAATAAGGGTTTCTAATTACTAATTAGGGTTTCTATTTTTAGCACTTAGGGTTCTAAGTTAGTAATTAGGGTTTCTAATTACTAAATTAGGGTTTTTAATAATTAGGGTTTACCTAATTAGCATTATAATTCTAACACTTGTTAAACAATCACTTTAACACAATAACTTGCCAAATCTTACAGTCGTAATTGACTTCTATATTAGGTTTTATCATGATACACCATAATTAATCAAACATTATCTATATACACATACAAAGACATATTTATAAAGATCAAATATAATTAATATTATATTAATATTCTCTTTCCTTGATCAAAATCCAAAATAAGGGTTTGAATTTCATATCTCGATTTATTTTGCATAAATAGCATTATTAATTAAGTTAAAATAATTAACTTAATAATCGAACTAAAATTCATATAATAAAATAATTAATATAATAATTCTAATAATCATTCCATATATGATCAAATAATATATAAACATATTTTCATGGAAAATAAGTAATAAAAATATATTTATTACCGATTTAATTTATTATAAGATTATAATTTATAATGATCATTAATTCTAAAATAAAATCATTTGTAATTATTCATGTAATAAATATATTTTTATTTATCACATAAATACATATACTTTACCTTGCACTTATTCTCACCTTTAAAATAATAATAAAAAAATTTATACGTAAAATTCTTTATTTAATTATATAGAAAATATCGGGTTATTACACTAGGGCTGGTATAGAGAACCTAACGTGCGTACGGTTCAACGAGATTTTCTTCGAGAACTACTTTCCCACGAGTATGCAGGGGAGGATGGAAATGCGGTTTCTAGAATTGAAACAAGGGGAGATGACAGTTCCCCAATACGCTGCCAAGTTCAAAGAACTGGCAAGATTTGCTCCACACCAGATGGACACTGAAGTTAGAAAGGCTAGGAGGTTTGAGCAGGGCTTGAAACCCTGGCTCTATAACCGAATATCGGTATTTCAAAGTACTTTTGGGACCATACTAGAGAAGAGAATAATCACCAAAGGTGGGAATGAGGCTTTACGTAAGTACCACAAGGATAAGAAGAATAAGAATAAGGTCGATGGGGGAGTGAAGATCGAGGGAGCCAGCGGGAGTGGCAAAGGTCAAAAGAGGAAGGGGTTTAACTCTGGGAATACTGGAGTGAAGCAAGGGGATCTGAAGAGGAGGATGGAGGCATGCAAGACCTGTGGGAAGACTCATTTAGGAATCTATCACAACAGGAAGGTTGTATGCTACAATTATGGACAGGAGGGGCACATTTTGACTAACTGTCCAAGTCCAAAGAAGAATCACGGATGCTTTATATGTGGGTCAACTGACCACATAGCAAAGAACTACCCGAAGAAGGGGACGGACGGGAATAAGGGCGCTAATAGCAGTAAGTTAGCTATTGGTGGTCCAACGCAGCCGGGTAGGCCGATGGCTTGCACCTTTAATATGACGGTGCAAGATGCAGTTGCATCCAGAGATGTAGTTGCAGATATTACCCCAATCAACGATATAAATGCTTACGTGATATTTGATTCGGGTGCTACTTGTTCATAGCTTGTGATTTTGCTAGATGGTTAGGATTACTTCCCGAAAAGATTCTTGTACCTTTGAATATTAAGGTAGCAAACGAAGAGATAATTCCTGTTGAAGATATTCATAGGAGTTGTTGCGTAGATATACGAGGTTGTAAATTATCGGTAGATTTAATACCGACAAAGTTGGGAGAATTCGATGTAATTCTCGGAATGGATTGGTTGTTTAACCATGGGGCAATTATAGATTGTCAGAAGAAATATGTAAATCTTAGAACGTTGAGACAACCTTAGGTAGTATTTTACGATAATAGATCGTCGGGGCGTTTGTGTTGTCTTACTATGACACGAACTAGGAAATTATTGAAGAAGGGATGTGTAGGTTATTTGTGCCATGTTGTTGATACCTAGAGAGTGGGAGCGACCACGGAACAAATACCTATAGTTAAAGAATTCACGGATGTATTTCCAAGTGAATTATCGGGACTTCCACCAGATAGGGAAACCGAGTTCATAATAGACATTATGCCAGGAGTGGCACCAGTTTCCAGGGTACCGTATCGTATGGCGCCAGTGGAGATGAAGGAATTAATGGTTCAGTTATAAGAACTGTTGGATAAAAAGTACATTCAATCGAGTGTTTCACCATGGGGAGCACCGATATTGTTTGTGAAAAAGAAGAACGGATCATTAAGACTTTGTATCGACTACTGAGAGTTGAACAAGTTAACGATAAAGAATAAATACCCATTGCCCAGGATCGATGATCTATTTGATCAATTGAAGGGGGCAAAGTATTTTTCTAAAATAGATTTGTGGATGGGGTATCATCAATTGAAGGTTAGGAAGGAGGATGTACCAAAGACGGCATTCAAGACTCGTTATGGTCATTACGAGTTTCTGGTGATGTCATTTGGATTGACTAATGCACCTGCTGTATTTATGGATATGATGAACAGAGTGTTCAAATAATATTTGTACAAGTTCTTCGTGGTGTTTATCGATGATATTCTAGTCTATTCTAAGACGCCAGAAGATCATGCTGAACACTTAAGAATAGTGTTGGAGACACTAAGAAAGGAGAAGTTATATGCGAAGTTCACTAAGTGTGAATTTTGGCTAGAAAAGGTATAGTTTTTAGGTCATGTTATTGACCATGAGGGGATTTCAGTAGATCCAGCGAAGGTGGAAGCCGTGATGAATTGGGAATAATCGAAAACGCCGACTGAGGTGCGGAGTTTCCTAGGGTTAGCGGGATACTATTGAAGATTCATCAGATTTTTCGAAGATAGCTACTCCATTGACTAATTTGACAAGGAAGACAGTGAAATACGTGTGGACTGAGAAATGCGAAGATAGTTTTCAAGAACTGAAGAAAAGGTTAAGTGCAGCACCTGTATTGTCATTACCTGATGATACAAGAAATTTTGTAGTTTATAGCGATGCTTCATAGAGAGAGGACTTTGTTGTGCTCATGCAAAGATGGAAAGGTCATTGCGTATGCATCACGGAAGTTAAAGGATTATGAAAAAGTTTACCCTACTCATGATCTGGAACTGGCCGCAGTAGTATTTGCCTTAAAGATATGGAGATATTATCTTTATGGAGAGAAATATGAGATATACACGGACCATAAGAGTCTAAAATATATTTTCATACAGAAGGAGTTGAATATGAGACAAAGGAGATGGTTGGAGTTGATAAAGGATTACGACTTTAAAATCCTGTATCACCCTATAAAAGCCAATGTAGTTGTCGATGCCTTAAGTAGGAAGGGTCGAGAGAAATTGTCTACGTTAATGGATCAAACTGAGTTAATAACAAAGATGGCTAGGATGGATATCGTGGTGAAGTTGCCGAGTGAATCGGGACAGAGACTATTTACGACAGAGATTCAATCTACTATTATAGAAAGAGTCAAGGAGGTACAACTCATAGATGATGAGTGTGATCAGATGAAGGAGCGGTTAACCAATGAATAAGATTTAAAGTATAGTCTTGATAATGAGGGGTTATTGAGATTTGAAGGAAGAATTCGAGTTCTGAATGAGACGGAATTAAAGGAGCAAGTGTTACAAGAAGCTCACAGTTCGAGGTACTCGATTCATCCTGGTAGTACTAAGATGTATCAAGACCTTCGACAGAGTTTTTGGTGGCTGAATAAGAAAAGAGAGATAGCCAAGTATGTGAGTAGATGCTTAACTTTTCAACAAGTTAAGGTCGAACATCAATGACCAAGTGGCTTATTACAGTTATTGGAGATTCCCGAGTGGAAGTGGGAGCATATCACGATGGATTTTGTGGTGGGACTTCCGATTACTCAGAAGGGGTATGACGCGATTTGGGTAATAGTGGACCGGTTGACAAAGTTGGCTCACTTTTTGCCAATAAGGGTTAAGTATAACTTAGACCAGTTAGCTAAGCTTTATGTTAAGGAATTTATTTCCAAACATGGAGTACCAATTTCAATTTTGTCAGATTGTGATCCACGATTCACATCAAACTTTTGGAGGAGTCTGCAAGAGCAGTTGGGGACGCAATTAAAGTTGAGTACCACTTATCATCCACAAACTGATGGCTAGAGCGAGAGAACAATTCAGACATTAGAAGATATGCTAAGATCTTGCGTCATGGATTTTAAGGGTAGTTGGGATGATCATCTACCATTAGTAGAGTTTGCGTATAACAATAGTTATCATGCAAGCATAGGTATGCCTCCTTACGAAGCCTTATATGGAAGGAAGTGCAGAACACCATTGTGTTGGGATGAAGTGGGAGAACGCCGAATGCTAGGGCCAGAATTGGTGCAGCAAACAGCGGATGTAATGAAGTTAATATGGATACGTCTTGTAGCAGCTCAAGACAGACAGAAGAAGTATGCAAACTCGTATCGAGTTAATAGGGAGTTTGAAGTAGGCTCGTATGTATTTCTAAAGGTATCTCCCTGGAAAGGAAAGATACGCTTTGGAAAGAAGGGAAAGTTAAGTCCAAGGTTTATAGGACCTTTTAAGGTATTAAAACGGGTAGGAGAGGTAGCTTACGTGGTAGCGTTACCTCCAGACCTAGAACGAATACATAACGTGTTTCCTGTATCTGTGTTACGTCCTTATAAGCCGGATTATAAGCACATAATAGAGTATGAGCTTATTCATATCGAGGACTTAACGTATGAAGAAATGTCGATTCAAATTATCGATAGAAAAGAACAAGTTCTGCGGAACAAAGTTATACCTTCAGTAAAGGTGTTATGGAAGAACCACGATGCTGAAGAACCAACGTGGGAATTAGAAGAAAAGATGAAAAAGGATTACCCTCAGTTATTTGTATAATGTAAGACGAGATTCTGGGGATAAAATCTTTATAAGGGGCAAAGAATGTAACGACCGAGAAATTGGGATTTATTGTAAAATAATTTTATTTAACTAAACAATGAATAAAATTATATTATTTGTTATTATTATGTGTTAGCAAGATGAATGTCGTTCTATAACCTAGGAATGTCGGAATGTCGTAGTAATTCGACTGCATGAAGGAATTAAAGTGTTTAAATTTCCAAGACGAAAATAAAAGATTTCCGAGAAATTTTCTAAAAAATACTATTCACTGATTTCTGCTTGGGAATTATTTTTTTGAACTTTCGAGAAATATGTAACGATAGAATATCAAGGGAAGATGGATTATGTAATAATAATTCATGTATGGCAAACGCAGTTTTTCGCCTGCGAACTTAATTCGAGAACGTTAGGGAAAGTAAAGCGTTAACTAGTTAAAGCAATGATCATATAATATGTAGGTATTACACGAGGTAATGAATACAATTATGATACGAAGTATTATACGAGTATGTATGAATGATGGTATGTCGTATATGTTGAATGAGTATACGAGTTAGAATATGAGATTAATACGTAGACAATACGTTCTAAGGCTTTAAGCCATATGTAATGGACCTGTAGGAAGTTGTAAAGTCCAAATGGTAATTATGCAAGCCCAATGGTAGGAATGGTTAAGTCCAATGTGAACTAATAAACAAACCAATGTTGGTTTAATGCAAGCCCAAAGTATAAGTTAAGCTAATTGAACTTAAAGCCCAAACTAAGAATCCAGTGGGTAAGGATGACCCATGGGGTAACCCATGTGGGCCCCATGGTCACATGGGTGATCTTGGTGGGCAAGCAAAGGATAAGAGTTGTGATAAGAAAGTAAACTTGATGGCTAAGTAATGAATAGTAAGGAGGTGGTTTAAGGAGGTAGATTAAGGAGGTGGGATTGGTTTATTGGCCATTATGCCCTCACCTTAGAAATCCTATAAATAGAGAACTAGATTATTCATTTGTTACTTGTTAACTTTCATCCAATAACTTATAATTTATTTGTTGGAGAGAAAAAGTAAGAAAAACTAGTCTTTCATAGTAGAAAAGAAGAAGAACAAAGCTTGATCTTCAAAAGTAATGATCTTAAACCATGACTCTTCCTCTCATCAATTGTTAGAGAAGTGAATAGTGGTAGAACTTGTATGCTAAGAAGAAGTAGGAATGGCTAATCAATGGACTTAAGCTTTAATAAGTCATGAATAAGCAAATTATACTTTTATAAGTTATAAACTTATAAAGAACATGTAAGAACTTATCATATGTTTACATAATGAAATATGTTGGTTAAGATGTTAGTATGATGGAATGAATTCATTTGAAACGATGAACAAATCTTAAGTAACGAAGTTATGGCAAAATTCACGAGTTTGGACGATAATCGTCGAAATCGTGAAATTCTAGAAATGGAAGTCGAATTTTGACATTGAGCTCAGAAACATTGTTTTTCGATGGGGATAAGTCTTATTTGGCATTATAGAGTTGCGGACTCGAAAATGAATGAATTTTGACTTAGAACAAAGAAACGAGCGTTGAACGTTTATGAACGTTTATCGTTTTTGTTAAAATGAACAAAAAGGTGAATTTGAGTTAACGAATTTGAAAATATAAAATTCTTGCGTGAACACGTAGAGTATGTGATTTATGAGTTAATAGCTTTTAAACGAGACAATTCGGACTTAAAATGATCAAATTTGGAGTCCGGGAAGTTCGCAATGTAGAAAAACTATCAAAAGTATCTGGTGCATAGAGTCGCACATGGCGCCAAACCTGAGGCAAATAGGTGGCACAACGGATAATGCCCATGCCAAGATTTCCTCTTGTAGTTTCGTGTTGCGGACGACGACCAACTCGAACTAGGACTTTCGCACTTGCAAATGTAGAGTCCTAACCACAACCATCTATGAGTGGCGTCAGTATTATGACTTAAAGCGGAGAAGTTAGCCATATTTCAGCCAAAGACTAGGCAACACACCTAGAAATGAAGGTTTTTGAATATGAAAGGAAAGAGATGTTTGATTAATGGAAATTTATATCCTTAATTAACTTAATTTAACATCATTTAGGATGATATAAACCTTAATTATTACATTAAAGGTTGAAGATAAGACAATTAAATGTGAACGTAAGAACGATGTAGAACATAACGGAACGCTGGAACCAATAATAACAAATCTAATAAATGATTAGATTAAGAAGAAAGGTAAGATACGTTAGGTACCATACATATTTGATTATGACCTAATGTGGTATGTTATGTGGTTATGTATTGTAGAGACTCTAAAGACTTAAAGGGAAAGTAATTATACTGTAGCAGACGCTAAAGGCAAGTGTTCTAACCCTTGTCTATGTTCAATCAGTACAAGCTTTGTGATTCATGTATTCTTACGCATGAATTGATGTATGATGGAGTCGAAGTCAATTCTTTCGGCTAGACTTAAGATGTTTCTTTGGATTTCTTATAATCTATTGAATTGTTGTCAATGTTTTGCCAAACTATGTTGGAATGGTTTTCAAATGAAGACTGAGTATGCTAAACAAATTTTTTGTCGTCAAACGACAGGCACGTGAGGTTGCCACAACTTAAACGTACATACGTTTAAAGAAAGTAGTGTTGTACAACATAGAGTACTATAGGCTGATCACCTTGACGTGCTCGTAAGTAATGCCAAACTTACGGACTTTGTATCGGGTTATCCTTTTCAAAGAAAGTATGAAATGCTCAAGGTCTTGGACCGGAATTGATGTTTTACTGAATATTGTTCATTGTAAAACATTTTAAAGAAAAGAGAAGTGCTATTTTGAATTATCGATAGTACTTCATAACTATTTTTTAGTTATTGAAGATATATGATTCGTATGATTCAATTATGTTGTTTAAATGGATTTATCATACTTGTTTAGCTAGTTATGCTCACTCTTGCTTGAACCATATGAATGCAGCTAAGACCGAACGGACCGAAGGATCTGGAAAAGATAAAGGAAAGGCTAAAGCGAACCTGTAGCTTGTTTTGTAATAGTATAGGTGAATGTTGATATTATGACAAGAACGAATTTAATGGTTATTCAAAACCTGGGGAAATGGTAATATTATTTGGAATATATGTACGACATATAAATTCTTTTGAGGCATTTCAATTGAATGTATGTGTGAATGGTAGTACCGTGTAGCACCATATGTCGGGTTGGAAGAAACCCAAATTTGGGGGTGTAACAAGTTAATTATAAACTCTTGTGAAGTCTATACCTTATTAGATACTAGTTCTACCCATTCTTTTATCTCTCCTGCTTGTGCTCAACGTTTGAACTTGACCCCTGAGAAATTAGACTTTGACTTATCTATTGAAACTCCGTTAGGAGAAACTTTCATTACATCCACTGTTTATAAATCTTGCTTGATTCAAGTTGGGACTATCGCATTACCTGTTGATCTCATCTCTTTAAAGATACTTGCAATTGATGTGATTTTAGGGATTGATTGGTTAACTTCTCATCATGCCAAAATTGATTGTTTTTGTAAGGTTGTTAGTTTTCATATTCCTAACCAACCTGTTATGTGAATTCAAGCAATCAAACCACTAAAGTTAATCATTATCATATCAAGCCATAAAGTCATTCATTTATTGAAAAATGGATGTCAAGCTTTCTTAGCCCATGTCATGGATTTAAAAAAATACGTTAAATTTGAATAATATTTCTGATGTTAGTGAATTTCCTGACGTATTTCCTAAAAAACTTCCTAGCCTACCCCCAGAGCGTGAAACCGAATTTTGTATTGACCTTGAACCAGGTACAAAACTCATTTCTAAAATCTCATATCGAATTGCTCCTATTGAACTTCAGGAGTTAAAAACCCAACTACAAGAGTTGGTACCCGAGCCTTTATCTAGTGACTTCCTTTGTGGAATGCACCGAAGCCAGACTCTCCGTAGGGGATGCTATATTTGTGTGGTGGTAAAACGATAGGTGCCATTGTGACGTGTTATCCAAGGTTGGGATATGAGTCACAATTGAGATCAACCTAAGCCAATAATCGAAATACGTAGCTTTCTAGGCTTAACTGGTTATTATTGGAGATTCGTGGAAGGATTTTTTTAAATTGCCACTCCATTAACTCAGCTGACTAGTAAAGATACAAAATTCTGATGGAGCGATGAATATGAGAAGAGTTTTCAAGAACTCAAGAGGAGACTCATTTTGGCACCTGTTCTGACAATACCATCAGGTTCGAAGGGATTTTTCATTTACAGTGACGCTTCAGGCAAAGATTTAGGATGTGTTCTCATGCAACATGCGAAAGTCATAGCCTATGCCTCAAGACAACTCAAAGAATATGAGAGGAATTATCCTACTCATGATCTAGAGTTGGCAGCAGTCATTTTCGCACTAAAGATCTAGAGGCACTACCTGTATGAGGAGAAAGTGGAGATCTATTTAGACCATAAAAGCCTCAAATATTTCTTCACCCAAAAGAAACTTAACATATGGCAACGACGTTGGCTCGAGCTGTTGAAGATTACGACCATACCATTCAATACCATCTTGGAAAAACAAACGTGGTACCTGACGTATTGAGTAGAAGATCGTACCAACTGTGACGCCCCCAAAATAAGTCCACATAACCCATTCTGAGTCGCCAAATACATGTAACAATCGAGAAATTTATAATTTAATTTAAATATTTATTGAATTAAATAAATATTTTAAATAATTTATTTATTGAGGAAATAAATAATTGATGAATTGTGGTGAATTAATTTAGTAACTAAATTAATTAATGTTAATTGAGTTGAATAATGATAATTTTATTTGAAGGATTTAATTTAAGAAAATAATTAAATTAAATCAATTGCTTAATATTTAAGAAGATAATTAAATTAAGTGAATTGTTTAGTATTAAATGAATAAATTAAATTAAGTGATGTTTCTAATTCATTAATTAAATTAGATATATAATTATTTATTAATTATAAGGTATAATGATAATAAGAATTTTATTATTATTATAACCTAAAACCAAAGTTATTTAATTAACTAAATTAATGGTGTGACATGAAAACTATATAATATAAATAATATAAAAATAATCTAGTTGGGGGAAATTCTGGTTAGCCAAACAAGGCCTTGTGGCCTTTGGCTTATTCAACTGACGCAAACTCTTTGTTTTGTTAACTGAAGTTACGTGGGTTAGCAGGAGGCCAATTATATTATGCGTATTATTTTCTAAGGCTTTCTAGATAGCAGAGAGAGAGCTTGGTGAGAATTGCAGAGTGATTGAAAGTAAGAAATTGAGATATTGTAGAGAAGAAAGAATCACAGTGGTCTTGAGAGAGAGTCATCATCTCTTGCTAGCATACAACTAGGGTTGAAGGTATGTTTTACTCCTAATGTTATGTTTTAAGTTTCCATGATCATTCTCTGTAAATTGCTAAATTATGTTGGATTGAAATATATGTGTATATATGGTGTTATAATCTGTTAATAATCATGTGTGAGTACTACTTGATGATCAAATTCGTGAGAATTGGTTAGTAGGAAGAAGTTAAAAATGAACGAGTAAGTTATGTTGGCTCGTAATGTGATTTCAGATTCGTTAAGTATGTTAACCTAAATGGTTAGGTGCTAGGTTAGGGTTATAACCTAAATGATGGTTTAATACCGATAGTGTTAACATTCATGCAACTAATTGTTGTTGCGATTGTAATGATGTGTGTAGGATAATTGGAGATTATTTTACACTTGTGTAGCTTACAAACAAGGCAAGTTCTCTAATCCTACTTTTATAAATGTGCAAGTTCCTAAAACTTAACTTTTTACATTTAGCAAGCTTTCTAATTTCATTCCTTTCATATTGAATGCATGTTCTCATTCCTAAATCGTTATTGTACAAGTTCCTAGAATTCTTGTAAAGTTGAGCAAGCCTAGTTTATCTTGAGTATGTTTATGAAAGCTCTTGTAACCTAATTCGTTATATCGAGCGAGCTTTACTTTCCTTAATATCATTCGAAGCATATATGGTTCTAATACATTGATTCATAGAAGATTGTTCTAATTCTTTTGAATATAACACTTTGTATGTATATCATGTTATTCAGTTATATATATTGTTAATATCCGATCTTCAACTTTAATAGCCTTGTTCAGTTATACATTCTCGTATTAAACCTTTATTAATGGAAGTTGAATAGTGTTCTAAAATTCTTGAGACACTGATAAGCTAGTTCCAAACTAAACTTTCTTTAGTGCAGAAATTCTAAATTCAAACTGAGACGAACAACCCTAACATTGGGGATTTTGTACGTGTAACGTTTAGATATTTGTGCACAATACATGGTACAAAGGGCTGATCTCCCTAAGTACGTTAAGAAGGGTCTATATAGTCTAAAAGACTATTAAGGTTGAGGTAATAATACCTAAATACCAGAGACATAGTTCGTGGTCTTAAGACCCTCAGACATTGATTTCGAAATTGTTTTCTATTCTTAATTCACAGAACAAGTTCATTATTGCTAGCATTCGTTGTTCACTCTCATGTTGTTATCATGACTACTTTCTATATCAATGAGCAATTGGTCACTCTTGCAATTAACACTGCAGCTAAGGTTGAAAGAGTTGATGAGCCATCTACCAGCAAAGGGAAGGGCAAGATGTCTAAGAGTTGAAGAATTAATGAAGTTAATTTAAATGTTTCTATGTTATAAGACTTGTTTAATATGTGATGTATTCTGCAAACTTATGTAATAATTTTAAGATTAGATTACCTGGGATTGTTTTGAGATGATGTAACCCTTTAATGGGAAAGATTATTGTTTAAGTTATTTAAATTATGTCTCTATCCTTTGATTATGGGTAGTTAGATGTAATAGTTTTTGATAAGTGAGCACCAAATCCTGTGGGAACGAAGTACCTGGATTTGGGGGTGTCACAGGTTGGTACAGAAAACAACTACAACTTCATTATTACAATTGTCGTGCAAAATACGACAACATATATGTTATGAGTTTTAATACAAATATTGTCTTCTAGACAATATCCAAAATCAAATAAAGTCCTCATTACAATTATCAATACACTATTTTACAAAATAGTGGGGACTACTAAAGCAACCATCTTGAACTATCACTCCACACACCAACTAGTTCCCGTTATATTCTCGCTTCCTAAGAAGAAAAATAAAAAAAAAAGGAAAAGGGTGAGCTCAACTAGCCCAGTAAAGAATATTATGACTAAGATAATGTAGAAAAAATTGTCCTTAGTTCTTAACAGGGAAAAATCTGATAAAATATAACAGACAACAAGTTTTAGATCAACAACTACAGGGAAAACAACAATCCATTAGAAGAGTCAAGTAGAACATGAAATCTACTATCTTCTATGATTTCAAAGTCCATCATCAATATTTTATCCCTATAGCATCATTCAATAAATATTTCAATTCAACGAATTATCCATGCACTACGGCCAAGGGTATTCATTAGTATCATCAGTGGTCATGTTCATCTCAACACCTGTCCATCTTTGCACTACGGGCCAAAGATATTCATCAGGTAATCATTCATCTTTGCACTAAAGGCCAAAGATATTCATTTATATCACCATTTAGGACTGAGAATGATGAAAATAGTTTAAAGAAAACGAATCTAGTGAGATAAAAGGACAAAGATTAGGGATTCGTACTTTAGTTTATCCAAGTTCAAAAATACTCCATAATAAACAATTGTAGAGCAAAATTCAAGAATGAAGATCAAAACATGGATATAATCAAAGATAGTAACAATAATAGACAATTGGAACAAAGAAAAGAAAAAAAAATGTGAATAATCCCGTATTTGTGAATAGTGTCCTATACGTGAATAGTAATCCTGACACAAAAAGGTAAAAATTTAACAATAAAATTCATATCAATATTTCGGTATAATGTTATTAAAAAAAATAATATCATTTATGAAAAAAATAACATCTCTTACCTCAAAAGAACAGTACTTCTAGCTGAAATATCGGATATAATGTTGAAAGAAACTTTTATTGAATAGTAACACTTAAGATATCTAAATACTCACAAAAATACACTCCATATTATAGAGAGAGAAAACTTCTTATTCTGGTGTGATTTTTAATTCAAACATAAGCACCCTATTTACAAGAAAATGCTTAGAACGCCGAAACAAAAAATTTAATAAAATATTATAATTTATAAAAAAAATCCCTACGCCCACTTTGAAATTAGATTTCATCATTTACAACATGCAAAAGGACAAGTGTGGGGTACACTGTAAAATCCCAAATTTTATGAATAAATATTTAATTTTCCCAAAATAATTTTTTGAATATTATGGTGTGGATTTGATATAATGTTATAGTTGTGGGTAGTATTTATAAATTTTGCAAAATATGCAAGTTGTTATATAATATTCGATTGGTCGGGAAATATTCGTTTTATCAGGGAATATTCGTACAACGGCACAATCATTGGTGGACCCCGCAACGGAATTATTGTCGTATTGAGAAAATGACAAAAGTATTTTATGAAAATAACGGTAGAAGTTTTACAGATTATCTTTGTTGAACTACTACTCGGTAGTAAAAGTACGATACGCATGGTTGCATTGCATTAGACACAAAGATTGATTATTGATGCTTACGTGATAAGTCACTTTCGCTTTTGTTTTATTAGTATTATTAATGTAATAAAACAAAAAGCTTTTTATATAAAACAGAATACTTTTATAAAGTTATTCGTTTTATTAGACTATAAATAGAATATATTATTTTCTATTATGCATAGTGTTTTGCATAGTAAATCTTTTTATATAAAACAGAATACTTTTATAAAGTTATTTGTTTTATTAGACAATAATTAGAATATATTATATTTTATTATACATAGTGTTGCATAGTGCTGCATAGTATTTTGTATAGTAAAATCTTTTTATATAAAAACAGAATACTTTTATAAAGTTATTCGTTTTATTAGATTATAAATAGAATATATTATATTTTATTTAAAAGATTTTGTTTTATTAGAATATTTTATTAAATCAATCCGGACCGTCCGTTTAAAAGTAAATCAATCTGGACCGTTCATGAATTAGTTACTATGCACTCCATTCTCCTATAAATAGAAGCTCATTCTTTCATTATTTCTTACGAATTCACTGAAACTTTAGAGAGCGAAACTATAGAGAGAGTTCTTCTTCTATAATCTTGAGCGTATTTCTTTAGAGTTTAAGAAAGCTTTGAGCATAGTGCAAGTTTTCTTCGAGTATATCCTCGCCCTACCAGTCGGAGTACTCTTCTTTCAAAGGTAAGGGATATTATTTGTTGTACCTGTAAGGGATATTATTCTTTCGTATTCATGAAGAGAATGATTTTCTTTCAATACTCGTTATTCTATTCCTTATTATTATGTTGGAATAACCTATTTTTGCGAAGTACCGCATACATGGTTAAATTCTTCTATTATTCCATTATTTATTATTCTGTTGGGAATAACCTGTCGGTACGATCTATCGCATGCATGGTGAATTCTTCTGTTACTCCATTCTTTATTATTCTGTTGGAATAACCTGTTTATGTGGATTACCACATGCATGGTGAATTCTTCTGTAATTCCAGTCTTTATTATTCTGTTGGAATATCATGTATACATGCGTTTTTACTTATGGGACCTTGTTCCGTCTTTATTATTACATTGGAATATCCATGCATGCGTTTTACGGACTTGGTTCTCGCTTTATTATTACTCGTTGGAATAACTTTTGCTGTCTGCGATCTATCGTAGGCTGGTGATTTCTTTTGTTATTCCATTCTTTATTATATTCAGTTGGTTAAAGTTTTGACTTCTATACTCCATGAAATTAGTGGAATATCCTTGATATTTGCGCTTCATCCAGTATCTTTTCATAGAAATATTCTTCTGAGCATTCTTGAATTTTACTCTATAAAGAAGTATCATGTTGACAATTTGGACGTTATTGGTTCCTAGATAAATTAATTCTTGAACTTGTTTTATTGAATTATTATGTCATTGTCATCATCTTCATGTTTATATTATGTTGAAAGTCATTTGTGGTCTGTAATGCATACATGAACTTGGTATGATTATGACCAGGGATTATTTGATATAATCATGACCGTAATGTTACAAATGATGTGAAAAAAGTCCTCATTGGCCCGTAATGCATTGATCGACAGTTTTTGGTATGATTTTGGCTATGGATTCTCTTCGGCCAAGGGTGCAAAGATGAATTATTTTATAGCATGATCAGGACCGTTGATGAAAACACGATTATCTTTGGTCCGTAGTGCATGGATAATTCGTGGTCGTGATACTAAAGAATATCATTGGCCTGTAGTGCAGGGATGATTTGATGATGTGGATCATCTATTGTTTGAGTCTCAATGAATAAAAGTGATGAAAACCTTTTAAATCATAGAAGATAGTATACTTTATTCTCTACTTGACTCTTCTAATGGATTACTTGTTCATTGCAGATTAAACTTGATGTTTGTTATATTGTA
This sequence comes from Panax ginseng, assembly GCA_020205605.1. Classification (NCBI taxonomy): domain Eukaryota; kingdom Viridiplantae; phylum Streptophyta; class Magnoliopsida; order Apiales; family Araliaceae; genus Panax; species Panax ginseng. The sequence continues at coordinate 49,507,745 of CM035134.1, forward strand.
TCAGTTTAACACTGTTGAAGGCTAACGATAATTTATTCTGCATTATCTTAGTCATAATATTTCTTACTGGGCTAGTTGAGCTCACCCTTTCTTTCATTGTTCTCTTCAGGAAATGAGAACGTAGCTGGGGCTAGTCGGGGAACAGAGTGATGGTCCTAGATGGTGAATTAGTAGTCCTCACTATTCTTTGAAATAGTGTAATAATAAATGTAATGAGGACTCCATTGAGTGTGGATATTGTCTAGATGACAATATTTGTAATAAAACTCACAGCATATGTTTTGTCGTATTTTACACGACTGTTGTATAATTAGTTTGTATTTATATTCTGTACCATGTATTTGGCAACTCAAGATGGGTGATATATACCTATTTTGGGGGCGTCACAGTTGGTATCAAAGCTTAGGGATATGATCCCTGGCTGAGATGTGAGACAAGAACTAGGAGGAGAGAGACGGGGAATTCCTTCGCTAGTATGACCTACCTAAGTTTATTTCGTATTTAATTGGTCGATCAGAGTATGGAGATAATATGTGATATGTTAATTAACCCTTGTTTTGTGGCAGTATTTGAAAATGGCATCTAAAAATGTTGAGATAAGCAATGATGCACATGAGACCGTTGAGTCACCAACGAACAATACCCATGGTAATGTGCAACAGGAAGACAATAATCCTCATGTAAACAATAACACCGATGAAATGGTGAACGTTGAGATGTTCATAGGCTTTATGCAATTCATACAATATCAGGTAAGAAAGACTTATGTTTAAAATGCAGGTGGAAACAATGGCAACCCACGGTCGGTCACCGCTAAGCAATTCTACGAGCTGGGACCACTGGAGTTTTTGAGAAAGCCAGAACCACTTAAGGCGAAGACGTGGTTAAAGCAGATCACTAAGATATTTGATGTCTTGGGATGCTCAGAGGAGCAAAAGGTTCCCTTTGCCACCTTTATGTTGCGTGAAGAGGCGATTCATCGGTGGGAATCAGAAAGCGATACCTAGATCGGCCGACTCAAGATGTCTTGGGAGAAGTTCCAAGAGCTGTTCAACGACAAGTACTTTCCAGAAAGTATTCGTCACATGAAGGAGGTGGAGTTCATCAAACTGGAGCAAAACAACATGACCGTGTCGCAGTAAGAAGCCAAGTTTGCCAAGTTGTCCTGATTTGCGTCTCATTTGGTTGATAATAAGGAGAGAATGACGCGAATATTTCTAAGAGGTTTGAAACCCGAGATACATCAATATCTTATCTCTCATACACTTTGTTTATATTCAGATGTTGTGAATAGGGCTCAGTTATTGGAGCGCGATAATGAGTCAGCACAACCAAAAGGTAACGAGCAACAACACGATAATAATAATGCAAAGGTGGCAACGGCCATCGAAACAATGATAACCATCATGGGGAAATTATCATGCCAAGAATGGTAACCACTTGCCGGTAATCATGGCCAAGATAATAGAAGTGGAAATTTCAAGAAGAAAGGTTCAATAATGATGGAAAGGCAATGACAGACAAAGACCCATTTCAAAGGAAGAAGAACGACCACCGGTCGTATATTTCAAATGCGGACAGGAGGGACACATCCGTCCAAACTGTACGCAGCAATCCAAAGCATGTTTTAATTACGGAAGAGAAGGTCACCTAGCTCAATTTTGTCGTATGGTGAAGTCAAGTCCAGCTGGGATAGTGATGCCAAAGGATGTCTCAGACAAGTTAAAGTCGATAGTTTAAGTGAGAGCATTTATTGAGGAACCCAAATGAGGTTATTACGGGTAAGTTAATCATAAACTTTTGTGAAGTCTATACCTTATTAGATACCGGTTTTACCCATTCTTTTATCTCTCTTGCTTGCGTTCAACGTTTAAATTTGACCCCAGAGAAGTTAGACTTTGACTTATTGGTTGAAACTTCGTTAGTAGAAACCTTCGTTACCTCCACAATTTATAAATCTTGTTCAAATCAACACTTTCACGTTACCTGTCGATCGTATGTCTTTGAAAATACTTGCCTTTGATGTGATTTTAGGAATCGATTGGTTAACTACTCATCATGCTTTTTGTAAGGTTGTTAGCTTTTATACTCTGTGAATCAATTCGTTCTACTTAATTCAAAGTAACCAAACCACTAAAGTCAATCATTGTCATATCAAGCCATAAGTAAAGAGCCCCGAGCCTTTCGCTGGTGACTTCCATGTGTGGAATGCACCGAAGCCAGACTTTCTGTAGGGGAAGCCGTGTATAACAATGGCAAGTTGATAGGTATCAATGTGACGTGTTATCTAAGTCTTGGATGAGAGTCACAATTTTGAATACTATTTCTATCGTTAATAAATTTCTTGACGTATTCTTGAAGACTTCTTAGCCTACCCCTAGAGCGTGAAATCGAATTTTGTATTGACCCCAGTACAAAACTCATTTCTAAAACCCTCAAGTATTTCTTCACCCAAAACAAACGTATAATGCACCAAAGATGTTGGCTCGAGCTGTTGAAGATTACGACTATACTATTCAATACCATCGTGAAAAAAGCGAACGTGGTAACTGACGCATTGAGTAGAAGATCGTATACGTTTACGAGTGCGATGTTGTTAACACAAAGACCCATTTTGTACGACTTACAAATGATAAAGATAGAGTTAAAGACTCTAGAAACCCACGTGAAGATAACGAATATACGATTAGAATAGACTTTAATCGATAAAGTTAAATCCGCTCAAGCTACACACCCGGAGCTGATGACTCAATAAGGTTCAAGAGGGCGTTATTCTTGAAGCAAGAATCAATGAAGAGAGAAAATCTCAACCCTCGATTTAATTGGCCCATTTGAAATCCTCGATCGAGTAGGAACTGTGGCTTATAGACTCGTTTTACCGCCAAGTATGTCACGTGTTCATAACATTTTTAACGTATCGATGTTACATAAATATGTGGACGACCCGAACCACATTATTAATTTAGAACAAGACGAGATAGTGGATAATTTAACGTATGAAGATGCACCGGTTAAAATCTTGAAATATAATTTACGCTCAAAGGTTATACCTCAAGAGTTAGGATCTGACGAAGTGTCCTTATTGTTCGGCATACCAGGTACGTACGTAAATTTCGAGGGCGAAATTTCATAAGGAGGGGAGATTGTAAAATCCCAAATTTTACGAATAAATATTTAATTTTCTCGAAATAATTTTTTGAATATTATGGTGTGGATTTGATATAATGTTATAGTTGTGGTTAGTATTTATAAATTTTGCAAATTATGCAAGTTGTTATATAATATTCGATTGGTGGGGAATATTCGTTTTATCGGGGAATATTAAATAACCAAGACAATCATTGGTGGATCCCATAGCGGAATTATTATTGCCGGATTAAGAAAACGACAAAAGTATTTTTATGAAAATAACGGTGAAAGTTTTACCGTTATCATCTTTGAACTACTTTCAGTAGTAAAAGAAATACAATGTCTGGCGTGGTTGCATAGTAGCATACGGTATTGATTATTGATGCTTACGTGATAAGTCACTCGGTTTTGTTTTATTAGTATTATTAATGTAATAAAAAAGCGGAAAAGCTTTTATATAAAAATGAATACTTTTATAAAGTTATTCGTTTTATTAGACTATAAATAGAATATATTATATTCTATTATGCATAGTGTTTTGTATAGTAAAATCTTTTTTATATAAAAATGAATACTTTTATAAAGTTATTTGTTTTATTAGACAATAATTAGAATATATTAAATTTTATTATGCATACACTTCAGCATAGTATTTTTTGTATAGTAAAATCTTTTTATATAAAACAGAATACTTTTATAAAGTTATTCGTTTTATTAAATTATAAATAGAATATATTATATTTTATTTAAAAGATTTTGTTTTATTAGAATATTTTATTAGATCAATCTGGACCGTCCGTTTAAAAGTAAATCAATCTGGACCGTTCATGAATTAGTTTAAGAAAGCTTTGAGCATAGTGAAAGTTTTCTTCGAGTATATCCTCACCCTACCAGTCGGAGTACTCTTCTTTCAAAGGTAAGGGATATTATTTGTTGTGCCCATAAGGGGTATTATTCTTTTGTATTCATGAAGAGAATGATTTTCTTTCAATACAAATTATTCCATTCCTTATTATTATGTTGGAATAACTCGCTTTTGTCTGAAGTACCACATACATGGTGAAATTCTTCTATTATTTCATTATTTATTATTACATTGGGAATAACATGTCAAGCGATCTATCGCATGCATATGGTGAATTCTTCTTCATTATTCCATTCTTTATTATTCATTGGAATAACTTTGTTTATGTGGATTACCACATGCATGGTGAATTCTTACATTATTCCAGGTCTTTATTATTCTATTGGAATATCACATGCAAATGCGTTTCTTTTACGGACTGGTTCGAATATCTTGTTCATGCGTTTTACGTGGGACTGGTTAAAATCTTTATTATTACTCGTTGGAATAACTCGCTTTGCAAGGGCTCTATCGCAGCTCCTAGTGATTCTTTTGTTATTCCATTCTTTATTATATTCAGATGGTTAAAGTTTTGACTTCTATACTCCATAAAATTAGTGGAATATCCTTGATATTTGTGCTTCATCCAGTATCTTTTCATAGAAATATTCTTCTGAGAATTCTTGAATTTTACTCTACAAAGAAGTATAATGTTGACAATTTGGACGTTATTGGTTCCTGGATAAATTAATTCTTGAACTTGTTTTATTGAATTATTATGTTATTGTCATCATCCTCATGTTTATATTATGTTGAAAGTCATCTGTGGCCTGTAGTGCATAGATGGACTTGGTATGATTATGACCAGGGATTATTCGATATAATCATGACCGTAATGTTACAAATGATGTGAAAAAAGTCCTCATTGGCCCGTAATGCATTGATGGATAGTTTTTGGTATGATTATGGCTATCGATTCTCTTCGGCCAAGGGTGCAAAGATGAATTGTTTTATGGCATGATCAGGATCGTTGATGAAAACATGATTATCTTTGGTCCGTAGTGCATGGATAATTCGTAGTCGTGATACTAAAGAATATCCTTGGCCTGTAGTGCAGGGATGATTTGATGATATGGATTATTTATTAAAATTTGAGTCTCAAATAAAAGTGATGAAAAACCTTTTAAATCATAGAAGATAGTATACTTTATTCTCTACTTGACTCTTCTAATGGATTGCTTGTTCCGCTGCAGTTAAACTTGATGTTTGTTATATTGTATTAGTTTAACATTGTTGAAGGCTAACAATAATTTATTCTGCATTATCTTAGTCATAATATTTCTTACTGGTTAGTTGAGTTCACCCTTTCTTTCATTGTTCTCTTCAAAAAATGAGAACGTAGCTGGGGCTAGTCGGGGAACAGAGTGATGGTCCTAGATGGTGCATTAGTAGTCCTCACTATTCTGTGAAATAGTGTAATAATAAATGAATGAGGACTCCGTTGAGTGTGGATATTGTCTAGATGATAATATTTGTATTAAAACTCACAGCATATATTTTGTCGTATTTTACACGACTGTTGTATAATTAGTTTGTATTTGTATTCTGTACCATGTATTTGGCGACTCAAGATGGGTGATGTATACCTATTTTGGGGGCGTCACACACACCTTCTAGAAATCTCCACCAAAATCATTTATAAATTCAGAAACTTTAATAATTCATAATAAATAGCCATTTTATCAAGAAAAATATGAACCTTATGTCCATTCCATATAAAATTTAATTCTCTATAACTTTGTAGAAGAGAGTTTTTCCAAATTCAGAATGAAAAATAACCCAAGTTTACATGCAGACGATTTTTCCAAACCCCCACACTGACAAAAAATATACTGGTAAAGACCTCCGTATACCAACTTTGAAAAATCAACAATCAGCATTTTACAACAACAAGTGGGGCCCATCAACTCACAAAACATGTTTTTAGTATTTCTTGTAACAAAATAATTTCGGACCCAATTTGCTCTCTTTCTTCTCATTTTATTCATATTCCATGAATTTAGTGTAAAAATATCACCATTATTATATTATTTTATTATCACATTATACATTTATAATGTAATATAATAATATAGATAAAATATCAATTTTCAACAATTGTCACTTTTCTAAAAATTCCATCATTCCGACAAAATATTGATAAAACACCTCAGCATTAATTCCTTCATTTATATCCACATAAAATAAATATTTTCTTATCAGTTTTTATCAATAATTAATTATTCACAAATAATATTACAGAACCACAATACTGACAACCAGGTCGTTCCCAGAAATGAGGGGGCTTTCCAATAAGGATTTCTCCTTACTAACGCGCAATTAGGTGACCAAACCCCTTTCCTAGACAGAACTTCCTTAGACATTGCTAATAATGCTATCTAATAATATTATTCAAATAATATGAATTATTAATCTGATAATGGAAAATACTGTGCAGTGACAATTATTGAATCAATAATATAAAATATCAACGTAACAATTATTGAATCAGTAAAATAAAATATTGAACAGTAATTACTGTAACAATTATTGATTAGTGACTTCTTACATAAGAATCAATAATTAGAATTATTGTGCAATACCGTGTGCTACTGTGCAACACCGCGTATTACTGTATTTTAACAACCGGGTATTCCAATAGTTTTAACGGTAATAACTATGCTGTTATTTATAAAAAAAAACTCGTACTTGTCATTTTTTCATCCGACATTTTTCCATTATGGGGCCCACAAATGATTGTGCCGTCGTACGAATATTCCCCAACAGCAAGAATATTCCACGACTAAACGAATATTCCCCAAAAATAATGAGTATTTTATAACCACTTGTTTATTTAAAATATTTACGTATTTTACCCATAACTAACCACAACTGTCGGATGAAGAAAACGACAAGTATGAGTTTTTTATAAATGACGGCATAGTTGTTACCGTAAAAACGTTTGGAATACCTGGTGGTTAAAATATAGTAATACGCGGTGTTGCATAATAGCACACGGTATTGTATAAATTATTGATTCTTACATAAGAAGTCACAACTCAATAATTATTACAGTAATTACTGTTCAATATTTTATTTTATTAATTCAATAATTGCTACGTTCATATTTTATATTATTGATTCAATAACTGTCATTGCATAGTATTTCAAATTATCAGATCAATAATTCATATTATTTGAATAATATTATTAGATAACATTATTGGCAATGTCTAAGGAAGTTCTATTTAGGAAAGGGGTTTGGTCACCTAATTGCGCGCCAATAAAGAGAAATCCTTATCGAAAAGACCCCTCTTTCCAGGGAACGACATGGTTGTCAATATTATGGTTCAGTAATATTATTTGAGAATAATTAATTATTGATAAAAAATGATAAGAAAATATTTATTTTATGTAGATATAAATGAAGGAATTAATGCTGAGGTATTTTATCAGTATTTTGTCGAAATGGAGGAATTTTTAAAAAAAGTGACAATTGTTGAAAATTGATATTTTATCTATATTATTATATTACATTATAAATGTATAATATGATAATATAATAATATAATAATGGTGATATTTTTACACTAAATTCACAGTATATAAATAAAATGAGAAGAAAGAGAGCAAATTGGGTCTGAATTGATTTTGTTACAATAAATGCTAAAAACATGTTTTGTGAGTTGGTGGGCCTCACTTGTTGTTGTAAAATGCTGATTATTGATGTTTCAAAGTTGGTATACGGAGGTCTTTATCAGTATATTTTTTGTCAGTGTGGGGGTTTGGAAAAATCGTCTGCATATAAACTTGGGTCATTTTTCGTTTGGAATTTGGAAAAACTTTCTTCTACAAAGTTATAGAGGATTAAATTTTATATAGAATGGACATAAGGTTCATATTTTTCTGATAAAATGGCTATTTATTATGAATTATTGAAGTTTCTGAATTTATAAATGATTTTGGTTGAGATTTCTAGGTGTGCCCCACACTTGTCCTTTTGCATGTTGTAAATGCTGAAATCTGATTTCAAAGTGGGCATAGGAAATTTTTTTATAAATAATAATATTTTATTAAATTTTCTGCTTTGGTCTTCTAAGTATTTTCCTATAAATAGGGTGCTTAGGTTATAATTGAAAATTACACCAGAATCAGAAGTTCTCTCTCTATAATATCGAGCGTATTTTTATGAGTATTTAAATACTTTGAGTGTTACTAGTCAGTGCAAGTTTCCTTCAGCATTATATCCGATATTTCAGCAAGAAGTACTATTCTTTTGAGGTAAGGGATGTTATTTTTTTTCGTAAATGATATTATTTCTTTTAATATTATTATAACGAAATATTGGTATGAATTTTACTATGAAATTTTTACCTTTTCATGTCGAGGTTACTATTCACGTATACGAAACTATTCTTGTATACGGCAGTATTCATGAATATGGTACTATTCATGAGTACTATTCATAAAGTATGATTTTTCTTATGAAATTTTTACTTTTTCATGTTGGGGTTACTATTCACGTATACGACTATATACGGTACTATTCACGAATGCAGCACTATTCATAGAAAAATTAAATTGTCTTTTCTTTGTCCAAGTTGTCTATTATGGTTATTATCTTTGATTGTATCCATGTTTTGATCTTCATTCTTGAATTTTGCTCCACAATTATTTTTTATGGAGTATTTTTTTAACTTGGATAAACTAAAGTACGAATTCCTAATCTTTGTCCTTTTATCCCACTGGATTCGTTTTCTTTAAACTATTTTCATCATTCTCATTCCTAAATGGTGATATAACTGAATATCTTTGACCTGTAGTGCAAAGATGAATGATTACCTGATGAATATCTTTGGCCCGTAGTGCAAAGATGGACAGGTGTTGAGATGATCATGACCACTGGTGATACTAACGAATACCCTTGGCCGTAGTGCATGGATAATTCGTTGAATTGAAATATTTATTGAATGATGCTACAGGGATAAAATATTTATGATGGACTTTTAAATCATAGAAGATAGTACATTTCATGTTCTACTTGACTATTCTAATGGATTGATGTTTCCACTACAGTTGTTAATCTAAAACTTGTTTTCTATTATATTCTATCAGATTTTTCCCTGTTGAGGACTAATGATAATTTGTTCTATATTATCTTAGTCATAATATTCTTTACTGGGCTAGTTGAGCTCACCCTTTTCCTTTTTGTTCCATTTTTCTTCTCACGAGGCGAGAATATAGCGGGAACTAGTCGGGGTGTGGAGTGATGGTTCAAGACAGTTGTTTTAGCAGTCCTCACTATTTTGTAAAATAGTGTATCAATAATTGTAATGAGGATATTATTTGAGTTTGGATATTGTCTAGAAGATATATTTGTATTAAAACTCACAGCATATGTGTTGTCGTATTTTGCACGACAATTATAATAATGAAGTTGTAGTTGTTTTCTGCACCATGTATTTGGTGACTCGAAATGTGTTGTGTGGACCTATTTTGGGGGCGTCATAGTTGCTCTAAAATTCTCAATAAAATTATTTCCATACTATTTTAGGGGAAACCTCAACAGCTATAGACCATCGTTTTATTCCCCCTGTTACCCTTGTTCGGCCCAGCTACACTCTTATTACCTAAAAGGATTTGTGAAGTAAAAGGGTGAGCACAAATAGCTCAGTAAAGAATATTATGACTAAGATAATATAGAACAAATTATCCTTAGTCCTCAACAAGGAAAAATCTGATAGAATATAATAGACAACAAGTTTTAGATCAACAACTACAGCGGAAAAGTAATCTATTAGAAGAGTCAAGTAGAACATGAAGTCTACTATCTTCTATGATTTAAAAGTTCATCATCAATATTTTATCCCTATAACATCATTCAATAAATGTAATGCCCCAAAATCCGGTCTATCTTCATACCCGGATTCCGTACGTCACAGTCCCACTTCTTTCCAAACATACATCATTATATACTAAAATATAACAACATACATTCTCAATTCCCAGGTTCTAAAACCTTATAACCTCTTTCATTACAAATAATGAAAATTACATTGTTCTTTTCATCTTACAAGAGTGACTTTTATCCGTCACCAAGGATACATGCAGTTTATTAAACTAGTCTATAGTTCAATTTCATCTTTCTACATTACAGGTCTTCACTTGATCTTCACACTCATTCATCTAATGAATGAGACTTCTTTTGGACATCGATCAGCTTGATCTTTACGAGATCCTTAGGTTCTTCTACTCGTACGCTGAAAATGTTTTTCATTTAAAGCATGTGTGAGCATTCAATTGCCTAGCAAGTCATAACAGTTGAACAAATAACTTTACGAATTCAACATTCCTTTATAACTTCAATAACCGAACAAAGGTTATGAAGCAGCTTGAATAATAGGAATAATCTCGATTCCTATCATTTTTAAACATTATTCACATTCACTTTGAAACACTTTCATACTTCTACCTTTTTCATACTCATCTTGTTTGGCTAGAATCATTAGCACAGACTTAACAATAATGGATCATGTATGAACAGAACATTCTCTTATTAAACAGTTCAATCACAGTACAGTTCATCTCATAGAAACACCGAAGTGTTCACATTGTGGCACTAGGCCTCATATGTTCTACCACCTTGTACAAATATCACACATTTGCACATAGACAGAACTTCTCAAGTTTAACATCTGAGAAGTTTTAGAAACTAGCATTCATTTAGAATATAAATGAAGTTAGGAAACTTGCCTTTCGCACAGCTAGAGCTTACGCTGAACTGCTCATTCCAATTCCTATGTAGCAAATAAGGAAAATAAAACATACACCAATTAGTCATGTATATTTGACTTATGCATTGGTTTACTTAACTTTACTTCTTAGGGTTCACGTTCTTACAACCTAAGTTTACGCAACAACTTTCTTTACCGTTCTACGGTTTCATGACATACGAAGATGTCTTACTTATACGTTCATCATCTTTGATGATTTGCATTCTTATCTTCTTCTTATAACTTCTCTAGGACTCAGCACACGTCGCTTCTCTGCTAGTATTCCATATGTTACTCTGAGTGGTTTCCCACAAAAAACCAACAAATAAGTTTACGTCTCGTCTACACTGTCATCACAGTTAGTTAGATCGGTTGCCAGTTTCGTATATACCTTCGCTCTCTAAAGGAATTGTTTAGCACAGCTCCCATATGTTAAACATCAAAGGTTACGATTGTACCACAACCTAACTTATCTTAACTTATCTGAACTATTAAACTATAATGTTCGTTAAGTGATAAGTAGGTTTTATACCTACTTATCCGATATCTATTACTTGAATTAGTTGCTTAAACCTATGTTTTGTAGTTATTTTGCATGTATTGTGTGTTCATTTCATACATTTTATGTTATTTTGTAGGCTATGACACGATATTGGCATGAAGATCCAACGAAACTAATTCGGACATCTTTTGGACTAGAATACGCAAGCAAATGCAAGAAGGGAAGATTACAGGGCTTTTAACACCAAATTGGATGCATGTTATTAGCTTGGAACTTGAATTTTATTGTAGATACACTTCTTAGCTTTCCGGAACATCTTGAATCATCCCAATCAGAGCTCAGATGCCAGAGTTATGGCTTTTTTATAAACAAAGATCAAAACTAAGAGTTGTCATGCTTGCCATTTACATATCATCTACTTCAAGCCAAATTTCGACCTTTATCCGGCCGGAATCTGTCAATTCCAAAAGAATAAAAGTTTTAGATCTCATTGATATCTTCGATTTGATAGGTGACGGGCCTCGTAACTCCTAGCGGATCAAAAGTTATGTCTGTTTTACCAAAGGACATCGTAGTAGAAAACAAAGCAGCGCGGGGTGCGCCATAAATGAACTACGAGCGGCGTGGGGCACGCTGGGCCATCAGTTTCTCTGCTACAGTATCGCGGGGCGCGCCCAAAATGGCCTAGGAATGGCGTGGGGCACACCGGTCGGCGGGGGGATAGTTAAATTGGGTGTTATGTTGTCCAGTTTGAGCTAGAATAGGATTCTTAGTTGCCTAACTTGCTAGGGTGTCCATTAGAACTATAAATACTTAATTTTAACTTAGATTGGGAGGCTAGTTTTGGAGGATTCCATTAGATTAGATTAGATTAGATTAGATTAGATTAGATTAGATTAGGAGCAAAACCCTAGTTCTTATGAGATGGGGAGATTGAAGCAACTTGGACACCATTGAAGATCAAGAGCAGGAGCTTGAGGAAGATGGAGATTTGCTGACAACAGATTTATTCTTTACTCTACTCTTAGTTTTGTCTTTCAATGTGTATTCAAGGGTGGATTCTTAGTTTTAATTCAATGAACTAATTCTTTGTTTGAGATTACAATGGATCTTATTGTTTAGTTTATTTTAATATGCTTCGCTATCAATTACTATGTTCTATTGTGAGGATTGTCTATTGTGGTTTGGACTTAATTGTTTAATTGATTGGCCATCAATTACCGTGATAATCTATATGAACTCGAGAGATGAAATTTAGATTTAGATATGATCATGATAGCATGTGTTTGTGATTTCTGCATAGATGGAATTCATGATTCGTGTTTAGGATAGAGATATGCCTTTACGCCATATGTATCTTATAGAGAACTTGTGCTTTAAATCCTTTTTAATTGTAATTCACATAGAGATATAGTGGATTAGTTAATTAGGGTGTCTTGCTTAATTCTATCATCTATGGATTTAAGTGAGTATGGGTATTATACATCGAGAGGTGGTTTTATCTGCTTTAGTGTTCTTGATTAACAATTTAGGATAGAAAATAGTTGATGAGAAGTGTGTTAACTTAAATGAAGCAATAAGTGAAGTTGTGATCTTAAATCTCCGGAATCTTAATTTAACTAGTGGAATTTAATAGTGATTTAATTATATAATTTGAAATTTATTCGTTTAAATAAGATTGAGTTGGTTACGGGTTAGTACTTGGTGATTTTTATTAAACAATTCCTCGTGGGAACGATACTCTACTTACACTTTATTACTTGTTGACCACGTATACTTGCGTGTCGTGCGTAATTAGATTTTACCCAACATTAAGTCAATTTCTTATTCCTTATGGCTTTCTAGCAACTAAATGTCATACCTCAGGATTCATTTTTTATCGTCCAAGTTATACAGTCTTTTGTATACTCAGAATGATCATTCAAGTTAATCATTAACTTATGTTATACGTACTTGTCTTTAATTCAGCTTCTTCACCATTCATGGTTTAATCATTTGTCTTCATTATCTTACGGTCAAACCATACACGGGGTGTAGGTTCTGCCGTTTAATATTTGTGTGCACCCAACCTTCACGTCGGTTAAAGTGTTTAACGCTTACATTTCATTCTAACATTCTCTATCCGAATCACGATCGGCTTCCATTAATCTTCTTACTATTTGCTACGGCATTCTTAATACCATTCGTTATTCTTCCTTAATGTCGAATACGGTTCGTTGTATGCTAAGATCGATCATTCAACGCAACTGTGTTGCGTTCACAGCGTCTATATGCTTTACGCGTATCTCTCATTACCACAACATAACATCGAAATGTTACTCATTAACCTCGTCACTCAACGTCTAAGGAATTACAATTATAGCAATCCCCCATGTTCGTTTATCGCGACTAGATTCCCGGATATTGGTTCTGTAACTCGCGTTTACATTCTTTGTCTTTCAATCTCGTTTAATCTTTTCTTTCAACCTTTACTAAGGGTTTAAATCAACTTTTTAAGTGTTACATTACGTGAACTACATGTTTATTATCATCCCTTACACTTCCCCGCAGTAATTGAGCAATAAAAAGCTCATTCGTGCCTTTTACCTGTATCTTAGCATTGCGGCGTGACTCCTCTCCTTCTCCTTCACGCCATGCAGCACCACTCGTGATAGCTAATGGCTCGGGTGCAGCGATGCGGTACCGCCTCCCAAAGGCTTGGTGGTACCAGTGACGCTAGGCTCAAAATCTCCAAAATTTTTCTAAGTCTGGAAATTGTTTAAGACGCTTACTTTAAAATCTCATATCTTCTTCATTATAGCTCGGAACGAGGTCATTTCAAAGCCATTCTCTTCCTTATCTTACGTACTTCAATCCCCCTCAGACAAAACTTCATTCTAAATCCGTTAACATGCCATTCGATTAGCTTAATCTTCACCCTTCGTTCATTTTATGTTTTTAACGTTCTTCGTTCGTTCGTCCGTAATTCGGTCATCCGAACTCAGAATTCGTTCGTTCTTGAGTCCATGACTCATGTTTTCTACATTCTCTTACATTCTTATGAAACCCTACATGTTCGGGTTCATTTACTAACTTTCTAATTCTCTTTTGTCTTTTACGAAAATTTTGTCATAACTTCGTTATAGCTCAGTTTTAATCCTTTCTTCATGAACGTTTCTACCATTCCTAACCAAGCAATAAGCTTCTAACTTAAATGCGATGGTACTTGTCCATCAAATACAATTATCCTACGATGGTTTTAAATGTGTCCATCAACAATGTTCTTCGCTTTCTCACTTTTAATCGATATTTTGATTACGATTTCACTTTTTCTTGGAATTTGATGTTATAGAACACCATTCATTACTTATTTCACCGAATTGTTCATATGATTTATTCGGATCGCTCTAATTCATTACGAATCGTACACTTCCTTAAGAAATTTCTTAACAAAAACTTCAAATTCTTATTTCTTCTTTTATCAATGATTTCAACCATATGAAATCATTCCTAACATCATTTACTTCTTATTCTCATTAAGCTATGTTTTAAACATAGAAAACTTAAAGAAAAAATATACGAGACAAGATTTTGGATTACCTTTCTCCTTTAATCTCCTTCCGTCGGACAAAGTTTGCTCACGAGCAAGATTTTGCTCGGAATCTAAATATTTTTGGATATTTCGTCTTTCCTTTACCGATTAACTTTAACATATTTTTCGGATCTCTGAAAAATTGAAAAACACTTTTCCACGTTAAGCGTTTTCCTTCACGTTTTTTCCTAACATAGTTAAATGAGTGAAAAGTACATAACATTACTTTTCATCGTTTTTATTTCGTCCGACTTTTGCACGTTTTTTGAGAAAAACTTTTATCTGCTTACTTAACTTTTCATGATATATTATCGTTAAATCTTTCGACGGAATGTCATTTCGACATACCGAACTCTCAGAAAGGCTTAAGTTATTCAAACCCTAACCCTTAGGGTTTCGTCGGGTGAATAGTGCCTATTTCATCTTTTTCCCCGAAAATATTTTGTTCACGAAAAAATATGCTATTGTGATTAGGTCTAGATTCATACATCATCTCTCGAATCCATACAAATCCACATAAAATTAGTGATCAATCAATTCATAAATTAAATACAAATCACAATAGATAAACTGAATTGATAGTTTATTCAACCCAAATAAAGGCATGAAAATTATCATTCAACACTAAAGATCCATTGCATGTAACTCCCTGAAATCCTGTCTATCTTCACACCCGGATTCCGTACATCATGATTACATCATTTATCCCAACATACATCATTATATATTTAAATAACAACATACATTATCAAATCCCAGTTTCTAATACCTTATAACCTTATTCATTACAAAATATGTTAATTATATTATTCTTTACATCTTACACGAGTGACTTTCATCCGCCACCAAGGATACATAACTGTTCATTAAACTAATCTATAGTTAAATTAAACTATTCTACATTACAAGTCTTCGCTTGATCTTCACGCTCATCCATATATTGAATGGCACTTCTACTGGATACCGATCAGCTTGATCTCTACGGGATCCTTAAGTTCTTCTACTCGTACGCTGAAAATGTTTTTCATTTAAAGAAAGTGTGAGCATTCAATTGCCCAGTAAGTCATAACAGTTGAACAAACAACTTCAAGAATTCAAACATTCCTTTAGAACTTCTATAACCGAACAAAAGTTATGAAGCAGCTTGAATAATAGGAATAATCTTGATTCCTATCATTTTAAAACATTATTCACTTTCACTTAGAAATACTTTCATTCTTCTACCTTTTTCATACACATTCTGTCTGGCTAGAATCATTATCACAGACTTAATAATAACGGATCATGTATAAACAGAGCATTCTCTTATTGAACAGTTCAATCACAGAACAGTTCATCTCATAGAAACACCGAAGTGTTCACATTGTGGCTCAAGGCCTCATACGTTCTACCACCTTGTACAAATATCGCACATTCGCACATAGATAGAACTTCTCAAGTTCAACATCTAAGAAGTTTAAGAAACTAGCATTCATTTAGAATATGAATGAAGTTAGGAGACTTACCTTACGCACAACTACAGCTTATGCTGAACTGCTCATTCCAATTCCTATATAGCACATAAGGAGAAAACATAAACACCAATTAGTCATATACTTGACTTACGCATTGGTTTACTTAACTTTACTTATTAGGGTTCGCGTTCTTGCAACCTAAGTTTACGCGACCAACTTTCATTACCGGTTTACAGCTTCATGACATATGAAGATGTATTACTTAAAACGTTCATCACCTTTGATGATTTACATTCTTATATTCTTCTTATAACTTCTCTAGGACTCAGCACACATCGCTTCTCTGCTAGTAGTCCATATGGTACTCTAAGTGGTTTCCCACAAACAACCAATAAATAAGTTCCTGTCTTATCTACATTGCCATCACAGTGAGTTAGATCAGTTGCCAGTTTCGTATATACCTTCGCTCTCTAAAGGAATTGTTTAGCCCAA
Organism: Panax ginseng; assembly: GCA_020205605.1. NCBI lineage: Eukaryota > Viridiplantae > Streptophyta > Magnoliopsida > Apiales > Araliaceae > Panax > Panax ginseng. The sequence continues at coordinate 49,524,549 of CM035134.1, forward strand.
CTCCCGTATGTCAACCATCAAAGGTTACGATTATACCACAACCTAACTTATCTTAACTTATCCAAACTATTAAACTATAACGTTCATTAAGTCAATTCCTTATTCCTTATGGCTTTCTGGAAACTAAATGCCATACCTCAGGATTCATTCTTTATCGTCTAAGTCATACAGTCTTTTGTATACTCAGAAAGATCGTTCAAGTTAATCATTAACTCAGCTTCTTTACGTTAAACGTCATTATTTTTAATTCAGTTCTTCACCGTTCATGATTTAATCATTGGTCTTCATTATCTTACGTACTTCAATACCCCTCGGACAGAACTTTATTCTGAATCCGTTAACGTGTCATTCGATTGGCTTGATCTTCATCCTTCGTTCATTTTTACGTTATTAACGTTCTTCATTCGTTCATCCGTAATTCGGTTATCCGAACTCGAAACTCATTTGTTCTTGAGTCCACGACTCACGTTTTCTACATTCTCTTACATTTTTATGAAACCCTACACGTTCGGGTTCATTTACTAACTTTCTAATTCTCGTTCGTCTTTTACGAAATTTTTGCCATAACTTCGTATAGCTCAGTTTTAATTCATTCTTCATGAACGTTTCTACCGTTCCTAACAGAGAAATAAGCATCTAAATTATACGCAATGATTTTAAACTTGTCCATTAATAACAATTACACTACGATGGTTTTAAATTTGTCCATCAACAACGTTCTTCGCGTTCTTCGTTCGTTCTTCATTTTTAATCGATATTTTGATTACGATTTCACTTTTTCTTAGAATTTGATGTTATAAAACACCATTCCTTACTTATTTCACCGAATCGTTCATATGATTTATTCGGATCGCTCTAATTCATTACGAATCATACACTTCCATAAGAAATTTTTAATAAAAACTTTAAATTCTTATTTCTTCTTTTATCAATGATTTCAACCATATGAAATCATTCCTAACATCATTTACTTCGTATTCTCATTAAGCTATGTTTTAAACATAGAAAACTTAAAGAAAAGTTATACGAGATAAGGTTTTGGATTTCCTTTCTACTTTAAATCTCTTTCCGTCGGACAAAATTTGCTCACGAGCAACCTTTCCTCCTCCTTTTCCTCTTCTTTCTCCCATCCGATCTCTCTCTCTCTCTCTCTCTCATGTTGTAGGATTTTCAAAATCCCATTCAAAAGAAATTAGCTTCCTATTTATAGATTTTCAAAGCTAGGGGCGTTTTGGTCATTTGGCCAAATTGCCTTACTATTCACACCTCTTTACTATTCCCACCTCCTTAATATTCACGTAGCTTCCCTTGGAAGTTTCGTGGTTTTGTCTTTCGGGTTTCTTTCGACAGTTTTAAAAACTGCGATTCTCAGAATCCAAATATTTTTGGATATTTCGTCTTTCCTTTACCGATTAACTTTTATGTATTCTTCGAAACTCCAAAAAACTGAAAAACACTTTTCGACATTAAGCGTTTTCCTTCACGTTTTCCCCTAATGTAGTTAAATGAATTATGAAAAGTACATACCAGTACTTTTCGTCATTTTTATTTTATTCGATTTCTGCACGTTTATTGAGAAAAAACTTTTATCGGCTTACTTAACTTTTCACGATATATTATCTTCAAATATTTCGACGAAATGTTATTTCGACATACCGAACTCTCTAAAAGGCTTAAGTTATTCAAACCCTAACCTTTAGGGTTTCGTCGGGTGAATAGTGCATATTTCGTCTTTTTCCCTGAAATTATTTTATTCCCAAAAAATTTTTATTTTCGTCTTGAAAATTCTTACTCGTTCAGTCTAGCTTGTAGCTAGAATCCTCCCGATTAATAATCATCCTAGGTTCTAGAACGATTAATAAACACATAGCACATAATATTATTAATAAAAATTCATTTTATTAATAACTAGTTCTTTAAATCTTAAATTCTGGACAATCCGATTTTTCAGGTTGTCACATTGAAAGCCTAAAAAACAATTTAGTTCATAATTAATGAATTAAAAAACTGAATAAAGAAAAGAAATCATCATCCCGATTACAAGACTGAAATTAAAAAAGAAGAATAGTAATACACCACTCTTCTTTTCCTTCAAGTTTGCATTTTTTGTGAAATCCTCTCTTCCTTTGTTCCTCCAAGATATCTTTCAATTATGGCTCTCCAAAGTGTGTTTTCTATTATTGGATGATAATTTCAGCACACTACTAATTGACATAAGTTAATTCACCCCCGCTAAACTAAATCCAATCCCAATCCATATGAAAGTCGTCATTTACAATCCAAATGGGAATTCTAATAAAAATTAAACTCCTATTTGTACCCAATAACTTTTTAAGAAAAGAATCCCAATTACTATGAAATAACTTCCTTGTCACACTCCTAACTTGACCATATTACATAAAGAAATCATAGCTCCCAACACAACTCAATTTCAAGCAGAATAAACCAGCTCAACATCTGTCCCGTCCGATCGGCGCGCCCTTCACCGGGTCCTTTGTTAATGAAGCGCAAATGCCATGTCGTGATGAGGTTCTTTCCATGCAAGGCGCCACACTGCCTTTTTATGTAATCACAAATACTTCTCCTGGTGATGCAGAGTGTCCAATATCTCTAATTTCTTCACATTTTAACTCTTAACCATCATCACCCTATTCTCCTGAACACATAACAAAAATCCATCTAAAGCAACATGAAAAATCTCAAAAACTAACAATATATCAAGCTAAATAAGGTTAAATCATAGGTTAAAAACCTACTCATCAGAACACGAAGAACACGAAGATCGTTGTTGATGGACAAACTTAAAATCATCATAGTTAGAACTTGTTGTTGATGGAAAAGTTTAAAACCATTGCGTATAAATAGATGCTTATTGCTTGATAAGGAATGTTAGAAACGTTCATGAAGAACGGATTGAACTTAGCTATAACGAAGTTAAGGCAAAAATTTTGTAAAAGACAAACGAAAAGTAGAAAGTATGTAAATGAACCAGAATGTGTAGGGTTTCATAAAAATATAAGAAAACATAGAAAATGTGAGTCGTGGACTCAAGAATGAACGAGTTTTGAGTTCGGATAACCGAATTACGGACGAACGAACGAAAAATGTTAATAACTTAAAATGAACGAGTGATGAAATTTAAGCCAATCGAATGGCATATTAACATATTTAGAATGAATTTCTATCCAAGGAAAGTTAAAGTACGTAAGATAAGTAAGAAAATGGCGTTGGAACAACCTCGTTCTGAGTTATAACGAAGAAGTTATGAGATTTCAAAGTAGGCGTCTCAAACATGGTCAAGACTTAGAAAAAAAATTTGAGTTTTAGAATCAGCCATGGCTTGCGCTTATAACAAGTCGTGACATGCGGCTGACGGCTGAGCACTCGACCATCGCTAATATCTTGTTGCATGCCACAATAATAAAGGGAACCGTAGCAGCACTTACAGATATAGGGAAAAACCCAGAGAAGAGCTTTTAACTGCTCAACTCCTGGGAAAGTGTAAGGAAAGATAATGAATATATAGTTCACATAATGTAACACTTAATCATATGATTTAAACCTTTATTAAAGGTTTAACAGAATGATTAAACAGGATTAAAAGACAAAGAATGTAAATGCAACGTAGTTGTGATAAACGATCGATCTTAGCATACAACAAACTATATGGCTTCATCATTAAGAAAGGGTGATAAACGTGAGGTTCATGTAATGGATAATGAATGAAAGCGATTCAAACCTTGGGTAAAGGTTGAATGGGAGTTTAAGAGTCGAGCAACGTGAATGCAGAATAAGTAAACGATCCTTGTGAATCGTATTCGCGTCGGGCGAACGTTCTAAGTATACATTGGTTGTATGACTTAGACGTTGATGTTGGTAGTAAGATATGAATTATTAAGAAAGCCGTAACGAACGGTAATAAGTGTAATGAAAGTCCGAATGTGAGTCGGATAGAAAATGTTAGAATGAAATATAAGCGTTAAACACTTTAGCTGATATGGGGGTTGGGTGTACGCAAATATTAAATGGGCAGAACCTACACCCCGTGTATGGTTTGACCTTAAAGTAATGAAGACTAATGATTAAACCTGTGAACAGTGAAGAAACTGAATTAATAATATATAACGTTAAGAAGCTGAGTTAATAGTTATAAATTTGATGACGTTCCTAGTCGAATGCACCGGACGTTATAAGATAAGAATAAGGTAATATAAAATACTTAACACTATGAATGCAAAGTATTAACATTGAACGATCGCTCTTAACATACCAAAGACAGTATGACTTAGACGATAAAGAATAAATCCTGAGGTATGACATTTAGTTGCCAGGAAGCCATAAGGAATGGAAAATCAACTTAACGAACATTATAGTTTTAATGGTTCGGGTAAGTTAATTTAAGTTTAGGTTGTGGTAAAATTATAATCTTTAATGGTTGACATATGGGAGTTGGGCTAAACAATTCCTTCAGAGAGCGGAGGTATATACGAAACTAGCAACCGATCTAACTCGCTGTGAAAGACAGTGTAAATGAGACGGTAAACTAGTTTGTTGGTTGTTTGTGGGAAACCACTCAGAGTACCATATGGGCTACTAGTAGAGATTCAATGTGTACTAAGTCCTAGAAAAGTTATAAAAAGAAGATAAAAATGTAAATCATCAAAGATGATGATCGTATGAGTAAGACACCTCCGTATGTCATAACGCCGTAAAACGGTAAAGAAGAACGGTTACGTGAACTTAGATTGCAAGAACGCGAACCCTAAGAAGTAAAGTTAAGTTTAAACCAATGCATAAGTTAAATATACATGACTAATTGGTGTATGTGTTATTCCTTATGTGATATATAGGGATTGCGATGAGCAGTTTGGCCTAAACTATAAGCTATAGTTGTGTGTAAGGCAAGTTTCCTAACTTCATTCATATTCTAAATGAATGCTAGTTTCTTAAACTTCTCAAATATTGAACATGAGAAGTTTTATCTATGTGCGAATATGTGATATTTGTACAAAGTGGTAGAATGTATGAGGCCTTATGCCACAATTTTAATACTTCAGTGTTTCTATGAGATGAACTGTTCTATGGTTGAATTGTTCAATATGAAAATGTTCTGTTTATTCATGAACCGTTATTGTTAAGTTTGTGCTAACGATTCTAGCCTGACGGAATGTGTATGAAAAAGATAGAAGAGTGAAAGTATTTCAAAGTGAATGTGACTAATGTTTTAAAATGATAGGAATCAGAATTATTCCTATTATCTAAGCTACTTCATAGCCTTTGTTCGGTTATTGAAGTTTTAAAAGAATGTTTAAATTCTTGGGGTTGTTTATTCAACTGCTATGACTTGATGAGCAATTGAATGCTCACACTTTCTTTAAATGAAAAACATTTTCAGCGTACGAGTAGAAGAACTTAAGGATCCCGTAAAGATCAAGCTGACCAGTATCCAGACGAAGAGCTATTCAGTGTATGAATGAGCGTGAAGATCAAGCCAAGACTTGTAATATAGAATAGGTTAATTAAACTATAGACTAGTTTAATGAACTGTTATGTATCCTTGGTGGCAGATGAAAGTCACTCTTATAAGATGTGAAGAATAATGTAATTATCATTATTTGTAATGAACAAGGTTATAAGGTATTAGAACCTGGGATTTGAGAATGTGTGTTGTTATATTTGACTATATAATGATGTATGTTTGGAAGGAGATAGAACCGTGATGTACGAAATTCGAGTGTGAAGATAGACCGGATTTCAAGGCATTACAATACCATTAGAAAAGATTCGGTGATGTAAGCCATTGAGAACTACTTCAACAAAGATCAGAATGTCTAATATTGAAAATCTTTAGCGACAACTCAATTGTAGCATCAAAAAAGATCCGGTAATGTAAGCCATTGAGAACTGCTTCAACGAAGATCAGAATGTCTGATATTGTAAACCGTTGGTGACAAATCCAGCGTAGCATCGAGAAAGATCTGGCTATGTAAGCTGTTGAGAACTACTTCAACGAAGGTTAGAGTATCTGATATTACAAACCGTTGGCGACAACTCCAGCATAGCATTAGGAAAGATCCGGTGATGTAAGCCATTGAACTGCTTCAACGAAGGTCAGAGTATTTGATATTGTAAACCGTTGGCGACAACTCCAGTGTAGCATCGGGAAAGATTCGATGATAAAAACCGTGGAAAATTATCTTCATCGGGGAGTACCGATGATGGAATTTGTTATATAAATATCCAGTCGAGGCACCATGAAGGTTCGGTGATTTCCAGACCATTGTAAACTACTATTTGAGTAGCCATGGGAAGGATGTTTTAGAAATTACCATTGTAAGCTCTATCCCTGACAACAACATCGACGTCAACTGAATAAGAATCCAAATCATTGGTGACAGCCCCAATATAGCATTAGGAGGGATTCGATGATGTAAACCAGTGAAAACTATCATCAGGATAGGCATCGGGAATCCCCAATGAGGTCACTCATCAAAAGAGGAACATCCCCAGCGGAGGAAAATTTAGAAAGTGTATCTGAAAACATCTCAACAATATGTCATCGAATCAGTCTCAATAGCACTAATAGACATTTTAAACCGTTGGCTTTAACCCAATGTAGCATCGGGAAAGATGCGGTGATGAAAGTTTTGCAAACTACCATTCGAGTAGGCATCGAGAAAGTTTGGTGATGAAAGACTGTGTAAACTACTATTCGAGTAGACATCAAGACAGTTCAGCGGAGACCATCATTGACAACTCCATCCCCAACAAAAATGGCGGGGGCAATCAATGATAGAATACCGGTGGAAGTAACTCCAAACAAAAACATTTAGAGTCCATAACATCATATTATACTGCATTGCTTGACATCATTTAATCTTGTCACATTTTAAGTGTCTAGTAATCTTTATCATGTTCATTCCATTATATTGCATAAACATGATAAAAAGGGGCATCTGTAGACACTCGAAATTTTGCATTCCTGTTACTAACCATGCAGGAGGGCAGAATCATCTTTCATCTTCTAGAGACAACCTTGGAATTCAAAATTTTCAAGCCAAACCCCGGTAACAACCCTAGGAGATCATGTCAAACCCCGAGAGATCAAGTCAAACCCCGGTGACAACCCTGGGAAATCAAGCCAAACCCCAGTGACAACACCCAAAAATCAAGATAAACCTCAGTGACAACACTAGGAGATCAAGCCAAACCCCGGTGACAACCCCGGGAGATCAAATCAAATCCCGACAACAACACCAAGAAATCATCAAAATCAACCCTGAATACAGGCAGAAAGCACTAACACTCAAACCTCGAAGATAACCCTGAGGAAGAAAGTTATCGCCATGTCAAGCCCGAAACAAACCAGGGAGGATAAAAGAGTAATTTTGCCAGCTCAACATTAAATCAAGTCAAATCACTACCATGAAGGTTATGCAAAACTATAACATAAATCCCGAGTGAAAACAGCACAAGACAGCTCAACGGATGGACTGCGGACACTCGAAGATCTGGTCATGGACCCGTCTTCCCATATTCGGAAAAAGTCAAATCTCATGTCATTGTGTAGCTCTCAGAAAGGGCTTTTCAGAAAGGTATAGCATGCCTCCATCAGATTCCCGGATTGAAAGTTATACAAGTTCGAGCATACATCGCATTGGTTAGAGTGCACGTACTTTGAGATAAACGGACCCACGGGTCCAGGCCCACCCAGGTCAGCCATAGGTACACTAGTGGTTGATTTGGTCTATAAATAGACCCCCCCATCAGCCATTTTAAAAAAAAGAAGAAGAAAAGAGAGGGAATTTTGCCTGTTTCAGCTCTTGACCACTCCAACAGTGTTTTAAAAACTGATATTCTTCTTTGTAAACACTTTTATACATATATATTACAACATATCAAGTTTTAACCGGTGGAAACTAAGTTTTCAAGCTTCAAAAAGCAATCTAAAGTCTTTCAGATCTGAAGTTTTTACTTGATATATATATATATATATATATATATATATATATATATATATGTGTGTGTGTGTGTGTGTGTGTGTGTGTTAATTGTTAACTATGATTAAATATCAGTTTTAACTGTTCATTCGATGTAAAGTTGTAATATTTAAAATTTGTGGACTAGATTTATCTAAATCTAGTCATATCTAACTCTTAACCGGTTCAAAAGTTGTGAAACTGGAACTGTTGAGCTAGAATGACTAATATTTATTTAAATCTAGTTTTCTTTCTAGTTTTGTAAATATTAAGCGACTACGCGACCCTAGATCTGTATCTAGAGAAAATGGGAAGCTTGGCTATGCGCATGCAAGGATTTAACTGATGAATTCATTGTTTTACGATGTCTAGATTCTATTCTGCAGTTTATTTCAATATTTGTTGTGCAAGCTTATTAATGATATTCTGTGAGCCTAGGAATCATGGGATCTATGATTAAATCTATGGATCTAGATCTGATTCCCATGATGGACATATTTGAGCTGTATAGATAGCTTGCAACATCTTATAAATGTAACCCTAGGCCTTAAAGCGGGGATACATATTTAAGGCCCTAACATAATCAAATTGTGGTTTGTGGAGCTCGGGTCACTTCGATGGCTTTCATATCCATAAGAGGTCCATCTCTTATATATATATATATATATATATATATATATATATATATATATATATATATATATATATTAAAATCAAAATAAATTTGAATACTTAATAAAATGGAAGTATCAAAGACCTCAATTACTATGCGAGCATAAAGGCTTGAAAATTGCTTTTCAAAACCTCACCTTTGAATTCTTTGCTAAAAAAATTTATTTTATAAATCAAACCCTTTGTATATAGGAGCAAAAGAAGCATATCACTACTTTCAAACAAAGCACTGCAAACATATTTATCTGTATCACATCCACATATACACACACATGCTTAGGGAATTGAAAAAAAAGCGGTAATTGTGTCTCACGGAAGCACCTACCTTCCCTTCTCTTAAGCAAGCCCCCGAATTCCATGAATCTCGGGTTACAAACCAATTAAATAGAGTCACATTTGGGACATATTGCAAACAAAACTCTGTCAAAAATTATTCCGAATTTTATGAAATGAAAGTATTCAATTTTCTTATAATTATTATTCTATTTAGTAAATGGTTAAATTGATAAAAGGTTAAAGTTAAGGGTGATATGTGAAAATTTTTTAAAGTAAACAAGTTGTCATAAAATAATCGGTGATAAAAGTACAGTAATATGCGTGGTTGAATAGTAGCACACAGTATTGATTATTGATGCTTACGTGAGAAGTCACTCAGTTATACTCAATTATTGCTACAGTAATTGCTGCGTAATATCTCTCATATTATTGATTTAATTATTGTCACAGTATCAATATTTTATATTATTAAATCAATAATTGAGACGACAAAGCTATTCATATTATTATTTGTAATATTGATGATGTCTAGAAATTTTTGTCAAGGAGAGGTTTGGTCACCTAATTGCGCGCCAATAGGGAGAAATCCTTATTGGAAAGCCCCCTTTTTCTTGGGAATGATCTGGTTGTTAAATACTGTGAGTTATAATATTAATGGTGAATAAGTCCGTGTTAATTAAAGATGAAATTGATAGTTCCATTGTGTTGGAATTATTAGTGTTAGTGGAAATCAACATTTATTTCAATAATAATTGATGTCTGGAAGTTATATTGATCAATCGGGTAATTAATCAGATAAATGAGAAATTAATTTCTATTAATTCACATGCTTATAACTATTGATTCACATGTGTGTATTATTGATTCACATATATGTACTATTAGGGGAGGTAGTGCAAGATTGATAATACTTGCACGACTAAATTAAAAATGGAGGTATAGATGAAGGTACTATACTGTAATTATTTTTGTCACATGTATAGAACTATTGAGTCACATGATTATACTATTGATTCACATGATATACTATTAGGGGAGGTGTGACTCCCCCAAATTCGGGTCTCTTCTAACCCGACAGATGGTGCTACACGGTACTACCATTCATATATACATTCAATTGAAATGCCTCAAAAGAACGAATATGTCTTCTATATATTAAAATAATATTTACATTTCCCAGGTTCTTTATAACCATTTCACTTGTTCTTGTCATAATATCAAATATATTACAAATGTTCATCATATACTATTACATAAGTATTCTACGGGTTCGTCTTCGCCTTGCCCTTGCCGGAGCCTTTGGTCCGTTCGATCTTAGTTGTGTTCATATGGTTCAAGCAAGAGTGAGCATGACTAGCTCAGCAAGTACAACATTTCTAATAAACAACATGCTTGAAACATAGGAATCGTATATCTTCAATAACTGAACAATAGTTATGAAGTACTATTGATAATTCAAAATAGCACTCCTCTTCATTCAAAACGTTTTACAACAACAATATTCAGTAAAACATCAATTCCGATCCAAGACCTTGAGCATATCATAAGTTCTTTGAAAAAGGACATCCCGGCACTAAGTCCTTAAGTCCTTAAGTCCTTAGTCCCGGCACTAAGTCATTATACCATACGTATAATTCTCGTATTTCAGTTCGTATATTAATTCGTAACATACGTTATTCCATTCTTCATACGTACTCGTATAATACTTCGTATCATACTTTCTTTCAATACCTCGTATAATACTTACGTATTATATAATCAATACATTCTATTCTTAACGCTTAATATTCCTAACGTTCTCAAACTAAGTCCGCATGTAAAATATTACGTTTTTCATACTTAGATTATTATTACATAATCCATCTCACCTTGATATTGTAACGTTACATATTTCTCGGAAGTTCAAAAATAATTCCCGAGCGTAAATTGATGAATAGTGTTTTTCAAAAAATTTCTCGGAACACTTTTATTTTTGTTTTAGAAATTCAAACACTTTAATTCTCCCACATAGTTAAAATACTACGACGTTTCGATGTTTCTAGGTTATAGAACGACATTCCTCTTACTAACAAATATTAATAATAAATAATATTATTTTATTCATTATTAAAAGTATTTACAAAATGTTCAATTTTCTGGGGCGTTACACTCTCTCCTCCTTATAAGGATTCTGTCCCCAGAATATCGCTATATAAAAAAATTACACAAATAATTGAGGGTAATTCTTTTTCATCTTTTCTTCAAGTTCCCACGTTGCTTCTTCTACATCGTGGTTCCTCCATAACACCTTTACCGAAGGTATAACTTTATTCTACAGAACTTGTTCTTTTCTATCGATGATCTGAATCGGCAACTCTTCGTACATTAAGTCCTTCTCGATATGAATAGGCTCATATTCTATTACGTGCTTATAATCCGGCTTATAAGGACGCAATACCGATACATGAAACACGTTATGTATTCGTTCTAGGTCTAGAGGTAATGCTACTATATAAGCTACCTCACCTACCCGTTTTAATACCTCGAAAGGTCCTATAAACCTCGGACTTAACTTCCCCTTCTTTCCAAAGCGTATCTTTCCTTTCCAGGGAGATACCTTCAGAAAGACGTAAGAGCCTACTTCAAATTCTCTATTTTCTCGATGCTTAATCAAGAAAACTTTTTTTCCTGCACTTTGAGTCGCTACCAAACGATCTCTGTATTAGTTTAACAATGTCCGTTGTTTGCTGCACCAATTCAGGTCCTAGCATTCGGCATTCTCCCACTTCATCCCAATACAATGGTGTTCTGCACTTTCTTCCATACAAAGCTTCATAAGGCGGCATACCTATGCTTGCATGATAACTATTGTTATACGCAAACTCTACTAATGGTAGATGATCATCGCAACTACCTTTGAAATCCATGACGCAAGATCTTAACATATCTTCTAACATCTAAATTGTTCTCTCGCTCTGTCCATCGGTCTGTGGATGATATGCCGTACTCAACTTCAACTGCGTTCCCAACTACTCTTGTAGACTCCTCCAAAAGTTCGATGTGAATCATGGGTCACGATCTGACACAATCGATACTGGTGCTCCATGTCTAGAAATTATTTCCTTAATATAAAGTCTAGCTAATTGGTCTAAGTTATACTTGACCCTTATTGGCAAAAAGTGAGCCGACTTCGTCAACCGGTCCACTATTACCCAAATTACATCATACCCTTTCTGAGTAGTCGGAAGTCCCACCACAAAATCCATTGTGATATTCTCCCATTTCCACTCCAGAATTTCTAACGACTGAAGCAAGCCACTTGGTCGCTATTGTTCGGCCTTAACTCTTTGACAAGTCAAGCACCTACTCACATACTCGACTATCTCTCTCTTCATGTTCGGCCACCAGAAACTCTGTCGAAGATCTTGATACATCTTAGTGCTACCAGGATGAATCGAAAACCTTGAACTATGAGCCTCTTGTAGAACCTGCTCCTTTAATTTTGTCTCATTCGGAACCCAAATTCTTCCTTCAAATCTTAATAATCCCTCATTATCAAGACTGTACTTAGTCTCTTTTTCTTTGGTTAACTTCTCCTTTACTTGGTAGCTGCACCTCCTTGACTCTCTCTACGATGGTAGATTGCATCTCTGTGGCAAAAAGTATCTGCCCCGCTTCACTTGACAACTTCACTTCTATCTCCATTCTAGCCATCTCTGTTATTAACTCAGTTTGAGCCATTAACATAGACAACTTTTCCTGACCCTTTCTACTTAAGGCATCGGCAACTATATTGGCTTTTCCAGGGTGATACAGGATTTCACAGTCATAATCCTTTATCAACTCCAACCATCTCCTCTGTCTCCATATCTTTAGAGCAAAAACTACTACGGCTAGTTCCAGATCATGAGTAGGGTAAACTTTCTCATAATCCTTCAACTGCCTTGATACATACACAATGACCTTGCCATGCTACATGAGCACGCATCCAAGTCCTTTATGCGAAGCATCACTATAAACTACGAAATTTCCTGTGTCATCGGGTAATGACAAAATAGGCGCTTCACTCAACCTCCTCTTCAATTCTTGAAAACTGTCTTCACATTTATCTGTCCACGTGTATTTCACCGTCTTCCTTGTCAAATTAGTCAACGAAGTCGCTATCTTCGAAAAATCCTGAATGAATCTCCGATAGTAACCCGCTAACCCTAAGAAACTCTATACCTCAATCGGCGATTTCGGTTGTTCCCAATTCATTACTGCTTCCACCTTCGCTGGATCTACTGAAATCCCTTCTTGATCAATGACATTACCTAAAAACTGCACATTTTCTAACCAAAATTCACACTTCATGAATTTCACATACAACTTCTCCTTCCTTAGTGTCTCCAACACTAATCTTAGGTGTTCAGCATGATCTTCTGGCGTCTTAGAGTAGACTAGAATATCATTGATAAACACCACGACGAACTTGTCCAAATATTGTTTGAACACTCTGTTCATCATATCCATAAATGCAGCTGGTGCATTAGTCAATCCAAATGACATCACAAGAAACTCGTAATGACCATAACGAGTCCTAAATGATGTCTTTGGTACATCCTCCTTCCTAAACTTCAACTGATGATACCCCGTTCTTAAATCTATTTTAGAAAAATACTTAGCTCCTTTCAACTGATCAAAGAGATCGTCGATCCTGGGCAATGGGTATTTATTCTTTATCGTTAACTTGTTCAACTCTCTATAGTCGATACAAAGTCTTAACGATCCGTCCTTCTTTTTGACAAACAGTACCGGTGCTCCCCACGGCGAAACACTCGGTTGTATGTACTTCCTATCCAACAATTCTTGTAACTACACCATCAACTCCTTCATCTCCACTGGCACCATACGATACAGCGCCCTGGAAACTGGTGCCGCTCCTGACATAATATCTATGACGAACTCGGTCTCTCTATCCGGTGGAATACCCAGCAGTTCACTCAGAAATACATCCGCGAATTCACTCACTATAGGTATTTGTTCCATGGTTGCTACCACTCTTTGGGTATCAACAGCATGACACAAATAACCTACACACCCCTTCCTCAATAATTTTTTCATTTCTGTCATCGTTAGATAACACGAACGTCTCGGTGATCTATTCCCGTAAAATACTACTTGAGGTTGTCTTAACGTCCTAATATTCACACATTTCTTTTGACAATCTATAATTGCCCCATGGTTTACCAAACAGTCCATTCCGAGAATTACGTCAAATTCTCCTAACTTTATCGGTATCAAATCTACCAACAATTTACAACCCCGAAAATCTACGCAACAACTCCTATGAATATCTTCAACAGGAATTATCTCTTCGTTCGCTACCTTAATATTTAAAGGTATAGGCAACTTTTCGGGAAGTAATTCTAATCGTTTAACAAAATCACAAGCTATGAACGAACAAGTAGCACCCGAATCAAACAGCACGTAAGCATTTATGTTGTTGATCAGAATAATACCTGCGACGAAGTCCCCTGATGCAACTGCATCTTGGACTGTCATATTAAAGGTACGGCCCATCGACCTACACGGCTGCGCTGGACCCCCAATAGCTAACTTCCCGCTATTGGTGCCCCGGTTCCCGTTCGTTCCCTTCTTCGGGCAGCTCTTTGCCATGTGGTCAGTTGACCCACACATAAAGCACCCATGATTTTTCTTCGGACTGGGACAGTTAGGTGCAATATGCCGCTCCTGTCCACAATTATAACACACGGCCTTCCCCTTGAGACAGACTCCTAAATGAGTCTTTCCACAGGTCTTGCAGGCCTCCATCCTCCTCTTCGGGTCTCCTTGCTTTACTCCGGTATTTCCAGAGCTAAATACCTTCCTCTTCTCACCACTGCCACTGGCTCCTTCTATCTTGACTCCCCGGTCAATCTTCCCCTTGTTCTTCTTTTCTTTGTGGTATTGGTTTAACGCCTCGCTACCACCCTCGGCGATTATCGCCTTCTCTAAAAGGGTCCCAAAAGTAGTACTCTGGAACACCGACACATGGTTATAGAGCCAGGGTTTTAAGCCCTGCTCGAATCATCGTGCCTTCCTTACCTCGGTGTCCAATTGGTGCGGAGCGAACCTTGCCAGTTCATTAAACTTGACAGCGTATTGGGGAACTGTCATATCCCCTTGCTTTAAATCTAAAAACCGCATCTCCATCCTTCCTTGCATGCTTGTGGGAAAGTAGTTCTCGAAGAATATCTCCTTGAACCTCACCCACGTTACGTTCCCAATATCCGCTCTAGCCTGATTGGCCTCCCACCAAAAGTTGGCCTCTCCCTTCATCATATAGGTTGCAAAGGCAACCTTCTGGGCCTCGTCGACATTTGCTATCACAAATGCCTTCTTAATTTCCTTTACCTATGTTTGGGCCTCAATAGGGTCCGTAGTTCCCTTGAACTCCGGCGGACCAACACTCTTGAAATCCTTAAAGGTCGTAGCTCATGCTACTCCCAGATTTACGGGGATATTAGCCCCAGTTCTATTAAATGCAGCTATTATTAAATTAACAAACTCTTGCATGGGTTTTACTGGACCTCCCTCTTGTTGATTCACATTAGCACCTTGGTTTTGTTGCACTCTTCTTGGCGGCATTTTACTGATACAATAAACAACACATCGCGTTATTATTTTCTTCTTATTATTTAGTAATTATTCGATATTAAACAATAACTTCAACATCAATTATTCATTGTTTTCCCATAAAAAGGCTTATATTCATTCATTCCTTGTAGTATAATACTACATCATTTCATTACACAGCCTAAGCTGATTACAATACTATCCCGCTATTGCTTTCCAAAAATTGGGATTTACAAAAGACTACCCTTTGCTATACAAAAGAGGGTTTTACGTCACTACTAGATACAAAAATATTTACATATTTAAACTACTCTAGCTACTACTAGATTACATCTGCCTTAAGGCATTATCAAAATTTGCCTTGGCAAGACCGGCAATAATATCATGGCTGATAGTATGTCGCGTCTGCCCTGCCTCTACCGGATAACCAGCTACCTGCTGCTGGAAATCTATGTGAGAACTCCTATGGATATAGGACATTCTCCCTATCTTCTGTCGTTTGGTCTTTAGCTCCTCCTTGAGCTCAAAGACCTCATGCTTCAACTCGTGGACTTTGTCCTTGGCCAAAATCCTCTCGTCATGTTCCTGCTCCCACATGGACTCCACATCCGTCTTATCCTCTATAACCATCTGGAGCTCTGCTTTTAGCTCCTTAACTTCCTGACAGTAATGGATATTTCTATCCAACACTGACATGAATAATGACATCATCGACTCCCCAGGAGCCATCTCTACTGCTATAAGTACCGGGTTGAAGGACACTACCTCCACTTCCTCTTTGATCATACCATCGAATACTGACATGAGGTCAGGATCCTCTGAGTCTCCAGACTCAATGACAACTATCTCTAGTTCTTCCGCTATGGGGTTCGGTATAACCTCTACCAGGTTAACCGACTTTTCACTAACTGTTTGAACATCTAACTACATTCCATTTACTCCTGACATCTACACAAAACAATTAAGTTAATTAGTACACATCAGTATAATAATAAAAACACATAACATAATCATAATGCATTTTTATAAGGTTATTTTCTTCTTTTACTTCTTTGACTCCTCTTAAGGTTATGACTTAAGGTTTTTAATTTCCCCCCCTTAAGTTTTATAACCTATTGCTTTGATACCAACCTGTGATGCCCCCAAATCTGGGTCTCTTCCAACCCGACAGATGGTGCTACACGGTACTACGATTCATATATACATTCAATTGAAATTCCTTAAAAGAACGAATATGTCTTCTATATATTAAAATAATATTTACATTTCCCAGGTTCTTTATAACCCTTTCACTTGTTCTTGTCATAATATCAAATATATTATAAATGTTCATCCTATACTATTATATAAGTATTCTACGGGTTCGTCTTCGCTTTTCCTCGCCAAGCCTTCCTTGATCTGCTTCGATCTTAGTTGTGTTCATATGGTTCAAGCAAGAGTGAGCATGACTAGCTCAGCAAGTACAACATTTCTAATAAACAACATGCTTGAAACATAGGAATCGTATATCTTCAATAACTGAACAATAGTTATGAAGTACTATTGATAATTCAAAATAGCATTCCTTTTCATTCAAAACGTTTTACAACAACAATATTCAGTAAAACATCAATTTCGGTCCAAGACCTTGAGCATATCATAAGTTCTATGAAAAAGGACATCCCGGCACTAAGTCCTTAAGTCCGACATTTCTTACGAGCACGTCTAGGTGATCAGCCTATAGTACTCTATGTTGATCAACATTACATTCATTAAACGTGTATACGTTTAAGTTGTGGCAACCTCACGTGCACCGTGTCAGATATACATCATGAAAAACATTTTAGCATACTCAGTCTTCGATTGAAAATAACACCAATATAACTTGGTAAACATTGTACATGCTTTGATAGAAACATAATTTAAGTCTAGCCGAAAGAATTGGCGTTGACTTCATCATACATCAATTCATGCGTAAGAATACATGAATCACAAAGCTTGTCCAGATTGAACTAGAACAAGGGTTAGAGTACTTTCCTTTGGCGTCTGTTACTGTTTATAACACATTCTCGATTAAGTCTTTAAGGTCTCTACAATACATGATCACATAATGTACCACATTAAGTAATATATAACCAAGTATGAGTACATCTATATCTTACCCTTCTTCTCAATCTAAACATGACTTAGATTCGTTATTATTGGTTCCGGCTTTTCGTTACGTCGTTCTTATTACGTTCTTGTTTGATTACTTATCTTCAACTTTTGGACAACATAAATAAAGTTTAACAATACCTTACAATGCTTTATTAAGTTCCTCATTTCATTATTAATGAGTTAGTGTTCATGTTATACATGTAAACCTTCATCACTGTCTAAAACCTAGGACTGGCGTTGCGGCGCCTGTCATTGCTCTTCATCTCGCGTTGCGGTGCGAGATAGCAGTATGCATGTCCCGGACTCGGTGATGCGGCGCGAGTCTCCTTTACTATGGCCGCGCTGCGGCACCAATTAGATGTGTACCATGTCTCGGCCTCTCGCTGCGGTGCGGGCCTCAAGGATGGGAGTCGCGCTGCGGCGCCAACTCTGTGCCTTAGAAATTTTTTGCAGATTTTCAATTTTGTGAACTTCCCGGACGCATAACTTCTTCGTTATAAGTCTGAATTGGCTCGTTCAAAAGCCTACGGTTCACAAATTCCATACTCTATGCGTTCATGCAAGAATTTTATCTATTTGATTTCGTTTGTTAAAATTTCACCTATTAGTTCATTTTTAACGAAAACGATAAACGTTCATGAATATTCAACGCTCGTTTCTTCGTTCTAAGTCAGAATCCAGTCATTTTCGAGTCCGCAACTCTATAAAACCAAATATGACTTGTCTCCATCGAAAACCAATGTTTCCGAGTTCAAACACAAAATACGACTTCCATTCTGAGAATTTCACGAATTCGACGATTATCGTCCAATCGTATGAATTCCGACATAACTTTAATACTAACGATTTGATTATTGTTCTAAATGGATTCTAACCATCATATGAACATTTCAAGTTACTTATGACACCAACTTATTATCAAAGTATGTTTTGACTTATTCTCATGAGTTAATGACTTAATTAACTTATAAACTATGAATTCCATTTCTTATAACTTAATATGGATTTAAGTCCTTTACTCAAAGTTCTCATATCATATCCAACATACTAACTTCATATGACAAACATATTACAAGTTCATCATAAGTTCATAACTTATTTAGGTTCAAGTTACTTATTCATAACTTATTCGGCTTAAGTTCATTCATTAATCAATTCTTACATGTTCTTAGCATACATGCTAATTTCATTACACTTCTCTTATCATCCTACCATGATAGAGATGGAAGAATATTGGACACAAGATCATTACCTTTGATGTTTAACTTCTTCTTCTTGGAAAATATAACAAAGGAAGCTTTGACTTAAAAATGCTTATTCTCTCTAACACTTAAGTTACTTTGTAAGAGAAAGTTGTTGGTTGAAAAATATCAAGCAACAAATGAAATTCTAGCTTGGTATTTATAGAAGTCTCCAAGTTAGGGCATAATGGTCTTTATGTCACTCCACCTCCTTAAACTAACCTCCTTACTATTCATCTACTTAACCACTAAGTAATCTTGCTAACCACTCATCTTTCTTGCTCATCACAACACTTGATCATCACATAAAGTTCTTGTCCATCAATTTTACCCATGGGTTGCAGCATGGATCCTATTTATCCAATGGATCATGACATTGGGCTTGCTTAATTAATCTAGTTCATTCCTTGTTGTGCTTGCATTACAATAGTTTGGGCTTGCATCTAAATTCTCATTGGACTCTACCAAATTAACAATAATCCTACAAGTCCAATCCATTTAATTAAAAGCCTTATCATTATACCATACGTATAATTCTCGTATTCCAGTTCGTATATTAATTCGTAACATACGTTATTCCATTCTTCATACGTACTCGTATAATACTTCGTATCATACTTGCTTTCAATACCTCGTATAATACTTACATATTATATAATCAATACATTCTATTCTTAATGCTTAATATTCCTAACATTATCAAACTAAGTCCGCATGTAAAATATTACGTTTTCCATACTTAGATTATTATTACATAATCCATCTCACCTTGATATTGTAACGTTACGTATTTCTCAGAAGTTTAAAAATAATTCCTGAGCGTAAATCGATGAATAGTGTTTTTCAGAAAATTTCTCGGAAAACTTTTATTTTCGTTTTAGAAATTCAAACACTTTAATTCTCCCACATAGTTAAAATACTACGATGTTTCGATGTTTCTAGGTTATAGAACGACATTCCTCTTACTAACACATATTAATAATAAATAATATTATTTTATTCATTATTAAAAGTAATTACAAAATGTTTGATTTTCTAGGGCGTTATAGGAGGTGGTGCAATTTTGATAATACTTGTAGGACTAAATTAAAAAATAAAGGGAAAGATGAAGGTATTATACTGTAATATTTTGAGCCCCAAAACGTGCAATTATCGAAACTATGTTTTCCTATAAATAGAAGCTCATTCTTCCTTCATTCTCACCAATTCACTAAGACTCACAAGAGCAATTATAGAGAGAGAAGCTATAGAGAGAGAAGTTATAGAGAGAAAGAAGAAGAGAAGTCTGCTACTTCACTATTCTAGTATCCAGTCTTCTTCTAAGGTAAGGGCTATTATTTATTTCATATTCTGAAGAGATATTATTTTTTGTATTCGTATGAATATTATTTTCGTTCAATATTCATAAAGAATATTATCTCCGTTCAATATTCGTAGGATTATTATCTTCACTAAATATTCGTTGGAATATTATTTTTGTTCAACAGTTATAAGGGATGTTATTTTTGTTCAATATTCGCTTGAAATAATATTTTCTTCCATACTTTGTAGTATGTAAGTAATATTATTTTCGTTTCAGATTTTGAATTCTATACTCATTTTGTTGAAGTTTTGGCTTCTATACTCCATGAAATTAGTAGAATATCCTTGATATTTGCGCTTCATCCAGTATCTTTTTATGAAAATATTATTATGAGCTTTCTTGATAATTATTGATCTTTTCATACCGGAATACTATTCATGAGTTACAATTTACGAGTTACTATTCACTCAAATATTATTCACTCGGGTATTCGGGGTACTTTTTATGCCAGAGTACTATTCACAGGTTACTATTCACGGGTTACTATTCACCCAGTTACAATTCACTCGAATATTATTCACTCGGGTATTTGGGGAATTTTTTATGCCGGAGTACTATTCACAAGGTACCATTCTCGAAGTACTATTCACAGGGTACTATTCACGGGGTATTATTCACCCAAAAAATATATTTCTTTTATGTCCAAATTATTTTTGATACATGAATATTATTCTTGAATTTTACTCCACAAAGCAGTATCATGTTGACAATTTGGATATTTTTAAACTCTGGATAAATTTAAAGTCTTTAATATTTATCCTTGATTTCGTTTGATTAATGCTTATATTATTGTCATCATCCTCATGCTTATATTGTGATAAAAGTCATCTTTGGCTTACGTGCATAGATGGACTGTTGATTGGTATGATTATGATCAGGGATCATTCGGTATAATCATGACTCGTAATGTTATAAATGATGTGGTAAAAGTCCTCATTGGCTCGTAGTGCATTGATGGACAGTTGTTGGTATGATTATGACCACGGATTATTCAGTATAATCATGACCATTGATGATTACATAAATATCATTGGCCCGTAGTACAGGGATGATTCGATGATGTGGTTTATTTATTAAGCTATGTCTCAGCGATAAAGTGGATGAAAAACTTTTTAAATCATAGAAGATAGTAGATATCATGCTCTACTTGACTCTTCTAATGGATTACTTGTTCCGCTGCAGTTAAACTTGATGTTTATTATATTTTATCAGTTTAACACTGTTGAAGGCTAATGATAATTTATTCTGCATTATCTTAGTCATAATATTTCTTACTAGGCTAGTTGAGCTCACCCTTTTGCTTTTATTGTTCTCTTCAGGAAATGAGAACGTAGCCGGGACTTGTCGGGGAACGGAGTGATGGTCCGAGATGTTGGCTATAGTAGTCCTCACTATTTTTATAAAATAGTGTGATAATAATTGTAATGAGGACTCCATTGAGTGTGGATATTATCTAGAAGGCAATATTCTTATTTAAACTCTCAGCTATGTTTTATCATATTTTTACACGACAGTTGTATTAAAGAAGTTTGTAGTTGATTTATGTACCATGTATTTGGCGACCCAAGATGGGTGATGTATACCTGTTTTGGGGGCGTCACAGTTGGTATCAAAGCCATAGAAAAGAGCCCCGAGCCTTTATCTGATGACTTCCAAGTCTTGGGATGCACCAAAGCCAGACTTTCCGTAGGGGACGCCGTGAGTAACGGTGGCAAGTTGATAGGTATCATTGTGAGGTGCTATCCAAGTCTTGGATGTGGGTCACAGTTGGTATCAAAGCTTAGGGATATGATCTCTGGCTGAGGTGTGAGACTAGAACTAGGAGGGGAGAGACGGGTAATTCCTTCGCTAGTATGACCTACCTAAGTTACTTGTTATTTAATTGGTCAGTCAGAATATAGGGATAATATGTGGCATGTCAATTAACCCTTATTTTGAAACTATATTCTAGAATGATATCTGAAATACAAGAGATAAGAAATGGGAAAATCATGATAGAGAGGAAATAACCGGAAAGGTACAATCCGAAAAGAAAGCAAGGTATTCTAATCTCTTCGAACTACCAGGTACGTAAATTTCGAGGGCGAAATTTCATAAGGAGTGGAGATTGTGAGATCACGAATTTTATGAAATGAAAGTATTTAATTTTCTTATAATTATTATTCTATTTAGTAAATAGTTAAACTGATAAAAGGTTAAAGTTAAAGGTGATATGTGAAATTTTTTTAAAGTAAGCAAGTTGTCATAAAATAATCGGTGATAAAAGTATAGTAATACGCGTGGTTGCATAATAGCACACGATATTGATTATTGATGCTTACGTGAGAAGTCACTCAGTTATACTCAATTATTGCTACAATAATTGCTGCATAATATCTCTCATATTATTGATTCAATTATTGTCACAGTATTAATATTTTATATTATTAAATCAATAATTGAGATGACAAAATTATTCATATTATTATTTGCAATATTGATGATGTCTAGAAAGTTACATTGAGGAGAGGTTTGGTCACCTAATTGCTTGCCGCCAATAGGAGAAATCCTTCTGGAAAGCCCTCTTTCCAGGAATGATCTGTTTAAAATACATGAGTTATAATATTTCGATAATAATTGATGTCTGGAAGTTATATTGACCAATCGGGTAATTAATCGGATAAATGAGTAATTAATTGTTATTAATTCACATGCTTATAACTATTGGTTCACATGTGTGTACTATTGATTCACATGTATGTACTAATAGGGGAGGCGGTGCAAGATTGATAATACTTGTATGACTAAATTAAAAATGGAGGTATAGATGAAGGTACTATACTGTAATTATTTTTTTTACATGTATAGAACTATTGAGTCATATGATTATACTATTGATTCACATGATATACTATTAGGGGAGGTGGTGCAAGTTTGATAATACTTGCAGGACTAAATTAAAAAATAAAGGAAAAGATGAAGGTATTATACTGTAATATTTCGAGCCCCAAAACTTGCAATTATCGAAACTATGTTTTCCTATAAATAGAAGTTCATTCTTTCTTCATTCTCACCAATTCACTAAGACTCACAAGAGCAATTATAGAGAGAGAAGCTATAGAGAGAGAGGTTATAGAGAGAAAGAAGAAGAGAAGTCTTCTATTTCACTATTCCAGTATCCAGTGTTTTTATGTGGTAAGGGGTATTATTTATTTCATATTCTGAAGAGATATTATTTTTTGTATTCGTATGAATATTATTTTCGTTCAATATTCATAAAGAATATTATCTTCGTTCAATATTCGTAGGAATATTATCTTCGTTAAATATTCGTTGGAATATTATTTTTGTTCAACAGTTGTAAGGGATGTTATCTTTGGTCAATATTCGCTTGAAATAATATTTTCTTCCATACTCTGTAGTATGTAAGTAATATTATTTCGTTTCAGATTTTAAATTTTATACTCATTTTGTTAAAATTTTGGCTTCTATACTCCATGAAATTAGTAGAATATCCTTGATATTTGCGCTTCATCCAGTATCTTTTTATGAAAATATTATTATGAGCTTTCTTGATAATTATTGATCTTTTTATACCGGAATACTATTCATGAGTTACTATTTATGAGTTAATATTTACCTAGTTACTATTCACTCAAATATTTTTTACTCGGGTATTCGGGGCACTTTTTATGCTGGAGTACTATTCACGAGTTACTATTCACGAGTTACTATTCACTCGGTTACTATTCACTCGAATATTATTCACTCGGGTATTTATGGTACTTTTTCTGCCGGGGTACTATTCACGAGGTACCATTCCCAAAGTACTATTCACATGGTACTATTCACCTAAAAAATATATTTCTTTTCTGTCCAAATTATTTTTGATACATGAATATTATTCTTGAATTTTACTTCACAAAGCAATATCATGTTGACAATTTGGATATTTTTAAACTCTGAATAAATTTAAAGTCTTTAATATTTATCCTTGATTTCATTTGATTAATGCTTATATTATTGTCATCATCCTCATGCTTATATTGTGATGAAAGTTATCTTTGGCTTACGTGCATAGATGGACTGTTGATTGGTATGATTATGATAAGAGATCATTCGGTATAATCATGACTCATAATGTTACAAATGATGTGGTAAAAGTCCTCATTGGCCCGTAGTGCATTGATGGACAGTTGTTGGTATGATTATGACCAGGGATTATTCGGTATAATCATGACCATTGATGATTACATGAATATCCTTGGCCGTAGTAGTGGAGGATGATTCGATGATGTGGTTTATTTATTAAGCTTAGTCTCAGCGATAAAGTGGATGAAAATTTTTTTAAATCACAGAAGATAGTAGATATCATGCTCTACTTGACTCTTCTAATGGATTGCTTTGTTACATTGCGCTTAAACTTGATGTTTATTGTATTTTTATCGGTTTAACATCGTGTTGGCTAATGATAATTTATTACGCATTATCTTAGTCATAATATTTCTTACTGGACTTGTTGAGCTCACCCTTTTGCTTTCATTGTTCTCTTCAGGAAATGAGAACGTAGCCGAGACTAGTCGGAGAACGGAGTGATGGTTCGAGATGGTTGTTTTAGCAGTCCTCACTACTTAGTGTGATAATAAATGTATTGAGGATTAAATTTGAGTTTGAATACTGTCTAGAAGACAATATTCATGTAAAAGCTCAGTTATGTTTTGTCGTATTTTTACACTACAGTTGTATTAAAGAAGTTTGTATTTGATTTTTGTACCATGTATTTGGCGACTCAAGATGGGTGATGTATACCTGTTTTGGGGGCGTCACACTAGGGGTGCTCATCGGTAAAAAAATGAACCGGTACCAACCGAGAAACCCGAAAAATCAAGAACTCGAATGCAGAATTAGAATAACCTGGGTTTGATGCAGGTTAGAAGACAAAGTAATCATTACAGCTTTTTTTCGGTTCAGTTTTTGGTTATACCGCAATAATTAAATAATTTTTTTATATATTAACAAATTTTTTAAAACTAAGAAATGAGACTAGTAATTACATTCTTACAAATACTAATTACAATTGTTAGTCTAAGAGTATTTAGCTATCATAGTCGTAGTAAATAGTAATTATAGTTTGAAATTTTTGGTTATCGCTAAAATCCTTCCTTACTTGTTCAGTGTAATTGTTAGATTGTAAGCAGAGGAGTACGTGGGGTACGTGGATTAATTAGATTGTAAGCAGAGTGTATGTTAGATTGTAAGTAGAATGTATGTTAGATTGTAACAATTACAATTACACTGAACAATTACTATTGAATTGGGTAAAATTTTTATTAATTATAAAAATTAATAAAAGGTGCATGGACACGGAACAAGTAAGCTAACACTCTAACAATTACACTGAACAACCCAACCCAACCCAACCCCACGTACCCCATTCAATAGTAATTGTTGGATACCGCTAAAAAAATACTTGTAAATAGTAATTGTTGTTTAAAATATGTTAGAAATAGCTTACACTGAAACTGAACAAGTAAGCTAACAATCTAACTTTTCAGGTTTTTTTCAATTTTTTCGGTTTTTCGGTATTTACCGAATTCAAAATTTTCATTACCGCTACCAGTACCTAAAAGTATAAAAAAACCGAAAAATCTGCATGCACTTAAAAAACCAAAACAAAAAAAATCGGCATACCACCGCTAAGTCACGTAAGCATCGAAGTTTAACCTGTTCGTTAAAAACCGAATATTTTAAGCACCCCTAGTTGGCACAACCATTAAAACTCATACCAACTGGTGACTCTATTTAACCGGCTAAATCATTAAAATTAAATCTTTTCAAAATCGTCGACATTTTATGTCGTACTCTTTTGTCAATTTCACCATTTCAACAATATTCGAACCACGTAGAAAACAAAAAAGGTAAGAAATATTTAAAAAGAGGAATTTAAGAGAAGTTTTTTCCGACGTCGACATTATTATTGGGTTTTAATCTAAAATTATCATTGAGTTGTTTTATTTGGGTTGGGCGTATTGATATTGTTACCGTACATATTTTTGGGCTTGCGTGCCTTTGGCTGTTACAAGGACGACGAACCAAACCAAAAAAGAAGAAGAAAAAATCAAATTATTTATTTAATTATAGTATAAATAGATAGATAGATATAAATAACATTATTTAGTGTAAAAATTACAAAATAAATACTTTAATTTACTTAATAATTTTTTAGATATATTGAATTTTAATTTAAAAAAAATTCACGTTCATTTTTATCTAATCCGTATTTTGCACAAAATTCAGTACTAATGTATAACTATAATACATCATTTGGAAGCCTGTTAAAAAACCAAAGATTAAAAGCCCTAGCATTACTTACAATTATAATCTACCACTATCGTTAAAAATGACGATTCTCTCATATCAAGGGCATTATGGGTAGTCGGTGAACTTTTCTTCTCAAATGATTAAGAGCTTTAAATTTGGCTAATTTTACGTTCTCAGATCCTTATTTTAGGCCCAAAAAGAAAAAAGGAAAAAAAAGCCTCGGACTTCAATACAAATTTAATTCCGTTTTAATATTAAAACAGGGAAAAAATAGAAACCGAACAACCTAACGAGCGACGTCTTAGAGAGATATAGAAGAGAGAGAAACAAGAAGAGATCGGTTTTGGCTTCATCAATTTGTAAGTTCTTTGTGGTTTAAATTTTAATAGCCATTTCATCTTTTTCCTCTGTTGATGATATTATTTGTTGAATTTTAGATCTGAATGATTAGTTTTGAATATGGTTTTGTCCTTGTTCAGGGTTTTTGAGTTTATCGATCCGTTGACTGAAAGATCTCATTTTGTTTTTTTGGTTTATGCGGTTTTAAATCATGATTGGGGTCTATAGTTTGGGGTTTTAGTTAATTTTGTACTTTTTTTGTCATAAATTTTCTGGGTTTTTATTGTTCCATTCACTCTGATATAAGAATTTTAGGTGAGTTTTTAAAAATTAATTGGATTTTCCCTGTTTTGGTATAGGTTTTTCTCTACAGGAATGCGTTTGCACAGTTATGCTCCTTTGATTTAGACTGATAGGTAGTCGTGATTATTTAATTGTTTTATCCCAGGAAGATAGGTTTATGCTTTTTGGTTAAAGTTATTTACTTTTTGTTAGTTTTTCATTCCTTTTTTTCTTTATTTTTCTTGGAATATGAAGGTTTGATTTTGGGAAAAGTTTTAACTTTTCTCTCTTTATTTCTTTTTCATATCTTGGTTTGTCTGTCTTGTTTCAGTTTGTCATTATTCCCATGGATCATCATTACTATTTTCTTTTTTCTGCTCCAAGAAAATGTCATTTCTGATAGTAAAATACTTTTATGCTTATGTCCATGGATATATTTGTTTGTGATTTGAGGTTATCAAAGTTTTTTCACTTTTCTCAAAACATTTAACTTGAATGCCTTTTACGCAAGCATTTTGCAAAAAGGTACACATTCGATTAGTGGAGATAAGTGATGGCCATAATTTGAACAGTGTGTGTGTGTGTGTGTTTGATATTATTACTTGTGATGTTCGTGGTTTTATAGTTGTCAATTATGAGAAAGGACACTTTCTGATTACTGGTGTGGTGCAAATTTGCATACACTCGAAGGCATATTAGATGTATTTTGTTACTTGATTTAAAGATGAGGAGTTTGTGCACAATTATGACATATTTTATTAAAATGTTCCGACGCCCTTAAGGATGATATCCAGAGTAGTAGCGATCTTAATTCAGTAGTGAAATATGTTTTAATAGGGTTGAAATGGTAAGTTGGGTTACAATTTAACTACTGTCTAGAAACATATTAGGAAATTGTTAAGTTACTTTTCTTTTATATGGATGAATATATTCCTAATAAACAAATTTGGACTCTAGGCTCTTTTGATAGCTCTTTCTGTAAGAGCTATCTCACTTTCTTTACTCGTTCTAGCTCTCCGTTCAGTTTCAGTTGGGTTCTATCATTTATACGGGAAAGGTTTCATCCAAAATTAAGACATTTATTTGGTCTCTTGGTTTTACAGATGTTGAATAAAAATGATATTTGTCAGGTGCACAAATCCCACAAGTTTCAACTTCTGTGTTTGTAAGCAGAATGATGAGACATATTATTCTCATTTACTATTTGCAGTCTTGTTGTTTAGGTTTTTTGGAGCTCTACTTTTGGAGTGTCGGGGAAGGAGAGAACTTGTCTTGCCTCAATGGATGGAACTATTGCTTACCATAATTGTGAAGGTGTTAAGTCGAGTTTGTGGCCTATCGTTAAGCGACCGGTCGACTAGTCGCCCAACTAGTCATCCAACTAGTTGTCCATAAAGCTATAAATTATTTATCATGTGTAGTTTTTACTGGATACACACACATAAATTTAAAATTACATAAAATATGAAAAAATTATTCATAAATATATTACTATGTAAACAATCAGCACTATTAAATAGCATTTCTCAACCAAATATTAAACCATTTGAATCACCAAATGGTCTTAAATAAATGAATTTATATGTATGTTAAGCCAATAAATTCAACACAGTGCATTCTCGTATTGGCAAAATTTCACAAACGTATAATCATTCATTTTAGTGAGCATATCCCAACAATGCTACATATCACCAACAAATAATAAAGATATTAAAAGGGAAAAAATACTTTTTTTGTACATAAACAATATTCTAATGTTAAAATTATAAATAAAGAAAGAAGGAGAAGAAAATCAGTAGTAAGTTGTCCAAGTTGTCTGCAAGTCATCTGAAAGCCGCCCAAGGCATGCCTTGAGAATCTTAACGTGCCACTTTTTGTCTGGCAGCAAGTTCCATCTTTCCCCTCCGTTGACTAGGCGATGGCTTGACAACCACATTGCTTACTGGGTTAATAAATGTTTGGAGGGAGGAAGGATTCTAGAATGCTTTGAAAATGGAAATCCCCTCCCTCCCCCCTCCCCCTCCCCCCGGGATTGAGTGTAATGTTTGGCATTATAGATACAGCTGTTTATCTTTCGAGATAGATGAAGTTGGACTAATTTGGAAACATTGGGCAATTTACTATTTTTTCTTGCTTCATGGATCTCTGGCATGTGTACCTTTGGGCATATTCTGGGTCTGATCATTGTAAAGAGATTAGAGAGCTGCCCGCTTTTGAGTGTACACACTTTAATTTCCATGTGTTATAGGTTAGGTGGATTCCTTTTCCCTTGTTCTTGTATGATAGTTAACCTCTTGTCATCACATGTTTCCCACTACTGGATATTGTTACTAGGAGATGAACTCTGAATTAGTTTATTGAACTGTAGTAAGGGATCATGTGTTTTTCGTTTAATTAATATTTAACGATTGGTGGAAATTGCATTTTGACTGGAAAATGAATGGATCTTTAATTTTTACAGTAAAAATATGAGATATCCCAAAAGATTGCATACGATTTGAAATGAAACTTTTGGTTTAGTAAAAATAACAAAGCTCCTAGAAAAATTATGTGATTCTATTACCATTATGTAGATTGTGAATTGGATCTCAGTTCTAGTCTTCTAATTTATAAACTTTTAAATTTAGGATATTTAAGTTTATTTAATATATATATGGAACAATAAGATTTTATCAGTTGATTACTCGTTGATTCCTTTAATTTACTGGCTGGTTAATTGGTATGTATTCAAGGTGTAGTCAGGAGTTGTGTTATTGACTTGTGGTCTATGCTTAAAATTCTTCCTGCATAAATTACTTTTCTGAAGCTTGCAGCATTTTTTTTGGAAGTTTTACCAGATTTAAGCTGAGTACAAGTTAAAAGCCACATTGAATCATCAGACTTTTGTATAATTCTATTTTCTTTGAATTTGTTTCATTATGATGTTTATTTCATTTTCAGCGGTCACTCGGAATTAGACCATTTGAATGTGATTCAGATTTATTATCAAAAACTGAATGATGCCATTTATTTGACATCAAGTAATTTTTTTTGTAATGATCTAGAGTGGCACATCTTGATTTTGAAAAACTTTCTAAAATTCAGTCATCCTTGTTTTTCTTTGGTATTCAAGATTGATGTTTGTGAACCTTCAAAGTTGGTCTGTTCCAACGAACTAGCATATATGATGGAAAGTTGTAAGCCATAAACTTAGTTGAATATTCGTGAAAGCATGGATAAAAACATTGGCTCGATGCTGACATGTTCATACACATATATACGTTGCATCTTAGAAAGTAAGATATTGTTAGATTTATAAAAGGGGTATATAAAGACATCAGGCTCTCTAACTCAAAATCAATTGGCATGAGAATATATACTCTTAACAGATTTCTAATATATCTTAAAACTATTTGTTTTTAACAATTAGATTATATGCATTTTATAGAGATGTATTTGTGATGATAATACCCTTTCCTTTTCCATGTCTATTGCTTTTACTCTTATTTCTTTCTTAAGAATTATACTTGGGATGGTTACTTGTTGAAGAGTTCTTTATTATATTGAGATGTGTTTAAACGTTTTCAACATGACCAACTTTATGCTTTCAATATAGGATAGTGAGAAAGTGTTAATATAATTTCTGTCTTGATATCTTCTTGATTTTCTGTATTATGATTTGCAGGTAGATAAAGATATTTCTTAAATTAGTCTTTATATGAATATGCAAAGATAGTCTGATGTAGGATAAGTGTGGGGAAACAATCTCCTAGATATTGATACAAATTTTTAGTAAGTAGCAATAAAATTTAATTTGAAGCCTGTTTCTGGAGGGAGATCAGTAATATCTGAAGGGATCTTATGAGGTTCATTTTCTTTTCAAAGGTATCAAAAGAAAGAGTGCGAGGTTTGAATCAGCGAAAAAGGAAGGATGTTTGGGCCATCAGCCACTTGTGAACTTTTTCTTTCTAAGTTCTTTTACTGAATTTCTGTTTAGGGTTGAGCTAATAGTTGGGCTCTATGAATAAGCAAGTTGCCTCATCCTTAAAACCTGCAAAAACTTGATAGATTCTTACATTAACACCCCATCTACTGTGCCCATGGGTTGCATATGTAGAAAGATCAAAACTGCCCATTTCTCTGAAAAAGGAGTAGACATAGTAAAAATAAAAGTAAAAGCAACACCTACTGAACACTTCCAAGCTCGAAATGTATGTCCATAGCTGGTCATGAACTTGAGCAAATACTCATATTTTCCTGTTCTTTATATTTTCTTCTTTTTGATGTTCTAGTGGAATGTATTAAATTGCTGGTGCATGCTTCTGACTTGTCAAAAAACTAAGTTACCGGTACATGCTTCCAAACTTATTATATGTAATGTCCCTAGTTTTATATGTTTATGAAATTAAATTTTTATCATTGTTTAGAGACAAATGAAATATTGATAATTTTCATGGTGCATAATAGTAGAAATCACGATCATGTGGTGCATTTGTTACTTTTTTCCCCAGCACTTGTCCCAAGGAACTGAAAATCAGGTTGCCATACTCTATTGTAGGATATATTACCTACTTGGAATCTAGAGATATGTCTCCAGTAACAAAATCAAAGTCCAAATCTAAGGAGAAGCCCTCCTCAAAGGCTACCAAGGAACAACAGAAGGCTTCTCCAAAACATCTTGAATCAACTAATACAGGCACTCCTGCAAGTGCGTATAATCCACTTTCCGGGACATTCCATAGCTTAGATACTTCATCAGTGACCATTTCACCGCCCCTTCACAGCAACGGTCGTTTTAGCAATATAGATGAAACAGATGACAACTCTGGTAGTTCACATAGAACAGCGGTTAGAGTACGATCGCTATCCAATAATGATAGCTGCTCCGGTAGTCAGAAGACCATAAAGAGAAGGTAATGAGTACAGCTCTCCGGCAGGAAATGATACCTGTCTCTGACAACGAAAAACGAGAGAAGATCCGCCAGAAGAATGAGAGAAAACACCAGCGTCAAAGAGGCGGGCCCAAGAGTTGCATGAGCGTTGCAGTGGCTACCTTATGTCAAGGAAATTGGAGTCTCTATCCCAGCAGATTGTGGCAATGGGGTTCACGCCTGAGCGTGCGACAATGGCCTTGATGCTGAACGAGGCAGACTCAAGAATCTGTTAACTGGCTTTTGAGGAGGAGCTGAACAAGAATCTCAAAAGAAGGATATTAGTACTGGGGTTAACTTGAAAATTGATGTCAGTGAAGAGCTTACTCGGATTGCAGAAATGGAGGTAAGGCACAAATGCTCGAAGCAAGAGGTTGAAAGAGTAGTTGTTGCCTGCGAGGGTGACCTTGACAAGGCAGAAGAGACATTGAATACTCAGAAGCCAGAACCTGTTACTCCTCCAAAGCCCGAAGAGACTGCCGACATGAAACATACAGTGCGACCACAAGAAAAGTCTACATCCAGAGTTACTGCTCAACTGAATAGGAATGAAGGTGAGATGACCTACCCCAAAGGGGCTGTTACATTGCCAACACTTCATGAACCTGGGAATAAAAACCTGCATTCTTCAAAGTTAAATCCTTCAAAGTCTCTTACTGAGAAGAGGTTTCCAGCAACTGGATACAGTTCTTCTTTGTCATATTCAACTACAACTCCTATACAAGTAGCACCTTCATCAGCGAAAATGATGGCTCAGCTCGGCATAGGTGGCTTGGAAGGGAGACAGTTTCATCAGGGAGCAGTTAGGGAGCCAGTAATTATGATGCAACGCCCACAATCTATAAATATAAAGCAGAATCATGTTACAAACAGTAGTGCTTCTCCTCCAGGGACAAATCAATGGTATGATAACAATGTTCTGGGTGTTGAAAGTTTGAGCATAAATGGCAAGTTGGTACACAATCAGAGTTTAGGAAATTTTGGCACAGAAAGTTTGAGCTCACATCATGCTTACCCGCAAGCACCAAGTAGAAGTCCGGGCCCGGAGAGTCTGAGTTCGAGGCAGTATAACCCTCAAGCTCAATATACACAACGTGCATACATGTCCAGCTCAGTTGATTCAACGGCAGCTAGGCCTGTATCTGCCTCTTGGAGGACTGTGGGCACGTCTTCTCCTTCACTCACGGTTCCATCCTCACTTGGACTGTTTTCTGGTTGGGGCTCAGCAGCAACCTCAGGCTCACCTTCTCACGTGGATTGGAATGCAAGGGACATGATGTCTCATTGTGATTATAACAGTATAGATTGGACATTGGAATCAAACCCGTCATCGCCAAAGTTGAATGATTTGATGCTTGGAGGGAGGTCAAGTGGGCTGATGCTGGGGCTTTCCTCTATGAGGATTGGTGGTACGAATGGGGTTCGTGTTGCAGGGTTGCAGGACAGTGGAGTGCCAACAGAAGCAACTTCTGGTGGTCCACGCGAGTGGACGTCTCCTTTTGCAGGAAAGGACATCTTTAGCTTGCCCAGGCAGTTTGTTACTTCTCCCTCTCCTTAAGTATTTAGGGGGTAGGTTCGAATGAAATTAGGGAAAATAGACAGTTGTGGTGAATTTAGTGGTGTTTGAATGGATGTGTTGATGGTTGTTTCTTTCTTCTATTAAGCAAACACAGTCGAGATTATTCTTTCTTACTTCCTGAATCTTCTGTTAAATCCCCTCAAAAAAATCTCTTATATGCAAATGCCAGAAAGTTAAAACTTCTGATGATGTTGTGAACCATTTGTTTGAGCACCTCTAAAGAAGCTGAACACTTGAATAAAAATAAACTTAAATAATAGTTGTCTTTCTGAAAGGATAATGATATAATCACTTTGTCTATGCCATTTTTTGTTATACTAGTTATGTTACTCCCAACGTGGGATTCTTTGTTTAAACTTGTGAGATCACTTTTAGAATAATAGAGGAAAATGGTGATGTACGTGCACTAGTACGTAGCCATTCTATTGTTGATCTTTTTAACCCTCTTTTTTGCCTTTTGTTTTGGTAGAATTGTATTGGAAAGTGATAAAGAAAAGGTAAAAGTGCTCAAGTAACTAATTCCCGTAAGAAAGCAGTCAATATTATGTCGTTTATTAATGCAGTTTGTATGGAAAAATAAAAAAGAGAGTACGATCAATTTTTATTTGACTTGGGCCTTGTAAACAATTTGACTTGGGCGATCTTTCTTTACGAGCTTAACACGAGATTTGCCTATTAATTTTATGTTTTTTTGTTTATTTTAAACATTGAACTTGGAATTATTAATTTCGAAATAATAAATGACTTGTAATAGGGGATTTTTTTAATATTAGGTTCCACTTGATATTATAATCTTTACTATTTGAGATTAAAAATTTGTGGACAAAATTAACTTTCACCTGTTTTTAAAAGAATAATTCTAGAGACAAATTATTTTACAAATATTTTATAAATTGTTGATGTGATATACTTTACCTCACCATATTGTGTGGGGCCGTAGACTATATTGAAGTAATTTGTTGATAAATATATGCTGAGGTGGAGTATGCTACATCAGCAGTTTGTAAAATGTTTGTAGAATAGTTTGTCTGTAACATTACTCTTTTTAAAATGACCAGTGTAGATCCTATTTTATCATCCGTAACCAACATAATCTTATCTAACCTGTAACCAACATAATCTTATTTAAACAATCGATTCAATATACCGGATTGTTAATCAAGAACACGAAAGTAAAATATGGCTATCTCTCGATATACCATACCCATATCACACTAAATTCACAGATGATAGAATAATTGTGAACACCCTAATTAACTAACCCACTATATCTCTATGTGAATTACAATTAAAGAGGGTTTAAGCACAAGTTCTTATCGGATTACATGCGTTGCATAGGTATATCTCTATCCTAGACAGTAATCATGAATCCATCGCCATGTATAAGTCACAAACACATGCTAATATGATCAGATCTAAAGCCAGAATCCATTTCTCAATTTCATATGGATTATCACAGTAATTGTTAGCTAAGAAATTAATTAATTAATTCAAACCATAATAGACAATCCAATAATGATTAATTAAACTAACAAGGAAGCATATCAAAATTAACTACTCAATAAGATCCATTGTAACCCCAAAATAAAGCTTAGCTCATAATTGAGCTAGAATCCATGATCCACAATTGAATACACATTAGAAGAATACAAATAGAAGTGAAAGAGAAATTAGGAATAAAATTGCAAATCTAATCTCTCTTGTTCCAATTTTGAATCCTCAATGCACTTCAATTACTTCAATCTTCAAATCTAATCTAATCTAGTGTTTTGCCTAATTTAATCTAAGAAGGAAATTAAACAAGATGGATTTATCCCCAAAGGGATTTATTTCATGGAATGATATATCATATCAGCTGCAAATATGCCTAAATATATCCTAATTCTAAACCCCTTGCCCAAGCTTCAATCCGATTGGCTCGTTTAAATGAAAAGTCAAATTTTTGGCCAGACAGGGAACAACGCATCTGCGCTTCCCACAAGGTCAAATTGGTATGACGCTTTCTGAGGTATCTCTGGTAGGCTTACAGTGCGTACCAAGACTATTCCATAGTGCTTTTAGAGGCGGCCGCCACTTATAGCTTCGATTTTGCATCTTGCCTTCTAATGCTACTGCTCCACTTCTTTCCCAGTCTTGATCACTTTAGCCTCCATCACATCCATTCCCATCCACTTTAAGATATTTTCCCATCCTTTTGACTGCAAATACCACCGACGAAGTTCCCGAGCATGAGTCCTACAAAATGAAAAGAAATGCATGAAAAGCTACTATGAAATGCAAGATTAGGCAACAATTGCAGTTAGTTAGTACCAGATAAATAGGTATAAAACCTATTTATCAAATACCCCCAAACTTATAACGTTGATTGCCCTCAAGCATCAAAACAGAAAGAAAAGGAATAAAACAAACTATGCAATGAACACCTATATGCCTAAGAATCCAAACATCAGTAAGTATAAAACCCAAATGAGACGCCTCAGAGAAACCACAATGATCATTAAACAGAGTCCAACCAATAACAGGTCACTCAGTCATATCACTTTCTAAATCAAAATCTGTTATTACCGATGTAGTGTGTATGCTTAGCAACCATTAAATTTATTACATAATAAATACCTCGTATAATATACTTCTCAGTGGGAAAAATGCAGATTTAACTCAAGAATCTCAGCAAACAATCAAAGCTCTTACCAAGACTACACACCAACTAAACTAAGAGTCAACAAGGGATTTATTATGCTTTCATTTACTCACGAGGGCGATATTCACACTTTCCCGTGTTTACACATGGCTGTGAAATACCTAGCTCTATTAGGCTTTTCAGTGATACCTGTGTAGCGAGCTTTCGACCAACGACTCCCAAACATGATGGCTTTAGGGCGCTGGGTATAGAGACACCCCTAAGGGCTTACTTACTCAAGTATCAAAGGACACAGAACTAAGCTAGCCAATCATTTATTCACAGATTATTATATATTTTTGTTTATTTTTATTTATTTATTTAATTTTTATAATAGCATGCATACCCCCTGTTTTTCCCCAAACTTAAACTTTAGCATCATCTTAGTTGTTACTAACTATTTTACTAAATCCCTGTCCTTAAAACACAATTTTCCCACCAGAAGACAATTATGCGATCATTTAGACTATGCAAATCATAATGGTTTCTCTAAAGTGTTATCCGAATACATCAGTTTCAAACAGATTAACATTCACATCATGCTATAACATTATGACCAAGCATAAGTTATCAACATTGTTAAACAACCAAGCAGTTCTAATTTCATCATAGGCCAATATGAAATAAACTAGATGCTAGGATTCATGCAATATAATCTATCTAAACACAATGCAACAGAATAAGAAAATTTTTGGATTTTTTATTTTTATTTATTTTGTAGGATGAAGCAAATGAAAGTACCTAAGTTAAACTAAAACATTAAACCAAATAAAACTAAACTAAAATGCAATTAAACTAAGAGAAAATGAAATTTAAACTAAGATGCAATTATATAAACTAAATTATATTAATAATGTAATAAAACAATGCAAACTAAACTCTAATGCAATTAAATCAATACCCCTAAACTTTAAAATACACAATGTCCTCATTGGAGATAAAGGTATAAGGGAACTCCCTTAAGTGGCATCATCATCGTTTCCACCCTCATCTTGCTCTAGATCTGATGGAGTATCAGGAGGTAGATAAGTCTGAGTAGATCCAAAAGTTGGGAACTGAACATGGACACATAATTGTCCGAATGCTTGAGTCAGAGATTCTAAAAACTGAGTTGTGTAGGATTGGAATTCACCGCTCAAAGCATCTATCCTTCGGTGCATGTGACGCTCAACTCTATCTAGTCTATCTTGAGAAACATAGGAAGCCTCAACCTACTGTTCGGGAGCTTTCTCAAGAGCTTCTGCACCATCTACCTGTTCGCTTTGACCTTGTAAAATGAATCCAGCTCCATGAGGATGGTATCGACCTCCGCCCCATACTTTGTAATTTTCAATGGTAGCACGATTAATTGTGTTTATGGGCAGCTGCATAGGTTCGGCATTAACCCATATGTCCTCCTGCGTAGCACAAAGTCGGGTGATAACAAATGCATGTGGGATACCCCCTTAAGTGTTGCCTTTCAAGTATCGGCGGATTGATCTATTGATGGCGTATCCCACATCAATCTTTTTGCCTTTGATGATCCCTGTAATAACCCGATATTTTCTATATAATTAAATCAAAAATTTTGGGTATAATTTTTTTTTTATTTTAAAGGTAAGGATATGTACAAGATAGAGCGTATGTATTTATGTAATAAATAAAAATATATTTATTACATGAATAATTATAAATAATTTTATTTTAGAATTATTGCTCATTATAAAATATATTCTTTTAATAATTAATTTTTAGTAGAAATGTTTTTATTAATTATTTTCCATGAAAATATGATTATTACTTTATTTAAATAATATATGAAATAATTATAGAATTATTATAATAACTATTTTATTATATGAATTTATTTCAGATTAATTAAGTTAATTATTTAACTTAATTAATAAAGGTATGTATATGTAAGATAAATCAGATATGGAATCCAAACCCTAATTCTGGTTTTGGATCAAGGAATGAGAATAATAATATAATATTATTTCAGTGCTATGAATATGTACTGTATATGTGTAGACTGATAATTAATGGTTGGTCAATTATGGTACAGTATTACAAAACTCTAGTATTATTTTAATAAACCCTGATTCGATAGTCAAATAAGACTGTAAGATTTTCAAGTAATTACGTTAGGTTATGAATGTCATGTGTTATTGATTTTAACCCTAATTATGGAAAACCTTAATTAATTAGGAACCATAATTAATTGAGAACCCTAATTACTAAATTAGAAAACTTAATTAGCTAATTGCTAAGTGGAAACCCTAATTTGAAACTCAATTATGAGTTCGAGATTGTTATGTAACTGTGTTATTATGATTAAGGTTAAGTATTATAGGATTTAATGTTAATTAGGTAAACCCTAATTAATATTTAAAAATCCTATTTTTTTTGAAACCTTAATATTTAAATTATAAACCCTAATTTACTAATTGTGAACCTAATCGCTAACTTAACAATCTTAATGCTAATTAGTGAACCTTAAACCTAATTTTCATATTTTATATTATTAGAAACCTATACTATTTTAGAAAAACCTAATTTTTAATTTTAGAAACTAAATTTTATTTTAAACCCTAAATTGAAATCCTACAAATCTTTGTGCCAAACTTTAGGGTTAAACCCCAAGGGTTGGACAAGTTACAAATGTGCCATTAAATTTATAAGGCCAATGACCAAATTGCCCCTTTTGCATTATTTAAGTTAGCATGCAAGTCTTGATAAAATATGGAGTGGGTGACCAAACTAGATTGCCCATGTGACTTAAAACCACTTGTATCAGCCATATATTGACAGCTACTTCAGCCAATTCATTGCATTCAAGACTTATATATATAGAATTGGAGAGAGAAAATCATTTTCAAGCCCATTTGGTCACAACACTCGACCAAAATTCTCTCAAGCTCAAACCTCCGAAAATATCAAGTGATTCAGTTACAAAACCAAGCCCCACGAATTCCACTAACAGATCAGAAGCCCAAATACAAGATAGATCAAAGTGAGGTATAAAATCTAACCTTAGAAATATGATCCTTAATGATATGTTAGATGTTAGATTTTTGTGTTAAAACATGTTATATGTAGTAGATATTGGTGATCTGGATTGGTATCTTGTAGATCCATAACATCTAAGTGCTCAAAATTGATGATTTTCAAAATCTGGAAAAAATTTAAAAAGTGGTCTGACAACAAATGTCAGACCCTATAAATCTCAGTCTATTATGTGTTTTTGTTGTTTAAATGTTTGAACTTGTAGTATGTTATGTGAGATTTGATCTGAAACTTGAATCAAGTCCAGATCATGCACAGATTTTATGTTATTGATGGTCAAAGACAGTTGACCGACCATGACCATATGAAATCTAGGTAACCCAAAAAGTCTTTATTCGTGTCTAACATGGTTTTGCAAAGCGTGAATCTGTCAGATGTTAAGTCGTTTGTCTATGTTGTTATATCTAAGTTGTAGTATGTTATGTGTACTATGGATACATGCCTTTATATCCCTTAAATCTCAAATAGACTGAACGTAATGGATGGTCAAACTGGCTTGCTTGATCACGAACTCGATTTTCTGGGAAACCCAGAAAACTTAAGACCATCATTTCTGACAAGGTTTGACCGAACAAGATCTGCTTTCTTTGTTGTTGTTATGGTGAATTTTTATAATAGATCTGTACCTTGTTATGTTGTCTACAACCTGGAATCCTAAGATCACAAAAACAACACATGAATTGCAAGTTGTGGAAGCCCAAAAGTGGCCACTCGAACTGTTCTTCATTTCTGGGTAACCCAGAAATGAAGAACAGCTCTAGCAGCCACTTTACAAGCCCAGATCTTGTTCATTTTATGTTGTATGGTCATGATTGTTGTTGTATCATGAAGTGTTACACTAGCACTACAATATTTAATCAATAACTTTCCCAGAAACACATCGAGCAAAGATTTAATCTTGGTCAAAGTAGTACCCTCGATCACTGAGTATGAATAACTGGGTTTCCTCAAGAACACCTATAGAGACAGTTTCGCCGCTATAGGGCCCATTAGCGACATATTAATTACTAAATTATTATTTTTATTAATAATTAGTATTAAATGCTTTATAATTATTAAAAATTCATAATAAATTCCTAAAAATTATTTTAAAGCCTAAAAATTAGTTTTTAATAATTTTTAATATATTTCATAAATATTTAATATTTTTGAAATATTAAAGGTATTTAATTTATTTAATTATTAAATTAAATAAATTATTTAAAAATGATTTCAATACTTGAAAATCATTGAAAATTATATTATGGTATAAGAAAATATTTTAAGTCATTTTTAATGACTTTTAATATTTTGTGATAAATTTTATTAATAAATTAATATTAATAATAATTAAGTTATTTAATAAATCTATTAAATAAATTATGAAAAATAGAACTAATGATTTAAACATCATATAAAAATTATTTAAGTATTATAAAAATATTTTAAGTTATAAAATATAACTTTTGATATTTTGTCATGACAAATATTAATATTTTAATATTAATAATATTAGATTTATTTAATATTTATATTAAATAAATTAGTTTAAAAATAATTTTAATATTATAAAATAATTTTAAATGAAAATAAAGTGTTTAAAAATATTTTAAGTTATAAAATATAACTTTAATAGTTAAAGGATAATTTTATTAATAATTTAATATTAATGATATTAAATTTATTTAATAATTATATTAAATAAATAGTTTAAAAATGGTTTTATTAATTTAAAAATCATTTTAAAATGATATAAATGAATTAAAAATATTTGAAGTTATAATTAATGACTTTTAATATTTAGATAAATAGTACATTAATATTTAAATATTAATGGTAATTATTTATAAATGATTTTAAATGTTTTAAAAATCATTTAAGGGTAATATAAATGCTTTAAAAATATTTTGAGTTATTATAAATAAATTTAATATTTTGGCCATGGTTTCATTAATAGTTTAATAATAATTAAATATTAATGATAATAGAATTATTTAATATTTAAATCATTTAAAATGATTCCGATATTTGAAAAATCATGAGAAATTATAATAATTATTTAAAAATAATTTGACCGATGTTTAAGATATTTAGAACTTCGGTATAGAGTCTTAGACTCGTTAATTACCGATAAAGATGTCGGCACGCCGACATGTTTTAGAAATTGATCTGGATTTATATAATTTGTCTGTATATGTGTTTGTTTATGATCCAATGACTGCTAAACATGTGGCAATGTGATTAGGTTATGTGCTGACTGCAAATAGCAGTACTATGTGTTACGATATGTTATTCTAATCGAATAAATAATCTTATTAATGATAGGGCTTGATATAAAAGATAAAACTAAGTTACGTATTGTAAGCAGCAGACCAGACAAGTATCCTACCTTTGTATTTACTTTATGCAATGGGCATCAGTAAGAAAGTTTCAGAATTATATTATCATTGTGCCAGAATATTAACTCTATTGTTATCGATTATGTATCCAATCATTATTTATCAGTACAATATTATTAATTCATATATTTATTCTGTTCATTAATTTCTAAATATGGTTATACAAGTGTCCTCACTTGAATAATCATTGTATTTAATAACATGTTGATACATACTTATTAATTTCCATTATGTATACGTTGACTTAAAAGCTGTCAAAGCTATTTGATCCGGCTAGACATAAACTTAAAAATATTATTGAACAAGATAGAACTTTATTATTATCTAACCAAATTATATTGGTTCGGATTCCCGACTAAGTATGAACATCTCGTATATATTGTAATATTCTCAACTTTCGTATA
Source organism: Panax ginseng (assembly GCA_020205605.1). Taxonomy (NCBI): domain Eukaryota; kingdom Viridiplantae; phylum Streptophyta; class Magnoliopsida; order Apiales; family Araliaceae; genus Panax; species Panax ginseng. The sequence continues at coordinate 49,566,730 of CM035134.1, forward strand.
AGTTGTGGCAACAAATCCTGACTTTTGAGTCGCAAAGGGATAACGGATGTTTAAAGCAGTATGTGCTATGGTATGTCAAGTGCTATGAATATGAATCTTTGTTGGATTAATAAAATAAGTTGGTATAAAGATAGTAGTTATTTATCTAAACACTAGTTAATACAATAAAACCAAATTTTCAAAATCTAATATTTTGAATGCATGATTATTTGAATAGAAAATTTCGCGTTATGTGTATACTTTAAGACATAGAAGGTAAGTCGATGAAAGATAAGTTATGATTAATCAGATAATGCCGCCAAGACAAAAACGAAACCAAAGGGTAGAAGAACTTGTCAACAATATTGGAAGACAACCAGTCCCGATACAAAATTTGGCAAATATGGACGCTCAAGCTATGCAGAATGGAATACCAGCCGTGGGAAATTAGCCAAATAATCGATCGACAAACTTCAAAGACTTCAAGGCGTTCGTACTGCCAGGACTTAGAGGATCAACTGACCCTGTAGAAGCGTTTGTGATAGCTAGGGTAACGGAGGGGCAAAAGACAACTTTTTCTACCTATACGATGAAAGGGGAGATGAATTTTTGGTGGGAGGAAAATCAAGCTAGAGCCAGAGAAGGGAGTAGTAATAGTAGGATTGGAAAAAAAGAAAGGAGATAATTTTGGGAATACTGGAAATAGGCCAGGAGGTCGAAAGAAACAAGTTGTGCAGTGTGGAAATTGCGAAAAGAATCACTCGGAAGAGTGTCTTAAAGGTAAGTTTGTGTGTTATAAGTGTGGGCAGAAGGGACATATCTCTCCCAACTGCACCAATCCAAGAATATATAGTGGATGTTTTATTTGTGAATCAATGGAGCATAAGGTGAAAGACTGTTCAAGAAGGAGAAGGGAGGCAAGGAATGCGAGTACAAGGCAGCAGGACATTGGCAACAACGAGACCAACTTCAACAAACAAACTAACAGAATCAACTGCAAGAGTCTTCAGCATAACTGTTCAGGATTCGGTAGCAGCCGGGGATGGAACTCTAGGTATTATTCGTATAACTTTTATTTTCTTATATATGATTTTCTTATATATATATATATAATAAATTATTTTATAAAGATATTTTGAAGGAGGAAATTGAGTTCTATTATAAATCAATTTTTCCTTTAATCAGATAGATAAGCTTTATACTGAATAGTTAAAGATCGGTTCGATCAATTATGATCGAGATCTACTTGCAATGATTGTGTATGCTATGTACCCTAATATGTATATGTTTTAAAACGGTGATTCTGGGGACGAAATCTTTATAAGGGAGGGTAAATGTAATAACCCGATATTTTTTATATAATTAAATCAGAAATTTTGCGTATAATTTTTTTTTTATTTTAAAGGTAAGAATGCGTGCAAGGTAATGTGTATGTATTTATGTGATGAATATAAAATATATTTATTACATGAATAATTACAAATGATTTTATTTTAGAATTATTGCTCATTATAAAGTATATTCTTATAATAATTAATTTTATAGTAGAAATGTTTTTATTAATTATTTTCTATGAAAATATGATTATTATATTATTTAAATAATATATGAAATGATTATAGAATTATTATAACAATTATTTTATTTTATTATATGAATTTATTTCAGATTAGTTAAGTTAATTATTTTTAACTTAATTAATAATGTTATATATGAAAGATAAATCAGATATGGATTTCAAACCCTAAATTTGGATTTTGATCAAGGAATAAGAATAATAATATTATATTAAGAATATTTCAGTGCTATAAATATGTATGTTATATGTGTAAAATTAATCTAGGGAGCAGTTTTATTATAACCTGATAAGCCTTAGTTTCGAAGTCAGATGGGATTTTAAAAATCTATTAAGTCACTGTGTTATGTGGCGTATGTTACGTATTATGAAATTTAATGTTAATTAGTGAAAACCCTATAATTAATTAGGAAGACCCTAATTGTTAGAAAACCCTAATTACAAATTGATAATCCTATTTGTTAATTAGTAACCCTAATTACTATTTGGATAACCCTAATTGCTAATTTTAAGCCTTAATTGTGTGACCCCAAATTTTATGAATAAAGATTTAAATTTCTCGAAATATTTTTTTGAATATTATGAAATAAATTTAATATAATGTTATAGTTGTGGGTAATATTTATAAAGTTTGAAAAGTATGCAAGTTGTTGTATAATATTCGATTGGTCGGGGAATATTGTTTTTGTCGGGGAATATCCGTACGACGGTACAATCATTGGTGGACCCCAGAACGGAATTATTGTCGGATTGAGAAAACGACAAAAATATTTTTATGAAAATAACGGCGGAAGTTTTACCGTTAAAACTGTTGAACTACTCGGTAGTAAAAGTACAGTAATACGCGTAGTTACATAGTAGCACACGGTATTGATTATTGATGCTTACGTGAGAAGTGATCACTCAGTTTTGTTCAAGTATTGTTTCAGTAATTGTTGCATAGTATCTCACGTTATTTGATTCAATTATTGTCGATATTTTATATATTATTAAATCAATAATTGAGATGACAGAGTTATTAATATTATTATTTGCAATATTAACGATGTCTAGTAGTTCTGCCAAGGAGAGGCTTGGTCACCTAATTGGGCGCCAATAGGGAGAAATCCTTATTGGAAAGCCCCCTCTTTCCTAGGAACGATCTGGTCGATTAATATTGTGAATTATAATAATGATGATAAATGTTTTTAGATATATTGAGGTGTCTTTTTATGAAATCACGAAAGTTTATATATATATATATATATATATATATTTTATTTTATTAGTATTATTAATGTAATAAAATGTAAAAGCTTTTTATATAAAACATAATACTTTTATAAAGTTATTTGTTTTATTAGACAATAATTAGAATATATTATATTCTATTATGCATAGTATTTTTGCATAGTAAAATCTTTTTATATAAAATAAATACTTTTATAAAGTTATTTGTTTTATTAGACAATAATTAGAATATATTATATTTTATTATGCATAGTGTTGTATAATGCATCGTATAGTATTTTTCATAGTAAAATCTTTTTTATATAAAACAAAATACTTTTATAAAGTTATTTGTTTTATTAGACAATAATTAGAATATATTATATTTTATTATGCATAGTGTTGTATAGTGCCTGCATAGTGTTTTGCATAGTAAATCAATATGGACCGCTTAGTTTAAAAGTAAATTAATCTGGACCGCTCATGAATTAGTTACTATTCACCCATTCTTCTATAAATAAAGCTCATTCCTTCATTATTTCTTACGAATTCTCCGAAACTCTGCAGAGAGAAACTATAGAGAAAAGAAGAAAAGTATTCTCGCTACTTCACTACTCCTATATCCGGTTTCTTCTAAGGTAAGGGGTATTATTTCTTTTGTATTCATGAAGAGAACTTCATTATTCCATTCTTTATTATTCTCATTGGAATAACTTTTGTATACTGGAGACTACCCTATACTTGGTGAAATTCTTCATTATTCCATTCTTTATTATTATGTTGGAATAACTGTCTGTCTAAGTACCGCATACATGGTGAAATTCTTCCATTATTCCATTCTTTATTATTACATTGCTGAATATCCTGCATGCATTTTATGCATGAACTGTTCCATTATTTATTATTCTCATTGGAATAACCTTTCCCATGCATACGGCCTATCGCATGCCCGTGAAGTCTTTTGTTATTCCATTCTTTATTATTCTGTTGAAATATCACGTCTATGCGCTTACGCATGACCGGTTCCATTATTTATTATTCATTGGAATATCCGTCACATGCGTGCGTTCTGGCGACTGTTCCATTATTTATTATTCTCGCTGGAATAACTTTTATGCATGCGGTTTATCGCATGCATGGTGAATTCTTCATTATTCCATTCTTTATTATTCTCGCTGGAATAACTTTTGTCTATGTGGATTATCACATGCATGGTGAATGATCCTTTGTATTCATTCCTTATTAAATTGTGGAAATGATCTCATCTAAGTGGATTACTGCATGGCGATTTAAAATCCATTTGCGCTTTCATATATTCTCTTATACTCAAATTGGTTAAAGCTTTGACTTCTATACTCCATGAAATTAGTGGAATATCCTAGATATTTGCGCTTCATCCAAAGATCTTTTCATGGAAATATTCTTACGAGAATTCTTGAATTTTACTCTACAAAAGAAGTATCATGTTGACAATTTGGACGTTATTAGTTCCTGGATAAATTAATTCTTGAACTTGTTTTATTGAATTATTATGTCATTGTCATCATCCTCATGTTTATATTATGTTAAAAGTCATCTGTGGCCTGTAGTGTATAGATGGACTTGGTATGATTATGACCAGGGATTATTCGGTATAATCATGACCGTAATGTTACAAATGATGTGGAAAAAGTCCTCATTGGCCCGTAGTGCATTGATGGACAGTTTTTGGTATGATTATGACTATGGATTCTCTTCGGCCAAGGGTACAAAGATGAATTATTTTATGGCATGATCAGGACCGTTGATGAAAACGCGATTATCTTTGGTAGTAGTGCATGAATAATTAAATGGTCGTGATACTAAAGAATATCCTTGGCACAGTAGTGTGTGGATGATTTGATGATGTGGATTATTTATTAAGCTAAGTCTCAGCGATAAAAGTGATGAAAAACCTTTTAAATCATAGATGATAGTAGATTTTATTCTCTACTTGACTCTTCTAATGGATTGCTTATTCCACTGCAGTTAAACTTGATGTTTGTTATATTGTATCGCTTTAACATTTTGTTGAAGGCTAACGATAATTTATTACGCATTATCTTAGTCATAATATTTCTTCTTTGGGCTAGTTGAGCTCACCCTTTTGCTTTCATTGTTCTCTTCAGGAAATGAGAACGTAGCAGGGACTAGTTGGGAAACGGAGTGACAGTCCAGATGATAGCATTAGTAGTCCTCACTATTCTATGAAATAGTGTGATAATAAATGTAATAAGATTAAATTTGAGTGTGGATATTATCTAGATGACAATATTCATGTTAAAACTCTCAGATTATGTTTTGTCGTATTTTGAGTTTGAATACTGTCTAGAAGACAATATTTGTATTAAAACTCACAGCTCATGTTGTATAATTAAGTTTGTATTTGAATTCTGTACCATGTATTTGGCGACTTAAGATGGGTGATGTATACCTATTTTGGGGGCGTCACAGTTGGTATCAAAGCTTAGGGATATGATCCCTGGCTAAGATGTGAGACAAGAACTAGGAGGGGAGAGATGGGGAATTCCTTCGCTAGTATGACCTACCTAAGTTTATTTGGTATTTAATTGGTCGGTCAGAGTATAGGGATAATATGTGATATGTTAATTAACCCTCGTTTTGTGGCAGTATTTGAAAATGACATCTGAGAATGTTGAGAATAGCAATGGAGCACAGGTGACCATTGAGTCTCCATATATCAATAATCAGGATAATGTGCATCAGGAAGGCGACAATCCTCAGGCAAACAATAACACTGACCAAATGATGAACGATAGAATGTTTAGAGGCTTTATGCAATTCATGCAACAACAGGTAAGAGAGACTCCTGTTCAAAATATAGGTGGAAATAATGGCAACCTACGGTCAGTCACCGCTAAGCAGTTCAAGGAGCTGGGACCACCGGAGTTTTTGGGAAAGCCAGAACCACTTAAGGTGGAGACATGCTTAAAGAAGATCACCAAGATATTTGATGTCTTGGGATGCTTAGAGGAGCAAAAGGTTCCCTTTGCCACCTTTATGTTGCGTGAAGAGGTAGATTACTGGTGGGAATCAGAAATGTGTACCCACTCGACGACTTCAAGATGTCTTGGGAGAAGTTCCAAGAGCTATTCAACAACAAGTACTTTCCCGAAAGTATTTGTCACATGAAGGAGGTGGAGTTTATCAAGTTGGAGCAAAATAATATGACCGTGTCGCAATACGAGGCTAAATTTGCGGAGTTATCCCGGTTTGCATCCCATTTGGTCGATAATGAGGAGCGAATGATACGAATGTTTCTGCGAGATTTGAAACCCGATATACGTCAATACCTCATTTCTCACAAACTTTGTTTATATTCAGATGTTGTGAATATGGCTCAGTTATTGGAGCGTGATAATGAGTCAGCACAACCAAAAGGTAACAAGCAACAATACGATAATAATCGTACCGGTGGCAACGACCATCGGAACAATGAAACCATCGTGGGGTAAATTATCATGCCAAGAATGGTAACCACTTCGGTGGTAATCATGGCCAAGATAATAGAAGTGGAAATTTCAAGAAGAGAAGGTTCAATAATGATGGAAAGACAGCAGCACCGACACCTGTTTCAAAGGAAGAAGAACGACCACCGGTCGTATGTTTCAAATGCAGACAGGAGGGACACATCCGCCCAAACTGTACGCAGCAATCCAAAGCGTGTTTTAATTGCAGAAGAGAAGGTCACCTAGCTCGATTTTGTCGTATGGTGAAGTCAAGTCCAGCTGGGATAGTGACGCCAAAGGATGTCCCAGACAAGTCAAAGTCGGTAGTTTAAGTGGGAGCGTTTATTGAGGAACCCGAATGAGGTTATTACGGGTAAGTTAATCATAAACTTTTGGGAAGTCTATACCTTATTAGATACCGGTTCTACCCATTCTTTTATCTCTCTTGCTTGCGCTCAACATTTAAATTTGACTCCTGAGAAATTAGACTTGGACTTATCTGTTGAAACTTCGTTAGGAGAAACCTTCGTTACCTTATGTAGACACTCGAAATTTTTTGCACTCCTATTTCTAACATTGTAGGAGGGTAGATTCGTCTTTTGGAGATAACCCTAGAAGACAGCTTACATCCATTCTGGATACTACCGGAAGTTTATCTCCAAACCCGGTACTCAACCTGGGAACATTACATCCATTTCGGATACTACCGGAAGTTCAACTCCAAACCTGGAACACACACCGGGAATGTCGTTTCCAATCTCGGAAATAACCCCGAGATATGCAGATCAAAAGACCGGCAACAACACCGGAGAGGACAGTTTTGTCTCGGCTATAACATCGCGACGTTCAATTCTAGTCCTACAGACAACACTGGGAGTAGCAACCCCATCCTTGGTGATAGCCCCAAGGGATGCCATTGCAGTTTCGGCGATAACCCCGGAAATGCTTGTTTCAAATACATGCTATCAGCTTCAATCCAGATGACAGTGAAACATACAAATAAGTAGCAGTCCAATCTCAGACATAACCCTGAGCAACGTCTGCTTTCCGCTTAAACCGGCAATAACCCCGGTGAGGAGTCAACACGTCATCTTACTATCTCAACAAGATGATATCGCAGCATACCAACAAGTGGTCCAATCTCAGCTGTAACCTTGAGCAACGTCTACTTTCAACTCAACCCGGCTATAACCCTGGCAAGGAGTCAAACATCATCTTGTTCCTTCGATAAATGGCACGTCGTCTCAACACTTCATACATACATACATACAACAATGTCCCACAAGAGCCGAGGATTGATAATCCCGAGTGACTATTACGTATGGCAGTACTTTGGATAGAATTTGAAGCTTGAAGACCATGGGCATAGACCCCTCATCCTGACTTCGTACAACCTCTAATCCATGCCATTACGTAACTCTCGACACCAGTGGTTTGAAGAAGTATAGATATACTTCGTTTGGATGCTCGGATTGAAGTTCTGCAAGTTCGAGTAGACATTACGATGTCTGCATTGCACGTCTTATGAGACAGCCGGGACCATGAGGCTCGGATCCACCACGACCGGCCATGCGGTGTACTGCTGCCATCAAATATAAATATAAGTGAGAGGGTTGACCATTTGAAGAGAGAGAGAAGGAAAAAGCGAGGAAGCCCCATCCATTTTACTCAGATATACATCTTTTGAGTGTTTTCTCTTCTTTAAACACTAGTTAGCTCACATATAGCTACTTTTTATCTGCGCAAGTGAGCCGAGTGTTTATCCATTTAAAGTCTAAGAAGTCTACTTTGGCAGCCCACTATAAGCCTTCTTACATTCTATAAAGCCTCTTTCTCATATATCACACACTGTTGTACACGTTGATAGTCGTGTGAGTGTGTTTGCCCGGACTTCGGTCCATGGTTTTCATTTCTGTCTGTATATATATACTAATATATGTATATATTTCATATATATGGACTAACATTATCGAGTTATGCCTCGATTGAGCCTAGACTTTGGTCTGGAGCGTTTATTTGCTTTATATATATATATATATATACTTATATATATAAACTGTGGTCAGACTGTGTCTGATGAGCCTGGATTTTACATCCGGTGCATTTAATTGCTTATATATATATACTTATATATATAATTGTTGTCAGACATATCTGATGAGCCTAGATTTTACATCCGGTGCATTTACTCACTTTTATATATACATATATATAATTGTTGTTGGACATATCCGATGAGCCCGGATTTACATCTGGTGCGTTTACTGCTTATATATATATATATGTATATATATATATATATTTACATTCTGTCCTGCCTGGAGTTTACTTCGTGGCAGTTGATCGCTTTTACAGCTTTATTTACATTTCGTCCCGCCTGGAGTTGACTTCGTGGCGGTTGATAATGTTCATATATATATATATATTTATCGCTTTTATATATTTACATTTACGATCCCCCATGGAGTTGCTTCGTGGTGGTTGATCCAGTCTGTATATATATATATATATATATATATATATATTTACAGCTTTTATATATATAACTGCTTACTACTTTCCATACAAATTGCAGTGTCATATGAGCCTAAGAATCATGTGATCACATGTTCAGTATACTGAATCTAGATTCGGTTCCCATGATGGACATTTTTCAGCTGTAAGCAGCTTGTACATTATTTTATAGTGTCCGAGTTTCCTTGGATGGCTGTCATGCCCATAAGGAATTCGGCACTGCTGTATATTATTTTCTCGAGAATGCTTCGCATCTCGAAAATAAAAGCAAACAAGCCGAACATTTAATAAAATGGAAGTATGAAAAGGTCTCAATTCCTATTGAGCACAAGGTTTGAAAAACCTCTTTTCCAAAACGTCATTGCCATCTTGTGGTTGAAATTGAATTTTTCTAATAAAATTCAAACCCTTGTATATAGGTGCGAACGAGGCCTCGCACTACTTTCAAATAATTGCACATTGATCCACACACACACACACACATTCATATAACAATTTCTTTGAAGAGTTGCGGTCACCGTGGTAACACGGATGTCGGGGGGTGCCTAACACCTTCCCTCCGCATAATCAAGCCCCCGAACCCTTAATGAATCTCGGTTTCACAGACCCGTTTAGCAGTGTCAAATCACTGGGTCAATGTGCTAACCTTTTCGGTTGCGTTGGTGCAACCAGTTAAAAACACCAACTAGCGACTCTTAAAGTCAATTGTCGACATTATACATGTCGGACCTTTTTCACTTGTTTTTTCAAACAAATCTCACATTAACATGAGAACACCAAAGAACAAGTAACGAAAGGGACACTAAAAATCCCGATGTCGACAGGTGGCGACTCTGCTGGGGACTCTAGTAGGAGGGCTTAAGCCGCTATTACAAGTTTTTCAAAATTTTTATATGATTGTGTGTGATTGTTACATTTACATTTCTGATAAATGTGTACGAATGCATCTTACTTACTGCACTGCTAAATATCTATCTGTGATATTAGTGCTTCGCACATGTCATCATTTTGCATAAACGATGAGACATGTTGTATGTGAATGTATGTTGTGTGGTCCCTCCATCAGGAGGCTATCCTGTCGGTGTTTGATTACTGGACCCGTGGGAAGAATAATTCCCCGGGGCTCAGGAAAGGCACCACTCAAATTCGCTCCAGTTGAAAGACCGGATTAACTTCCCGTCAAGTAGATTGCGATGATCTGGGAACCTTCATGCCGAAAAGCCGCGAGAGTAACCCTAAGATAGGTCAGCCTCTGATAAACCAAACGTGGAGGAAAGTCTCTTCATGCTTTACATTTTCAATTACTTGTAAAAACATTTACTTGTAATTTTATCTATGCATGACATGTTATCAATTAACAAACCGGTTTTGTAGGACAAAATTCCTAAAACGGACATGTTATGATAACATTTACGTTACCCTAAGACTAAACTACGTAAGTCTTTTGTAGGGAAGCAATTGGGCCTGTTACCCGCTCAAAATCCAAAAAGGCCACAAGCCTACAGCCAATCATGTCTTCTTCAGAACAGTCTAATCCTGTTTCCCGAGAAGAATTTGACGGATTGAGTAAACAAATTATGGACTTGGCTATTCTATTGAAAGAATTACACCAGTCTACTCAAGGTACGAAGATACCTACACATACAGAACCCCCTATACAAGGAGTTCTAGGTTTGGAAAAACCAATTCCAGAACATCAGTTGGATACAACTAACAAAGACACTGAAGGCACCCATCTCCAAGGATATCCAGACAACGGTGACATCAGAAAGAAAGTCCTTCAAATGGAGGAAACCATTCGTGTTCTCAAAGGGATTGGAACTCATGGCAGTGTTTCATATACAGACCTTTGCATATTTTCTGGAGTGCATTATCCGGAGAAATTCAAAGCCCCTGATTTTGAGAAATATGACAGATTAGGGGATCCTTATACACATTTAAAGGTGTTCATTGGAGAACTTAGATCTTATGCTGAGAATGAAAAGCTCAATACAGCTATTTCAAAAAAGTCTAACTGGAGAAGCCCGTTCATGGTATACCAGATTAGACAACTCTAAGATCCATAGTTGGGAAAAGCTAGCCCACGCTTTCCTCACTCAATACAGTTTTCAATCTCAGATGGCTCCTGACCGGTACCAGATTACCAAGGTCAAGAAACAGTCTAATGAGTCATTTAGAGAGTATGCTCAAAGGTGGAGCGCGCTTCTGTCGCTCAAGTTATTCCTTCCATGATGTAATCGAAATGGTCATGACTTTCATAGATATACTGAAGCTCCTTTCTATGAAAGAGTTTTAGTCGGTATTGGCAAACCATTTTTGAAATGATCAAACACTATGAGATGGTCAAATGGGATTGAAGTCCTGTAAAATTCAAGACCTAGCCGCTTAAAAGTTGTTCTTGAGCACATCCATCCGGATCTTATGGAAACAACCCGAGGGTCCATAAAAAGAAAGAGGAGGATGTTTCCTTGATACTACAAGGATAAAAAGGCAATCCAAGCATGCCTATGTAGAGGAGAAACTACTCCCCTTTTCCAGCACAATCTTCAAACCCTCCATTGCCTAAAAGTGGAGAAGTAAAGCGACCTTGAACGTTCACACCCTTAGGGGATTCACTTGAGAATATTCTTGTTCTTCTGACTGCTCAGAAGAAAATTACACATCTTCTTCCACCAGCCAACCCTAATGCGAAGGGTTTTAATGCTACTCGGAAGTGTACTTACCATGCCGGGGCACCCGGACATGATACTCAAGATTGTTGGGCCTTGAAACGTAAGATCCAAGATCTGATAGACAACGGTGAGATCGTAGTCACCAAGTCCGATCAACCTCATGTGCAAGATAACCCTCTTCCTCAACACAAAGAAGAAGAGGTCAACATGATTAGTTGGAGCATTGGATATGGTTCCAATTCTACTAGTGAATCATCCCAACCCATCAAAGACGGTATTGACAAATGGGATTATGCAAAGTTCCAGTTTACCATGGAACGAAAGATGAAAGCTCTTTGCAAACAAATTGAGCAATTGGCAGAATTGGTGACCCACCATCATCAAGTCACATGCCAATTAATCAGGCAGGAGCATGGCTATCTCCTTCCATTTGTTATGAATGCTTCATCAACACCTTCAGAAAGCGAAGCTATGGAGGATAAGGTTGCAAAGCGAGCAAGTGCTAAAGCCCGTCGGGATTTCACCAATAAAAGGGAATTCACCTATTTGGGCTAATCTTGGAGGAGATACTTCAAATGTTGATCAACGAAGGAAGAATCATATTCCTTCTACCTCCAATCAATCCCCGCTCAGGGCGGTTCAATCCTGATGAAATGTGTCAATATCATTCACATTCTCGTCGTCACAGCACAGAAGAATGCTGGGCACTCCGCCATCTCATTCAGAATCTTATTGATAGCGGTGTCCTGTAAATAGCGGATGATTACACTGTGCAACTCAAGGGTGGGAATGCATGCCCTACCCAATGGAAGGGATTAGTAGCAGTTATATCCGAAGTGGATGATGAGACTATCAAAGTATTTCCCATATAAACAATTCATCTCAAAGGAGCTGACAATCCTTTGAAAGTGGCCGCACCAGAGCCAATTCCTTTACCTTACAGATTACAACATCCTGTTGTCAGCTTAGCAAAGTTCCATGGAATTATGGAGAAGCTGAAGGATCCACGTCTCATACTACTGCTACAGTGTCGAAAGAAAATCCATTGTACCTTCCTCAACGGGTTATCAAACCTACTTGCGAAGCAAAGGGGAAATTGCCCATGGAGAAGATTGAAAATTTCCTTCGTACTATGGGTCATAATGAAGCCAAAGT